>CM062848.1:11736063-12347246 GCA_031772225.1 Eubasilissa splendida | reverse complement strand
CAACTATACAAAGCAGTGTCGTATCATTTCACTACCGACCTCCACACAATTTTATTATTTCATTTGCTATTGTTTTCAGCGTTGCCCGGGCAGTTTATCCTGATATCCGTCGTGAAAAAATACCCCCAGGAAGCCTTTTACTGTGCCCTTAGAATCTTTTATCTTACTGGGCATTGTGTGCATATAGAGAAAACAAAATAAATATTTTTTTAGTACAAATCTTCCTTGTTGAGAAGCTTATTTGATTTTAGAAATTTCTATGAAAATATTTGGCGCCACGTATAAATTTAATCATCGACATATTTGTAATGCTCTCAACTTGAGTGTTGCAGAGTGACGGGTTATTTTATAAAAAAAGTGCCAATATCTGTAAGAGAACCAATAACTTCCCATTTTACGTAAACATGTGTGTAGACGTAGGGGGCCTGACTGAAATGGCGTACAGGGTGAGACGGAGGCTATTTGTCAGCTCCTGATGTGAATTTGAAGTGCGCCTTGTAAAATCTTAGCTCTATCGGCTTGTACGTCATAAAGATTGAAGGTAAAAAGGCCGCTACGCAATACTTGTCTTCGTATTATGTGAAAATATTATATTAACAATCATAATTTGTTGTACCATGTTTTTCATATTTAAAATAATTTGATTATTTCATTCGACATAAAATATTAAATACATTGCAAATTATACACGTACTCCCTCATTATAAAGAACATATCGTATAACCTGTGAGCTTCCATATAATAAAATATGTTATTATGTATACGAAATTGCAAGGAGACAAAAATAGAAAATACTCTATGCGATAAGATACTCATACATATGAATTTGAATATATTGTTACATGAGAAAGATCCGTTCCCAGGTGTGTGTACCACCTTAGTAAACAGAAACAGATGGGTTTCGACATATGTGCACACACGATCTTCTGGTTGGCCAATCTCACGCCCGCTAAGCGGTAAGGGTCTACGGTTATGACAAGATAGCGGGTTGTCACTTTTTTGGGGGAAAGGAACCGGCGTGCGGGTCATGATGAGAAAAAAGAGCGAGAATCGGAGAATGGTAGCTCTCTGGAGGGTGGTAGATGGTAGATGGGGCCGAGGCGAGTTGCCTGGAGCCTTCAGCCCAAACGGATGGAGAATTTGTCGATGAGTTTTGCCCGACTGCCCAAGCAAAACTTTTGGAATATGAAGAGCGATTTTGGAACGATAAACTCTGGGATCGTTTGAATGTTCAGGACCTTGGACATGAAGGATGACGACATAGAAAAACAAAGAAGAGAGAAGAAAAAGTGCAATGGACATGAGAACTGAATGAAATTAGTAATGTTAGATATGACTAGTTGCTGTCAGTTGAAGTAAAATTTGTAGAATTATTATCTTTAATGAGAACAATTCATGTATTTGTGCATTCTCCCTTCTCTTGTAGACGAAAGAGAGCTGATATGCAGTGGTCCATGGATCTGACTTGGTGAAAACTCACGCAGATAAGCACCGATGTAAGCTAGCTGGTGACATGAGGTCCGCGGACCTGATAATGCCAGACTAGCTCGGGCTGCATGCTAATATGTGTTTACATAAGGAATGGAATAATACTCAAACGCCAATCTATAGTATAAATACCATCCCGAACGGAAGTAGCTTATAATTACGTAAATTCCTACTATATCGCAATGGCATTATAAGTATAGGTAAGTTACACGCCGTATAATTACGAGTATGAATTATTTTGCCAACTTGTAAACCAGATCAGGATATAAAATTTAAATAAAAATGTATATTTGAACACAAAACATTAGCGATAAGGTTTTAACATAAAATACAACAGTTTCCAAAGTTTTCATAAAAGTGATTTATTTTCTATCTAAAAAATATATCTACGGTACGGATACGTAGATGCGAATATTTTTCCATGTCCATTTTTATACTATGCAAATTTGTATTTATATATTTTAATACAAAGCTATTATAACAATATATACAGGGCTTGGTGGCATTGGTTTGACAAGATCACCAAATATATATTGTACATAATAATTCCTCTAATATATTTTAAAAATGTATTGCACTATATAGGTACACAGATTAAATCTAGATATTCGTAAAGATTTTTAATTTTTATATAAATAGAGATGAGAACACGTATCATATGAATATTCTTACTATTTTTAAACTAAGCTAAACACTTGTGCTATGAAAATAGGACTAACATGGTTTGTCTGCAATAAATAATTGAAAATATATGAGATCACCCCTGCAACAACATTGTTTATCGTTTTGAGTCAGATCAGAATTTGAATGCCATAACGTTGTATATATTCTTGGGCATCGACAAGTATATTAAACAACTACATATATCAAATACATAAAAATACTATTACACATAATTTCTTAGTGATATTACTTGCAACAACAGTGTATATAATCCAAGATGGCCGACACTCCGTCTATCTATCAACATTTGTAAAAAACGATATACAGTGTTGTTGCAAGGGATGTCTCATATTTAAAACATAGAGTGACAAGGATACAATTGTGCGAACATTTTATTCAAATTTATAATTTTTCAGAAATACTGTTACATATACTTTCCCGTAAAAAAAACGGTAATTTATTTAAAAATAAAGGTATTACAGTACATATTTTAACTCCATGCTAACTTCTCGCGTACTAGAATGCAGAGTTAGAGACAAAGCCATGTCAACAATGGTAGAAACAGAAGCACCAACAATCGACGAACATGAAATCGAATAGGCGAGAGTTGTGTATCATGTCAGAAGAGTGTGGGGGTACTTTCTATCGAGACCAGCGGTAAACAGGGTGATAGTTTATTAACAGTTAATAAATTAATCAATCTCTTTACCATTATTTTTTTTATAGATTTTATACAAGTTAAACTAAATAAAATGAAATATATGGTGATACTATAAAGTTAGTTTGGTGTATATTCGATCCTAAATGTTATATTTCGTAACAAAGACGATGATTTATTATGTATTAAGTGTATACATGGCACATCCATTTATGATAGAGTATAACATGAAGGAATTTGAAGAGAATGCAAAACTAATTTTAGCATAGTGAATAAGATTAAAAAAATAGGTGGTTTGGTTATATGGAACGGATGAATTAGAAAAGAATGGTAAAAAAGATGTATGACGCAAGTGCTGAAGGCATCGGAAATAGAAGACGTCCACAAAAGACTTGGCAAACCAGATACTGGAGGATGGTTCTGTTAGAAGCCTCAACAATCGACGAGCTTATATGAGAAGATGTATGAATGTGGATGAGGCAAAAATTGTGTGTTAGTACATAAGCGTGTGGCGCTCTATCTGCCTACCCCGACGGGGAAACAGCGTGATGTTAAGTTAGTTAGTTAATGATTTATAAATATTTTTAAATATATATTTTGCACTAAGATGGCGCATGGCGTTGTATTTATTTATTTTATGCTTGTAAGGCAATATTAGGCTACAGCTGTCTCATTCTATTTTTCGTCCTTAGAAATGGGTCGTTGCGTAAAAAAAATCTTTAGGCCAGTCGTGAGAAAAGAGAAATATGGTACAGATTATTGCTGCTGTTCAAGAAAATATACTGGAATGGCTGTTGACTTCTAAAACTTACAGAAGAATCCTGAATGTACTTTGTAGGGTTGCCTAAGATCAAAAAATATGTTTGCTATCTGTCTAAGATCACAAATTATAGACCTTAGATTTTTATACACTGTATTGCTTATCCAGATCGGTATTAAACGATATTAAAATAATTAAATATTTTTTTGACTGCGCTGATGAGAAATACATTTTTTTAATGGTAATAAAACATCTACTAACTGTCTCAGATATGCATGTATGGTATAATATTTAGAAAAAAAAGGTTTTTATTACTAAATTATTATATTATTAAGGAGAACACATTCTTATTGTGAAGTAGTAATTATTCAGTACATAGATATGTGATATTTTAAATACTAAATAATACATTTAATTTGTATTTACTAAATTATTCATTGAATAATTACTGAATAAAAAAATCAAGCATGTCTGATATTCCTGATAAATAAGTGGGTTCTAAAATATTAGTTTCATCTTCTACATATATTATTAAACTATACTTTATTCCCCCAGTGGATGTCCTTATTTGCTGTTATATTAATCTATATCCTATTAGAGTAGTTTGAAAGGCCAAAGATATTTTAGATAAACTTATTCATAACACACATATTTAAAATATATTTCCTATGGAAAAGGTTCAGAAGCCCAATTTTAAAAGTTATCCTTCGAAAATCATCAATATTTCTAAATTCACAACTGTTTAACTCCTTAAGGTTTCTCAGTTTAAATAAAATCTCCAAAAATAACGCATTGCTACAAATTCACAAAAACCAATTTAATTCAACAATTTCCACAAAAATAAGTAACCGACCAAGATCGCGTGACAACTTAGAAATCCCAAAATTTAAAACTAGGGCTCCTCAACACCATTACCTTCCCATATAAAATCAATACAGAAAAAAAATATAAAGCCTTCAAATCACAAATAAAACAATTATTAGAAAACTCTGACAACAATTACAAGTTCCAATTTATTTCAATAAATTTGACATAATTCTTGATTATATTTATGTATATGAAATTAATAATTTAATTCTATAATCTATATTTTACTTCCATACTTACTTTTACATTATTTTAAAACATAAATACTCCCCAATTCAAACACGAGAATTGATTTCTCTATTGAGTTGGTAATTTTGTGTAAATAAAATAAAAGTATAATTAATTAAGTTATGTCTATACATCATATGTATAATAAATTTAAAAAATAATATGTTTACACTTGTAATATGAAAAATAAAATTAAATTTGTGATCTTCTGGGATGAAACATGACCTTCCAGAACTAACACTTTGTTACTATGTGAGTGTATACCTACATTGCTATTTAAAATCAATAAAATGATTGCGTAAAGTTATACATATTTATAACTATTGTGTGATATATTTTTATTATACATTCGTGATATGAGTAGATATATTGAGACTCGCTTCTTTGGTGTATATTCGAAGACAATCTTGATATATTCATGGCACAGTTAATTTTTTCTCTTGTAAAAATATATTCACATTTGATTTATTACAGTTTTATAAGGTACTTGTATAAATAATAAATAACGATTTAAAATATAATTTCTCTTATGTTGGGTATAATAAATTACTAATTTTTTAGTTTAATTTATTTTATGTGGGATAAAATAAATAAAAGATGTGGTACTAAATTTAATTTCAAGATTAAGAAATTAGGATATTCGCATTAGGACAGAAAAAAGAAGTTTATTCACCGAACAACAAAGCCGAAATTGCAATGGGTAATGTAGGATCAACTGAACAAATCGCAAGCGTTGGAGTGCGTTAAAAAGCACTTGAATGCACAATCATTGCAACAAGATTGCAGGAAGCAGCTGGTTACGGAGGACATATAGTACAGAGGAATGTCGGTTATTATGGCTCACCTTTCAAAAATAATTAATATTTTTGCGTTTTTTACGAAAATGTGGGTTTTTATTATTCATTTATATCAGAAGTTAAACACTAGATTTGTCATTTTTTTAAATATTACTTAGATACGACTTATATAGTAATGTAAAACTAATAAACTTAATGTTATTTGCAATAATTAAGAAAATACAAGAATTATAAGAAAAAAATTTAATTCATTTTCTGCGTGCCACAACATTGCCTTAATATGAAAAATCATTGCATATATAAAATATATTTTCTTATTATCTTGAAGCCAAGATTACAGAAATAAACTTGCATTGAACTAAATTAATAGAGTTATAATCCATTCAATTTGCATGACAAATTATCAATTTTAGATGTTTTTAAGACACTTTGTGTTATTAAGCAAATTATTTTAAATACTATATTGTATTGAATTACATGCTTTGAGGCTTCAATTACTGTTTAAAATTAAGTGTTATATCAAAAACACAATTATTTCTTATGCGTGATATGAAATGAAAATACTCAATTAAAAACACACATTAATAATATCGATATAAATGTACAGCCTTAAGAGTTATCCAAAAGTAAATGGACGTGATAGGTCAAAGAAGGAGAATAATAAGTCAATTTATTTTATGTAGGATGAAATAAATGAAGAAAGCTAATTTGTCTTATGTGAGACTTTATAAATTAATAAAGTTAGGTTGATAGTTGATCTTATGTAGGATGTAATAAATTATTAAAAACAATTTGTCTCATGCTAGATATAATAAATACAATTTATCTCGTGTAGGATGTAATAAATTAATACAGATAATTTGTCTCATGTAGGATGTAATAAATAAACCGAGTCAATTTATCTTATGTATGATATAATAAATCAACAAAGTTAATTTGTTTTATGTAATATAAAATATATGGTTAATAGTTGATAATATAATATAAATCTTTATACTATTCACAATTCATCGAAAGGGATAAGTTTTGTTTTCCAAGAAGGCTTGGCGCTAGCGGCTCATTTTTGTTTATTCAGATATCAAATATGAGAAATGTTATCCCATTGATATTCACGGCACATGTCCGTCCCTATATACTTATTGGGTTTTATTAACGACATACAGCTGAGGGTAGAAAGGTTCGCTCTTTATTGCCTGACGGAAAGTATTCAATTGACCGGGTGCCTTTCCAGTTTCCCTCCGTCGGGGTGCGGGTGTGGGGTCGTATGAAGTTATGAAAGGAAAATTCTGTATAGAAATGCGGACAAGTTGAGAATTCCTGGTGTGCTTGTATCTCACGAATCCTTTGTGTGTCCATTATTATATACTACACGTCATGAATCCGAGTTGAAAAAAATACACTCAAACATTACGAAATTTAAAAAAATAAATAGCAACTTGGGTATTTTGTTTAAGCACTCTTATCAACGTATTGATAACAACTGATAAGAATTATAATTAATATTGTATTGATTCTACTATATTAAGAGATATGGTACTCCTAATGAGATATTAATAGCGTAAGAGAAGTGAATCTTTGATTAAATTATTCGTGACATACAAAAGGAGGATCTTATTTGGAAGCCATTACTCTATACAAATATAGTCGATACTATGCTTACTCTAAACAATTTAGACTAAGAAATTCATCAATCTACATTCGTGTACTCATAGAGATATTATTTTATATTATAGAATTTCTTTATTACTTTAAACATAATTCTTAATTTTAACTTTTTGTTATTGTCAATATCAAAGTTTTACCATCTTTGAATTATAATTATGCATATTACCTTTTGACATAATTTAAAAGTACACATATATTTTTTCATATTCAGATATTTCATTTTTTAAACAGTGGGTTATCCGCTAGGTTTTTGACTAGAGCCTCCAATCTGAGTATTAAAATATTCCAACCCCGAATATATTCGCCTGTTTTTAAGTATTCGTTATTCGAATACTTTAAAAAGCATTCGTAAAGTATTCGCTCATATTTATATTATAAGATTTATAATATTTTTCTAAACGAAACAAAGGTTTACGAACCCTGGAAGTCATATGGAAGCATTCATTCAGGTATACGATTTTTCTCTCCAGAAGTACCGCTATCGGCTATATGGAAGTCGGACAATAAAGATGTAACCGTCTTTGTCGGACATCTTTTGCATTTGCCTTTTTTTAAGTCTTCTTCTTATCTTTATGGTTTTATGACAACAAGCACTTATAATACATTGTTTTGTCAACGATGGAGTCGGCTATCTATTATTCTTTAGTATTTAGCATTCATAAATACTTGAGCCAACATACAAGAAGTTATATACAAAATAATGAAAAAATAACTTGCACGTGGGGTGCGAGATATGAAGTAATATAAACATATCTAAAATTTTGTCAGTTATAGAGAGAATACTGACTCCTCTTTATCTCCACGAAGAGTTCGAGTTCTGCAAGTCACGAATTTTACATTTTTGTAGAAACATTTGAAGCATTTCTGTATTTATCATCCGAAGTAAATTATTCCCTTTTTAAAAATTTTACGAATATATTCGAATATTCGAATATATTATCATTAACTATTCGATATTCGAATAGTTGGAATCACAAATATTTGGAGGCTCTACTTGACCCATTTTTGAGAACCTCACATGTGTACTATATTTTAAGTTAATAAACAAAATATAGGAATTTACAACTCACATATAATAAAAACAAAATAGAATGCATTAAATAATTAGAATCTAACTTATTATCATGCAGTTTCACCGCGGGGTTGAGCAGGGAGGATAGAGCGCTACACTCTTTTGTCCTGTCTACATTCATACATCTTCACAAGCTCGTCGATTATTGAGGCTTTTAACAGGACCATCTTACAGTTTCTGGTTTACCTGATCGTGTATAGTCTCTAATAATATATTTATATCATCATTTTATTATTTTCAATTTGTATTTGATGATTATTAATTGATTATGTAAAACAAATGCTAGATTCTCATACAGACGAAGTTATTTTATTATTAATGGGGGAAAAAAAATGATTAGATTCTCATTGTGACATATATGCTGTTTCAGGGAAATTAATATCAAATTTAGTCCATAGATGGCGATAGAGTAGTGGTATTATATGTGTTTCCAAATATTAACATATATACAACTTTAAAATTTTTGATAAGTATGAAGGTTGATTGAGTGGAATAGTGAACGTTATATTGTGTAAAGTGATCGCTTCAGCCAGCCGAAGACAGGTCGTAAGCCCTGTAATTACCCATACTTCCATATTTGTTCATTAATAAAAAATAGCTTTGTGTCTATTAACTATTTGTTTAATAACAGTGTCTTTGTAAGTCAAAATCCCGTAAATGTGTGTTCTTCGACATATTCAAATCTTACTGATTATATAAAAATTTTGCCTCAGTATTGGCGAAACCCATTGAGGTCGCCAATAAAATATATATTTTTTTCTTTTCTTCTTCTTTTAAATAGGTAATCCACCCTTCAAGAGTGATTTGTGAAAAATACTATCAAGTAAAAATAAAAATACAATATATGTATGTATTATTTGCAAAAACATTTTTTTAATAAAAATTCAACAAATAATTTAGGATTATTGTCCATAAGCCGTCATCAATTTTTACCGTTTTTTAATAAAATTAAATACAAACGCGCATACAACTAAAATAAGAAATATCATATAAATATCAGAATATTTTTTTTATAGCAACATTATATCTAAATCTTTTGATTGAGCTGATACTATTCGGTAAAAAAATAATTGAATTATTTTTATTATTGAACCGTTTTCTATCTCTCCCGAATGGAAAGTATCGCCGATTGAGTAATTCGATTCTTATCCTTCTAAATGTCGAATCAGCGGTTTCCGACATTTGACCCTTGGCTGCCTTCACCCCGCGGCCGAGGGCGGCCCGCCGAGCATGCACGGCAGCCTATGTTTAAACTATCATATATCAGGGAGTCTCGCCCGCCCACCGCAACTTTCTACATCCCCATTTCCTCTTTTCACCCTTCTGACCCATCGATTGACCCTCGCGAACCCAAAGGTCATAATTTACAAGGAATACAACATTCACTTGACCGTGAGATCAGCTAGTATTACTCGTATTTTTCTCTTAAAGAGAGGTTAAAAGTGGATTGAAAACTTTGTACTGATGGACGTATATACAAGTAGTATAGATAATCTAGCGTGGAAGAATAGACGATTGAAATCCTTCTGAGATTTAATGATCGTTGGCGGGCTAAATTCAAATTTAACGGTTTATATTAAAACTTTAAGTGCAAATTTGTAATTTTAAATATATATATATATTTCAGTGTTCTGTGTCACGCGTAGAGAAATTTAAAAGTATATCGACACATAACATTGGAGTATGACACATGACTTTTTTGTTCTGAAATATATTTTTCGAATTATAAATATATAACCTTATTTCTATTGTTAAAATATGATATTTGAACACTAGTGCTGGTATACTGTAGGTGTGTAATTATATGAATAATTAAATTTTTTCACAAAATACATTTAGAATGGGTTTTAAACACTACTAGGAATATATTAAAAATCCATACGTCTATAAAACCATGTGGACTTTCAGGATAATATGTGATACGAGGCGAACTTTGTAATAAAATTTGAAGGAATAATAATATGCCAGAATAATATAATAGTAGATGGTAAAATATGTTATTAAACCCATTCGGCTACGGTTTTGAATTAATGATTAGTGATTATGTTTAAAATTCAGTCACAAAAAAGTAGCTGGTACTACTTTATTAATGTTTTTCACATATTAAATTTAATATTACTGTACCTACAAAAAACTGACCGATTCATTTTTAATTATTGTTATGGCATCATAACACTAACTCAAAAATCTAGTTTGGGCAAAGGTAGGCTAATAATAAAAGGTAATAAAATATTTATATAAGGTAATCCCGTTCATCGCGACCCCGGCGAGTGCGGATTCGTTATATCGCGATCTTTTTTTTATTCTCGGCACTTGTCACATGCCAGGAATCGCCATAATGAGTGGTTACACGTACGTGCTATCCTTCTTTCTCGCTCACTTATATCATACACATGTACATACATACACGTAGAGTTAAAGTTACGGGCGTGAATGAGACAAAAGAACGCAGATACGCCGGTGTCTTATACGGTTGAGCCAGTGCATCATTTGGGTGTCAAACGCACGATAATTAAATTGACTATATATTTTTTATCCCTTCGTAATCTTTAAAATGTCAAAAAACAATGTGAAAAATCAGTCGGCTGCAGGAAATAGACTGCCATATTATGTCCCAAGAAAATGACGTCTCGGAGGCCGTTTCCGTGCGAAAGTGAAGTGTCAAAATCATTGTGCAGGTCTTTTCTCTTCACAATCAATAATGCATGGAGTTGTTAGAAGAAAACGAAGAAGATTACGAGCGAGCGGGCGAGTGAGTGCTGTGAAGCGTTGTTGTGATGAAGTGATGAGCTAAACGTTATTGTGACTGTGATTGTGCGTTTGGTATTTATTTTAAAACGATGATTGGTAACTGATATTTTACTGTTGGAGACTTAGTTTCCACTATATCAGTGATTGCTCGCCGAATTATAAATAACCAGTTACTAATCATCTTTACAATCGAACACAAATTTCACAATCACAGTCACAATAACGGTTTAGCTCATCACTAGTTGTAACGGATTATTTTACATTTATTGTCTAATTTAGCATAATAAACGTAGGGAGGCCAAACGGGGGAATTTAGATTATTTTTTGTAACGCGGAACAAAATAAATGAATTATGTTATGTATGACATTTTTTTTGTTATTAATCAAGTTTTTAAAATGATTTTTCTTAAATCCTCCCCGCAATCAATGGGGATTATCTGTACTTAATTGTTTTTTTTCCCCTTTGTTAAGTGTTTTTAAAGAATGTCGCGGAACAAACTTGAACTATATTAAAATTATTTTATATGTAAGTAGTTTTATATTACGTAAAACACAACTTACTCAGTAGCCTCTAGTTGCCTAAAAAAAAACTTGTTGAAAATGTCTTTCGAAATGAGACTCCTCACCCATGGTCGAAGTCACCCTAAATAGCCAAACTTTCTCTCTCCACGTACAGCGGTTAACGGCCAGATTGGTACAATCATAAAAGTGCTGGCCTCAAAGGCCGCATGGCTCGAGCTTAATCAAGTGGGAAGTCGTACAGGTGAAATAAGATACGGGGATGGGGAATACAACCTTGGTGGGGAAAGCCTTCTGAAAGGAATAAGGCTCGGGGTTCCCGGAAACGAGTTGACGACATTGGCGGGTGTTCTGTAACAAGTTTGACAATACGGTGTACACGTGTACTACATATGTAGGTACTAAAGCTTATTTTAGAACTTCAAAATAATATTAGTAATTTAATCACTCAGTTCTAAAAGTTGTTATAATTGCTTTTAAAGTAATTTAGATTTTACTATAATTTTATGAAATGTATCATAGTGTCATACAGATATAAGGTTTGATTTTTTTCATTTTACAGTACTCGTAAATTACGTGCAACTATTGGGGTGAATTTGTAAATGCTTGGAATTGTCAATATTAAACATAAATATTTTTAAATATTGAGAATTTTTAGAACTCTCCCTGATATTTTTATTGATTAGAGTTTTAAAATAAATGATTCCATTCGAAAATTGATTATTAAATATTTCCAAGTAAGATAGTTGGTTATATCATTTAATGCTCTACACTATTAAAAATACTGTTAAGAGCTAAAAGCTTTTTAATTTTTCTTTTTAAAAGTACGATGTAAGCATACTTCTTTATAAATAAGATTGATATAGCTCAGCTAGAAGAGCATTCTACCGGCAATATAATGTTCCCGGGCTCAAGTTTCGATGTCAGTTTTTACAAATTAATATTTTAAACATAGTTAATATTTAATGTTCACGGCAAAAACCTTATGGTTAGTCATTTTTAATAAAATATACAAAATCTTTGTATTTAATCACGTTAGCTTTCTTTGAAAAGCCAAATGTTTCTGGAAAAAAATCTTTCCTTCATCAGGGTGATACTAAACATAATAACGTAGTAAATTCAATGTTGTTGTGTATTTTTATTTTGATGAAAGACGCGTAAGCTGTAGATACATTAGTTATGAATAAGGTGGGTATTAGTTTAGAGTGGTCCATCCTCAATGGCTTAAATTTTATGTCCATCACAAAATCACTGGTTTAGAAAGTCTTGCCAGTTATCCGATTTATGGCTGCCCATGGGGTAAGTAAAAATTATGTTTTTTAATAATAATACATTAAAATCTACGTACATATAATTCTCAAATTTGTATGCATATTTAGAATAAACTAATATGATATTTATAAAATAACTAACATTTATGTATCTAACTTGCTTACTTTGCATGTGTTCAATGATAATATTAATTCGATATTAGAGGTAGGTACTTGCCAACTGTTCTGTTTAAACTTTAATATATACATTTTTTCTAGTTATGTCTGACTATGATATGCGAAGCGTGCGTCGTCAGCATCACATTTCCAAAACGTCTATTCTCTTTCGCTTTTGTTTTCTTAGACACTATAGAGAAAGCTATGGGAGATAAGGGTTATGACCAGTCCCATTTTTGTTTTCTCGGTTATACTTCGATCTTGCTCTATCTGTTTGAGATTTTCCATAGCAGACCATATCGTGGTGTATTTCTCTAAATTTCTTCCTCGTTTGTTATTAGAGATCCTTGGTACATGTAATTATTTGTGGTTTGTAATTACCGATTTGTATTAATTCAGGTATATTGTTATACTTTCGATAAATATCCAATATTTTTGTTTTATCTCGGTTTATTGCCAAGCCAATCGCATCACTCAATCATCCTAAAATGAAAAGAGGCTTCTTAATCCGTTAACCGGGTATGACGAAATATTTCGTCATTCCAAGAAAGCAACTGTAGCGGGTATGACGAAATATTCCGTCAAGATCTTTCTAAAACTACCCTCTAAGGGGCGTGATGATCTAAGGTTTATTTTGTTTGGGTATCATATATAAAATACATCTAGGCATCGAGTTGTACGGACTCACTGCATGTTTTTATTGTGTTTAACTTCAAATTTTGATATTCTCTCTTCAGTGATGGAATTTCGTACGGGTTAGACTATACTATTATTCGTGGCTATACAATATGCTTAATATAACTGTTATACTAGCATTGATTTAGTAGAAAAATTGTGCGCAAAAAACACTGATGTTGTGGGGACAATGCGGAAAAATAGAAATGGAATACCTTCGGAAATAACATCACGTAAGTTGGGCAAAGGTCAGCATATTTCAAAATATAAAGATAAGATGATGGTTATGAATTGAAAGGATAAAAAATACGTAATTGTCCTGAGTATTTTACGTGATGATAAAATGGTGGAATATGAAAAAAGAAGTAAAATCATAGCGAAACCAGAAGTCATTTTGAACTATAACAAATATATGGGAGGTGTCGACTTGAGCGATAGTCAAATGGAATCGTATAAAATTGTCCGAAACAGAGTAAAAAATACTATTACAAGTTTTTTTTACATATTTTGGATATGATATGCCTAAATTCACACATTCTTTATAAAAAAGATGGAGGGAAACTCGACAGGCTACATTTTCTTGTTGAGGCGGTGGAGAAATATGTTGTAAAACATTTCAAAGACAACCAATTAACTTCTTCTAACGTAGGATAACCATCACTTACACCAAATTAAATTCTTATTTTACAATTTGATGTTTATTAAAATTTATTACTCTTTCTTGTTTTTATTTTATTTAATCTTTTTTGCCTGTTTAATATGTTTACTATGGGTGTGACGACATATTTCATCATTGAGATTATTACTATGGGAGTGATGAAAAAACCCGTTATCCTGTAGAAATAATTACTTGCTGTATATACACACTTTTTAACATAATCAAAATTAAATTCCCCAGTTAACAAGTTAATATCATCAATGCTATTAGAAAGGTTGGAGTATTGGTTAGAAATTCGCTTTCCACCATAATAAAGTGTGAAAAACCAGTGTTTATTTAAGTGCTTCAAAACTCTTCTTATAAGATACTCAGTGCGGATATTATATAATAATGGTGAAATAATGTATTTTTGGTGTACTCCTGCGTTAGTGTAAAAGATAAAGTCGTTGTCATTAATTCTAACCAATGCACTATTGTCTTCACAGAATTGCTTACAAAAGTAAACAAGATGTGATATAGATGTCTCGTAGAGAGGAAGCTATTATTTTTACATGGGAGGTATGGAAGTTTTGGGCATTACGGGACATCGCCTGGTTTAAGTGATCACTTTACACAATGTAATGTTCACCTATTTACCCATGCTACCACATCAATAATTTTTTTGTAAAGTGATCACTCACGAGCCGATGACAGGTCGTAAGCCCTGTAATGCCCAAGACTTCCATACTTCCCTTATAAAAATAATAGCTTCGTCTCCGTGAGACATTTATATCTTGATGAAAATCGCTCAGGGGATAAATCCCAGTAATTGGTTCCTACAAAGATTTTGACATACTCAAAATATTGTAAACAAGATGTTTCGGTGCATTCATTTCTAAAAATACTTTACACAGCTTTGCCTAAATCACTGAGTCAAATGCTTTTTAAAATGGGCACAGCGTATAAACGTGGGAATATTAAATTTTTTAGCTTTCTCGATTTGGCGAAGAATGAGAATTTACTCTCGCGTGTCTCTTCACAAATTCTGGTTGCTCTGAGACTATTTGTTTGGACAGAAACCCGCTTAAGTTATAAATTAAAAGAATTCAATATTTTGGTTTCCGCTTCGTTTTATTTCTACTGTGCCACGCAAAAGCGACACATGTTTTGTATGCAAATCGAATAGAACTATGCGAACATGGGTTCTAAATATATTCTGTATTTCATGACACTTTTTTTAATAATGCTCATACGTTTGCTTGTTCCGAGGATGTACTAAATTTCTCAAAGAGCGGCAGATTGGGTACAAGCTTTGTTGGCATTTTAGCTCGGGGACTCTCGGGATTCAGTCTTTATATTTCAGCGAAGACTCGCCGCGTCAAAGGATTATTAAACCAGGTTGTCTCGGATTTATTAGTACAACGAACGCTTTTTATAAAGGTTTACTGTTTCACAGTACTATTTACCTTTGAAACGTTGTAAGTTCTTGTTAGCATAATCCTATTTTAAGTGACAACGTAATGGAGAAAAGATATTATTAGAAATAGGGTGATATAAATTTTTTATTATCATTATTGAAAAAATGTTGTTACGATGATAATATTTCTTTTTTTTCGGTTAAATTGAGTTTCCGAGATAAATTTATCAATATAAATTTTATTAAGGAAAACATATATATTTATAATTAATACATTAAATTAGTATTTAAAACATCACAGACCTATGTTCTGAATAATTATAACTTCACAATAAGAATGTGTCTTCCTTAATAATATAAGTAGTATCAATGTGTCCAAAATTTAATAAAAATGAATTGATAATTCTGGCGTCTGCAGTCGGTTTACTCAAAGGTATTTGCGATTCCGTAAAAACAATGTAGACGGCTTTCAAATAATGGAACGACAGGAACATATAGGTTCGAAAATTTGTCATGAAAAATACTGGCGCAATTGGTAGTGTTCTTCCCCGGATTGGAAATAGAGATCCAGGTTCGAATCCCAGTAGCGCAAAAACAATATTTTTCGACAAAATTTATTTCATATGTATATATTTATAATTAATATATTAAATTAGTATTTAATATAAATTTATTTAAGATGTGTTAATTTTATTTGTTAAGATAATCTATTTATGTCAAAGTCTATTATTGTAAGTCAAACCGTGCAATATTGTATTTTCCAACCAACTGATAACATCTAAGTGCTGATTTTTATCCCTACTAGCATGATCTTCTTTGAAACCAATACAACATTTTATGCAACTCTTACTGCGATGATGTCGTATATATATAATATCCTAAGATCATGGAGCAGTTGCAGGTATCACAAAGAGGAATGGAATCAGAATTGAGATAATTCGGAAATGCTTAGAAATTGATCAACTTTATTTTTCGTAGAAAATTCTCGGTTAAGCTAACTAGGACACGTTTTAAGGATGTCGCCAAAATGTCTGCCAAAGTGTTTATTCTACGAATCTTCTATATACGTGGACCCAGCAAGAATAAGCTTTGAGAGGAAAAGGGTCAGGTACCTATATTTGGTAACAAACAATACCTGAGGTACAGAATGTAGAGATGGATTACGGTTCTCATTCTACGCACATCCGTACCCGACGTGTGTACATGCACATCCCACATAAATCCACAACCTACGCAAATTAAAACATTTCATATTTGTGTTTATACAATAATAATATTATATATACACAAATATAATGTAAAAGTCTAATTAATTAAATAGGATTATATTTTTACACGTGTTCTTACATTGAACTTGGTGATGCACCCCTCATGTCGAGCCGGAGCAAGGGGTGACCGGGTATTGGGGCGGGACATATTGCTACTTTCGCCACTCGCTTTTCTTCGGTACTACCCCGATACTTTATCTGATTACCTTCTGATCTGAATTGGCTGCAGGCCAAAGATGAAGTCAGAAGGTACAGAAAGCTTTCGAACCGACCTTAAAGTTTTGAGCACACTCCATTTCACTATCAAGAATGTTTTATAGCTCCGTGCTGAGAAAAAATGCATGTTGCAAGCCTTTTTTTATTTATTTTAAAGTTATTAGTAAGCTTGTGTTCTAAACGTTTTTTTAAAATATATATTTTGTATGATGCTCGAAGTATTGCGTAATAAATTATTGTGATATCGTAATAGAGCGATATATAAATTTATGATTTCGTATTGTATATAATATATCTGCATTCCGAAAAGGAGTAAACATGAAGTTTATTAAAATAGGCATTAGTGGAGCAACGCGTTCACCGATGTATATTTAAGTAAAATAAATTAATCAAAAAAATTTTTCAGCAAAATAAATAGCCAAGATTCCCTAAACCTTCCAGAAGTAAATAAAAGTTATTCCTTTGAGTACTAATTAAATGTATTAATTAGAAATATATACATAAAGGGTGTCCAGCAGAACATTTTCAAGTTTAGTATTAAATAATAATAAAAAATTACAATGTTATTCTCATATTTTATTTATAAAAAAATTGAGATTAACGATGCGGATTTTACGTTTTATAAACAATATCGTCTAAATGCCGTCCATTTCTGTTAAGAGACTCTTGCAATCGAACTCTTAAATTTGCAAACACGCGAGAGCAAAGCGTTGGTTCAATGGCAGCAACTCCACGGCGTATATTTTCTTGTAGGGCCTGAATTTTTCGAAGATTGTTGCTATAAACTCTCGACTTAAGGTATCCCCACAAAAAAAGTCGCACGGTGACTGGTGACCGAGGTGCCCAGGATATGTCTCCGTACTTGCTGATTAATTTATTGGGAAAAATTCCCCTCAGCTCTTCTATTGAAACTGTGCGTGGAGTAGCCCCCAGTCTTGCTTAAATTATGTTCTGTTATTGAACCTGGGAAACAGCTGCAGTTGCGGTACCATAAACTCGTCAGTCATTTGGCAATACACGTCAGCAGTGACTGTCTCTCGCTGGTTAAAAAAATAAGGGTCAATTGTCCCTCGGGCAGAAATTGCACACCACACTGTCGATTTTGTACAATGAAAACGTTTTTGATGGCGTTACTTGGGTTGTCGGGGCACCAGTGTCTCATGTTCTGTATATTAACATAACCATCGGTATGAAAATGTGCTTCGTCAGTAAAAAATATGTTTTCAAGCGTTCGTGTTGTTCCAAAACGTTCCAGCATCGTTCTCGTTAAGGTTTCACGCAAAGAATAATGAAACTGTAGTTTATTTTTCAAAATAACGTGCACTGTTGATTTTTTTATTCCAGTAAAGGCTGAAATTTTCCTTATCGATTTACGTAGATTGTGCATAATTTCACGTCGAACTTGAGCCACATGTTTTGGCATCGCTGCTGACGTTGATGGTCCCGGAGGAGTATGGTTAACCATTGTTCCTTCTTATTCAAACTTTTGAACCCGATGCTAGATAAGTTGCGTGCTCGGCCCATCACTTACTCGTCGAATATTAAAGTGAGTAAAAAAGCGCGACGCGCACGAACCAATGAATCACCGCACTTGAAATATTGCTCAACATCAAACGCGCGGTGGTCTCCCAACCAGTGACACATTACGACTGGCAATCAGAAAATCATGTGCGTCGAACAATACCCCTTCCACTTATTTCACCCTGATGGTTTACGATCGATTACAATTTAATATTTAAATTTTTCCGCTCGACACCTTATATATAATCAATTTTCATATTGTTTCAAATAATGGAATGAAAATTTGTCGACCAAGGTATTGTCTGCTGTCGTATTGTTTGATAATGCACCTTTCCCGGATTGGAAAGAGATCCAGGTTCGAATCCCAGTAGCAACAACAATATATTTTTCGATAAAATTGATTATATATTTATATCTTTCTAATTAATACATTTAATTAGTATTTTAAAAACTATCATAGTGACCTGTTCAGAATAATTACAACTTCACAATAATAATGTGTTCTCCTCAATAATAGATATTCCTTTAATAATCTTAGTGATTTATTAATAAAAATACATATTTATGTTAGTGAACGACGTCCAATAACTAAACAAAGAAGGGATTTATGCAACGATTAGGGTAAAGTTAGGTATTATTTAACGTATCGCCATTATAGATAAATAGTTTTTAGGAACAAAGTGGATGGGCTGTACTAATAATTATTCCTTTAAAAAGTGACAATAAATTACATAATAAGCACTACCTGATGTTGTTGGCTTTGTATAATTTGATCTGTAAGATGAAAATAAATAAAATACAAAATATATCTGGTGATTGTTGTGACGTGGTAAAAAGTGTGTATCAAAAATTAAAGTCCTCGAGAATAAAACATCCACGACAAAGTCATTTTCTTTGCACCGCTGAACCACGCGCAAATGCCGAGCTCTGTACAAAAAGCTTCAGAGACAAAAAGCTCCGGGAACCTCCGGACCATTTCAATCATAAAGCTCTCGAGCCTCGAGGGATCCCTCTAATTAGTATTGTGGAGGCTCTGTTGGAGGCAAATGGAGGAGGCGCGGAGACCCGGGAGGGTGAGGAGAAAAGATAAGGGATGGTTTCAGATTTTGCGTGTTGGCGGTTATTGATGACAATTCTTGGAGCATTGTTCAAATGTGGGTGATGAAGAACAGGTTTGTTATTCTTAATGTATTTGTTTTTCATTAAAAAACAGCCTAATAAAGGCTTCACTTAGATTGAAATTTCAGCACTAAGCTTTTTATTTATATTGTCTAACGACATTTTTTAAATAACAGGGGGGATGTTAGAATAATATTGAAATTTACGATAACTGTGGTTAATCTGGTAGCTAAATGAAGCTATTTTCTTAATATGTTTTTGAAAATGAAACATGGTTTTAAGTTTGGAAGATATAGATGTTCTAATAATATATACGTGAGATAGGTATCACATACCTATTAAATAAATAAAGTTATTTTATTTATTATGAAAGAGAAAGTACCTATTCAATTTTGGCTACTTTAACACAGACTTCAGTCTAGCAAAGTAGCCAGGACAACGCTGTATATATCAGAAGTGAAGTCTACTCCATCCCACACAATAGACTATGAGTATTATGCCTTATGTTTATTATGTATTCGCCTCTGTTAGAACAAAAATATGTGTCATCTAATAAATAAATAAATAAATTATAAACATTTATTCAGTTTTAATTGCTGCTGGGGAGATTCCAATTCAATTGACCCAACTGGTGAACGAAACATTTATGGTAAATGTACTAACATTTGATAAACAATAATTATGGCGTGAGGCGCGAGATGGTGAATCTTTGAAACTTGGTGTGACAGAGTAGACTACGATTAAACTTAAAGTGCAGGAAAATATTTTTTTTTTTACAAGATAGTATTAGTATGTAACAGACTAATATTATTTGAATATCAAATGTATAATTGACTGGAGATAACATAGAATGAATAAAAATGCCAGGTTTGCGCCAAAATACTGTGTGACATTATGTTTATATTTTTGGACGAACTTTCGCAAGAATTACCTAAATTGGCACATACTAGTACCTACTTTGTTGAAGCTAAAGTCACACCTCGGGTCGAAGAAGATACCATAGAATATGCGATATAATATCTACATTTGATACGGGAAAGGTTAGGCACGCGCGTAAGTACATTTAAATTAAATTTATAATTAATTTGCTGTTTGCGGTTAAGGAATGAAACAATTCAAAATTCAGAAATACAAATAATTTATTTATAAGAAAACTAATCATCGCTGGCTCAATATTACAAGGTCATTTGGTACATAATAACTTTTTGTAATAAACAACATTTTAAAGCAATAGGGTTGACAAGTTAAAAAATATAGATAAAATAATCCAAATTAAATGTGTTAATTAGGAAAATATTCAGATAAAATCAATTTATCGAAAAAATACTTTTATTGCCACCCAGATAATGCTAAATTGTATATATACATATAATAATGCTAAAAATGTATTTTAAAATAGCTAAAATATTGTTTTGAAATAGAATACTAAATATGATCTACGAATGGTTATAGTTACATTGATTTGATATTCGATACCAACAACATCATAAACCGATAGAATAGTAACAATATCCTATAATTTAATATACGAGTATATAGAGTTTTAAAAATTAATCATCTGAGAATCTATTGTAAGTGGATAATAAATATATTATAACATATGCTGTTATATTATGAATTAAAATATCATGAACTCAGATATATGTATAAAATATTCGTTAAATTATATATAATACTTTATACATTTATTTTTATTGTTTATATGTAAAAACTTAATTTTTTTTTGCAAAATTGTACTTTAATTGACATTAAGTATTTTAGTACTATTGATGAGAGAAACTGCACCTCTCAATAATACAATCGTGATAAAAATAATACTCATTTGTGTATGTAGTACAAAACTTGCATTATTTAAAAAAATAAAAAATATTTTCATCTTCAGAAAATATAACAATAGTCTCTTTAGGACAATATTCTCAATTCAGCTCCTTATTTTTTTTATCCACCTGGTCCAGCATACCCCACAGTTCTCGTTTATGTATATGACACCAAAAGAAAGAAAATATGAAGCGGCGGAAGTAAAGGCAGTCATTGTTTGAGTTGGGGGCGGCCTTTTCGCGAAGGGCGAAGGGATGTAAAAGACGAAATGAAAGTGACAAAAATGCAGTATCATACTTGTTTGCTCATTAAGTAGTACATTTTATATTCTTATGTAAACATTACAGATAGATAATACACACTTAAACAAGTACATAATGTTTTTTTTAAATGTTTTTTTTTTTATCTACAGGTAATTAAAATGTAATTTTAACTAAAAGAATTAGAACGAAGGACTCTTGGATTTGATACGGAACAAGGTTTCCTTTCTATAAGGCTTTTATTTAATATCCGTGATAGAATATTTTATAATTGAAAATACCCTGTTGCAGTTGTTTGAAGGTCTAATAAGAATATCTAACCACACAATTCCAAGCTATTTTCAAGGTAATACCAGTAGAAAGAAAGCGGATAGACTTTACGTAATCAAACATAAAAGACATTACACTCAGAGGTTGAGCTTGAATAATGTGGCTGACTTGTATGGAAGGCAAACCCCGATAAGATCCGTGAAATAGGGAAAATAAAAATGATGATGATAAAATGTAAATAGAAAAGCGTATTATCAGATATGTAAATACTATTTCTTACAAAGTAAGCCAAATTTTACGTTTTGTTTTACAATATATTGTATATTTAATTATGAAAATTTACTTTCAGTGAAGAATATCAGAATAGCAATAATTTGTCAGTATTTATTAAGAGAAAAATTGAATATTACGCAAAAAAGGTCGGGAGAAAGAAAATTTCCCAAATAATAGTATCCACGACATCTTTAGGGAAAACTCCAGAACCAGAGCAATAATTGTGAAAGAACAGAACGGCTATTGCGCGAGGGGAAATGGCGCTGTAAAAGCCAACTGTTATCCATAAAAAATGTTATTCAAACGTAAAATTTGACCTTTCTTTGATCTCTTGCTCAGATGGAAAAATCTTAACGATCCTGAAAGCGTTACAACCGACCGGCACATTTTATGTCCATATTGCCCGTCTTTTCCATTGGCCCTCGCACTTGGAACACGTTGCTCGGTGGCTTTTTTATTGACACAAGGTGTGCAGGAAACAAAGGGTTAACGAATTATATACATTTGATTCAAGAATTCTATAGGATAAATGTCTAACAAAAAAGAGTATGGTTGTTGATATATTAAATTAATTAATTAATTAAAAAAAAAAACGTATTGAATACTTCCAAGAAAAAACATAATTATTAAAACATTACGTATATACCAACGGCATTATGAGGTAATAATAAACCAAATATATTCTGAGTATTATCAGTAAATAATACAGTTTACCTGTAGTTGGATATGAAAACAAGTTTAATTTGTAGCATAAACACACAATTATTAATACAAATTAAATGAATCAATTAGAAAGATATACAGATAAAATCAATTTATCGAAAAAAATATTTTATTGCCACCGAGATTCGAACCAGGTACTTTTTGATTTTATTTTATCTGTATATCTTTCTAATTGATACATTTAATTTGTATAAAAAAAATCACAGAACTATGTTCTGAAAAACTGAAACAACACAATTATTTTAAATATGAATTAAATATATTAATTATAAAGATATACATATAAAATCAATTTTATCGAAAAATATTGTTGTTGCGCCACCGGGATTCGAACCTGGATCTCTTTCCTAACCGGGGAAGGTGCTTTATCCAACTAAGCTACAGCGACATTATTTTTAGCGACAATTTTCGACCCTATATGTTACCTTTTTGATATTAATACATTTAATCGTTCCATCATTTGACAGAGCCATCTACCTTATTTTTACAGAATCTCAAATACCTTTGAGTAAACTGATAGCAGACGCCAGAATTATCAATTCATTTTTATTAAATTTTGGACAAAATTGTCGCTAAAAATAATGTCGCTGTAGCTTAGTTGGATAAAGCACCTCCCCCGGTTAGGGAAGAGATCCAGGTTCGAATCCCGGTGGCGCAACAACAATATTTTTCGATAAAATTGATTTTATATGTATATCTTTATAATTAATATATTTAATTCATATTTAAAATATCACAGACCTATGTTCTGAATAATTACAACTTCACAACAAGAATGTGTTCTCCTAAAACACAATTATTGTTACTGTTTAATATAAAAAAGTATGTTTTTAGTAAAAATATATTTAGCAATGTAAAGAGCTTTGTGCATAGGTACGAACTCGTTGGGTGAGGAGGTACTTAAATAGATTTATTAACTTTATGACCATTATTTACAACCTTCTCCTATTTCCGTTATTAATGTGCATCTTCCGACAGAATAAACACATTAGCAATTTTATATGCAATGAAATACTCTTTTCTTCAATCGGAAATGGATTGTTTAAATAATTTTATCAGAAATATTTCCGTGAATTACTTGTTTGTCTATAAGTAACACAAAACGATTATATACATGTTCTTCCTCGCCATCGACTAATACGTTGCCACTATAAAATGAACATTTTCAATAGTCCTCCCACTATTAGTTTATATAGTAAAAATTTTATTACATCCCTTTTAATATGGTCCTTGATGCCATAGAAGATGTATTATAAAAACTATTGATCAACTCATTCGTGGGAATGAACAATTTCTGGATGAATGAAAAAACTTTCGTATTATTACGAATTGATTTTATTTCCAGGTAACCAAGTTTTAATACTGTGTTAAATAATATAATTGCCACATTATTTTTATAGTTAACCTCATAAAAAAATTATATAATCCACAGGTTCGGGAAGTTCAGGGAAAATACGTTTCTATAATTTAGTCTCTTCGATGAGCATTTCTGTATCAAACCATTTCTGTCATGTTCTCAGAATAATCATTACTGTAACCAGCTGTACAAGCTTTTTTCTACAACGCTAGTAACAATGTTGCTTTATTACTAACTGATCAAAACGAATATATTTTATAAATTTGTATAAACATAACGTTATAAAATTTTTAATGTCAACAACTACATAAATCATTTATCATGTCAATCAAAAAAGATCTAAGGCCATCTTTTGCTTGTATAAATTCAAACTAGTTACAAATATTTTTGATGTGAAATATAATTACACGCCTAACGTAACGAAACAAATTTGCATCACTTTTACAATATATTGTAACGGTAATCGCTATCACGTATTTTTGTTCACAGTAAAAGTGTGTAAAATAATTAAAAATTAAAATTATTAAAATAAATATAATTAAACAATTTTACTTCAACATTTATTTTTAAATTATTTTGTATGGTATGGATAATTATAGATTTTCGTTTATCGTTGTTTTTTAGCCTATCTAGTTCGATGAAATCATAAACCATTGGGATCAAAAACAAGGTTATTGTAAGAAATATACCATAAAAGAGAATTGCTGTCATAGAAAATAATAAGTCTGGTATGTTGGCGACAAAGTGTCTCGTCATAATTACGTTTCGCGGAAAATTACCCGGGCATCGCTTGAAGAAACGAAGTTATCACTCTTTGTAAATGTATTTTCTTGTTTCGTTAACGTTGGCGGTAGGTCTCTGATTTCTCGTCTCAAACGATTGTGCGGAGAATCTAGATCTCGAAACAGTACAGAACCGAATTTGATGGTTGATTTGAATTAAATTATTTTACAGACGTGTTTGCAACAAAATAGTATTTTTGCGTGGTACGAATTACAGAATAGAATACAATCATCATTGTCATTATTGGATGATAATCCTGAATGAGTCTTAGTATCTTCTAAAAAATCCTTCATTTCTCCCTGTATGATTCGTTTGCACTGGCCGCCCGAGAATTCTGTAACGGTCCAACCACCGAAGTTTGGGTCTACCGATCGATCTGCAATGCTCTAACCTATTCAATATGCCTCGGAGTACTGTTTGCATAAAATATGTTGGGCGATGTAAATTCTTAGAGAAGTTGCAATCTTTTAACTTATTTGGAGTCCGAGATATGCTCAATAGTCCATTGTTTATGGGCAGTAAAAAAACTGCTCGAATGTTCTTGAATATTCTAGCGTAAATAGTCCTCGAATAATAAAGCGATATTTTGTACGGACTGAGACTATTGTGAATGATTAACTAATTGTGAACTAGAATGAGAATTGGGCATTGCCAGGTAGCCTCACATTTATTCAGATTGAACATAATAGACTCCCCAATGTGTGAGTGTGGTGCCGAGGAGGAAACCCTTGACCATGTCATTTTTGCCTATGCATTGCGGATCACAGGTTTTTTTTACAGTAATCTTGTAAATGGTAATTTTCAGTTGCCGGTTAACTTAAGTCATCTTCTTTTCCTTAACTCGCCACATTTAATCTATATAATAGAAAATTTCTTGAACGACAATAGTATTAACTTGTAATGTAATATTCCCTATTCTATAATATTGTTGTACTTCTTTCTATGAAATGATGTTTTAACTTGATTAATGGCACAAATCACTCTTGAATGGTGGATTGCCTGTTTAAAAGAAGAAGAAGAAGAGACTTTTGTTTAAGCGATAGTAATTGTTTGGAGATGTTTATTATTTCAGAAAATTGCCTTCGAAATAAATGGAAATTACAGTCGGTTGAAAATAAAGTTGACAGGCTATTTATCAACTAAGAGAGTCCTGAAGAAGTCAGGATGGTGTGGGCGTTCAGAAATTCTGATCTTATCCTCTTCTATGACAGTAAGGTTGATTATCTTAAATGACCCGGTGTAGAGTGCGCGTTGAAAGACGCTGACCTTATATTCCTCCGGAACGATAAGGCTGATTACTCGTAATGGTGTGGAGTGTGGTGTGGGCGTTCATGAATTGTTATCTTATCCTCCTTTAGGACTGTAAGGTTGTTTATCTTAAATGGCTCGGTATGGAGTGCGCGTTGAGGGACTCTGGTTTTATACTCCTCCAGGACAATTAGGTTGACTACCCTTAATGGCACGGAGTTGAAGGGCGTACATTTAGGGATTCAGATCTCGCACACTCTAGTTGAATACCTTATATGCTGCGGAGGGACAATTGAAGGGAAGCAGAACATCTAAAGACTCTGGGTCTTCTTTCTTCAGACGGAGGTTCGAATACTGAGGATGTTTAACTGGAGGAGATGGAGGCATTTGAGGTTTTGGAGTGCTCCCTTAACTACAAGTTCCGAGTACTGAGAAAGCTTCCAGAGTGGATGTGACTGGATGTGGAGGATTTGCCGTGTCCGATATCTCCAACTGGAGATAGCAGAGAGCTGCCGGGTTAGCACAATAACGCTTTAGCCTCGACAACGCTAACTTTCCTTCGGCATCATGGCCAAGACTGATGACTGATGGTCGCATTATGGCCAGTACCTACGGAGCATCAATAAGGATTGAAAGAGGGTACCGTAGATCAGATTTATGGGGAGCTTAAAGACTTCCTGTGTGTCTGTCAGATACAGTAGCTTTCCCAAAAGCTGTCGAGTGTATGGGTCGCTCAGGAGAATGTGTCACATCCAGAACTCACGTAGCGGCCAGAGTAGGAAAGAAGACTGCTGGTAGGTGAGACGCGCTCGAATAAAGTTTCTCGTACGGATAGATTCTGTACGGTGATGGTATCCCATATCTACGGGGCATCGAGGATGGTTATGAGATTGATAACAGCCTGTGTGTCCGTGGGACACAGTAGCTATGTAGTTGCTGCTTAGAGTGCGGGCCGCTCTTGTGGATACGCCTACTCAGCGTACAAAGAGCCCACAGAGCAACCGGGAGTAGAGAGGAGTGCTGCTGAAGTAGGTGGAGCATTCAGGTGAACGTATCACCACTAACCACGAGAATGGTTGGCTTAGGTTAAGATTAGGCTAAGGTTACTTGTAAGGTATCTTTTAAGTATTAGAATAATTTATTTAATTAAGATATAGTATGTAAGTTATCTTTAGTTTCGCTTTGATATCTTACTGGTGTATATCCCGAATATCAGCAACCTATGTGATAAAATGTGAGAGCGTGTATTGTGTAATGGCACGTTGGCAGTCCGAGTTCCGCTCGGCTGTGCCATTATAGATTGTGTCTTGTGACTCAATTGTACATCGTTTGGTTGTTTAATATACTATTCGACGCCTAAGAACATATACAACGCATTTACATTCACAACTCAGATATGCCCAAAAACGATATGCACTATAGTTGTAGTAGTGGTCTCATATATATCATATAGTATTAATAATAATAATACTACTGATATTTGGCATCATTTGCAGTTACGATGTTAACATCCGTGTGTTCCAGTATTATATCCAAAACAGTTTTAAAAATAAATTAATAGCGTTCTATATAATAAACTAATTCGGATATTGCCACTGAAGTTCAGTATATTCGTTGCTCTCTAGAATTTACAGTATATAAATAGGTAAATAGTACAAATATTTACTGTGATTAAAAGAAAAATAAGCATTTTATGAATTAAAATTATCTAATTTTGTTTAGGAAAGGTACACATAAAATTATGTTTTATTAAATATTATTTCATCCTAGTAATTTAATATTATATAACAAGAGTTCCAGGTAACTCTCTTCCGGTGCGGTACTGGGTAATAACCCAGCACTGTTACGGAAAGAGTAAAAGAGAAATTAGGTTCATAAATTTAATTGTAATTATGTGGTTCATCGTACACTGTAAACCTTTAATTATATAAAAGATTATAGCATACAACGCTATTCAGTATTTGTACATAAATATAGTAATAATACAGAAACGAATGGATAATAAAAGATGACGACACAAAAACAGAATGAGAGAGAATTTAAAAACACTAACACAATATTTTTTCATACTACGCAATCAAACTTAAGGCAATTTAGACATCAAGACAATTTAGATAATCATTTTATCTTGGTCGATACCTTAGTGATATCATAGTAGCGTCACTAAGGCTGTGGGTTGAATTTCGAAGTGGTTAACCTTATACTTTGAGAAAAAAAAATTAAATCAATTATCAAAAAATAGAATAAGGCATTATTTTGTATTAATTATAAAGGAAAACATATTATTATTATGGAGTTGCAGTTTTTTCCGTTTTTTTTTAAATATTTGGAATAATAGATGTATCAATTTGAAAGACCTGCAGAATATGAATTCGAGAATTTGTCGTCAGCTTACTTTGTTGGTGTGGTGTAATCAGTTTATCTATCCGGGTAATGCATTTACCCGGATAGAAAAGGATCCAAGTTTTGAATCCCGGTAGCCACATAAAATTTTATTTGATAAATTTAATTTTCATATATTTTAATGTATTAATTTTTTTTAGTAGTAGTTGTTTTAATTAATAAGTGATACAGTACTGTAGATAATATATTATGTCGTTGAATGATTGATACATGATAGAAAAATAATCCTAGAGTTGAATAAAATTTAAAATATTTTTGGGCATTTACAAGTTTTGGGAAGTTAAAAATATATGGCACCTACGAAAACCACATGCAAAAAAGTTAACAGTATTTAGATTTGTTGAGTATTGTTCATTTAAACTTAATTACTGTGAGTGCTAAAAAGCGCCTTGCATTATTATGACTCTTTTGTTTTGCTTAAAGAAAATTGCTCAGGGAAGTCTGAAGAGGAAAATAATTCGAATAGAAATGTCTGAGAGGTGAAAGGGCTCGCCCCCGAGAAGAATCGACTCTCACAGCATTCACCAGAAAAAATAACAAGCATTTCTTTCTCTTTTCAGTTAATAAGGTTTTAAACCTACCTCCAGGTAAATATTCCGGATAAAAGGATTTAAATATGGAATGAGATAACATTCTGTGTTTAGATCTGAACGAAAAATTTTAAAGGTAAATTTTACCATTTTTTAGAGTATTTTTAACGCGGAGTGCCAACCGTGGTAGAATATTAAAAAAATGTTGCTATAAAGTACGAATGTTTTAACAGTAAACATAAACCATTGTCACTTGGGAGGTTTTACCGCTACATATTTTGTTCAATAGCGAATTTTGGTTAGTATGAAAGACTTAACTATTCGATTTTTTTGCATTGAATTTATTTATAAAGGTAATTATCGAAATACCATGAAATATAAATTACTAATGAATAATTATATTTTTGTTATTTTTTAATAGTGTTTTTAAATTTTCAACAATTGGCTAGGTTTGGTTTTCACTTGACGAAGAAGGTTATTAATGTTTTGGTAATGAAAATAGGCTGAAAGTCCAAGGGAATATGCTTAAGAGTGATTAATTCATTAAACATTTGGTATTTTTTAAATCATATATAATAACTAGGAACCATTTCTATTTTTAAAAATAACAGATTTTTGTTGTGTAGTAGCATTTTCAGAATACAGTTCTGTAGTATTTTAAAATAAATTAAATAAATCAACTTTCTAGTTGATTCATATATCTTACTAGATATACAGAAAAAAATAATATATCTAAAAAATATTTAGGATTCCAACCTGGACCTTTTTATCAGGGGAAGTACGTTCGTTGTAATAAAATAATCATTCCGATAATCACTAATTTAAATACTAGTAGGAATCAAAAAAATTACTTTGTAATCTTTCCAACTATTTGATTTGGAGTGACTTTTCCGTAAGGGGATCAGTTTCTCTAATTCGGACCAGAATAATCAAAGATCTAATGTGACTTTGTCTTTATTTATATTATTAGTCAAAATTCGTGTTGGCTAAAATGTAAAAATAAAATAATAAATGCACCCCAAAACATTTTTGTGTATAGTGGTTTTATAATTCTTTTACCAAGTTTTCAGAATGATAATATTATTATTATATTTCATATTCATTTATTAAATATTGTGTTTAAAGAAAATAAAGGTTCTTTTCAATTTTGTCCAATATATATATATATATCCCTTTTAGGTGATATTAGATAAGGAAAAAAATACATGCACGACGAATATGCAAAGTCTCCGATTTCTATTATTTTTGTATAAAGTAAATCTGCAATTAATTATGAAGAGAATATTTAAAACATATTTATTATACAGTCGATATGTTTTTTTCAGCATTTAGCAAGTACAATTAAGACTAGGTTAAATATGATTTGAATCAAGACAACGCTCACTCCTGGCTGTTATGATAGCCGAGTTTAATGAGCTGTGCCTGTAATATGATTGTATCATTTATCCATATAAGCCTGGGGATATTTTTAATATACACTCGTTTATGAATGTCTGATTTTTTCGCATTTTGACATGTGGAAGCTGAATTTAGCAATGAAATGGTTAAAATACGATAGATAGTTTATATAAATATTTAGTCCTGGAACAAAAAAATTGTTTCAGATTGTTCGCGATTTATTTAGCAGTGAATTAATCACACACAATGTGCTTGTAAATTTTTTCTTTTACATAATTATATAAATCTATATGTTTTATTATCAAAGTCAACAATTGGGCAAAGCTGATTTAAAAAAATATTTTATTTTATTAAACTCATTAAATGCATTCATGCCTTAGACCAGTGGTCGGCAAACCGTGGTTCGCGAGCCACATGTGGCTCTTTGGCCCCCTTGAGTGTGGCTCTGCCGCAAATGACCACGTGCGGACTCAAATGGTGGTTAATATTGCGTATAGTGTCATAAATGACATGGTTGATCTTTATGATGCATGATCTTTATTTAACGAATAGCGTACGCTATGTCGGCTCTCACTTGGCATTACGAGTATACACGCGGTAGTACCGGCCGGGCGGCAGTTAGTCGCGCGCGAGCTGTTGCTGTCGGACACGTCGCGTTGGTTCACGCAAGGGTTTGTAGCGTTCTGTACGGTTATCAGTGCTCGTTGCATACTCGAAGTATAAAATTACTTGTATTTTTTGAGCAAGCTGCAAATCCTACAGGTTGTCTTCAATCTAAAAATTGTAATTATTTTATATTGGTGCCTTTATTATTATGAATTAAATAAAATATTTTTAGGTGCTACCTATTTAACATGGCTACAAATAGGAAGCAAATAAAAACGGAAGACAACAACCGTGAATTTCAAGTTGAATGGACCAAGAATTTTACGTTTATTAAAAACTTAAATGATCTTCTCACCGGTCTTATTTGTAAAGAATAATTGGCGCATAACAAGAAATCAAATTTGGAGAGACACTTTACAACTAAACACGAGTCATTTAGCACTAAATATCCTGTCAGTGATGCAAGGAACAGAGCAATTGAGAAATTTCAGAAGAGTCAAGAAAAATTACTGGATCTTCTAACAATGTTAATATTGCAAGTTTTGTGGTTAGACAAGAGGTCGCTAAGAGAGGAAAACCGCACACAGACAGCGAATACTTAAAAAGTTGTTTAATAAATGCTTCCGAAGAGCTATTTCGGAATTTTAAGAACAAAGCAAATATTAAAAAAATATATATTAAAGTGTTACCGTTGTCTACTAAAATAATACCAATAATAACCAACCAGCAAGTTGAAGATATTAAATTGGTTTTACATTTATCAATAGCAGTTGATGAGTCTTGTGACATTAATGCTACAGTGCAAGTTTCACTTTTTGTACGATTAATTTCCTCTACAGGTCCTAGAGAAGATCTTTTAGGATTATTGCCACTCAAAGGTCAAACATGTGGTGAGAATATTGAAAATTCTGTAATTGATTGCATAGAAATACATCATGTTTCACTTCATAAAATTGTCAATTTCAACAGACGGGACCATATGTATGATCGGAGTAAGAAAAGGTTTGTTGCTATTTTGAAAGAAAAAATCAATCACGAGATACTTGCTTACCATTGCATCATTCATCAAGAAGCGCTGTGCGCAGACATTTCCAGAAGAAATTTGCAAAGTTATGGAATTGGTGATTAAGATTATTTAACTACATTACAGCTAAAGCTCTTAATCATCGCCAATTCAAAGAATTTTTAGTTGAAATGTAGAGTGAGTACGCAGATCTTCTGCTGCATAACAAGGTACGTTGGTTGTCAAGAGGAAAAGTTTTAAAACGTTTCGCTTCTTCATTGACAGAAATAAATGCATTTCTATTTGAGAAGGGTGTTCACTATCCAGAACTAACAGACGATCAGTGGATCCAAAATTTTTATTTCATAGTAGACGTTACGTTTCATCTAAATCAGCTTTATCGTAAACTGCATGGGAAAGGAAACACTTTTTTTTGATGTTAGAAGTTATTTCATTCGAAAACAAATTATCCCATTTTGTTTAAGATTTTGAAAGATAAATTTTGATTCACTTTCCGAGCCTGCTGAATCATCACCAAGAAAATAATTCTGATATTGATATTTGCTATTTAAAAACAACAATCGTAAATATGAGGGAAGCATTTCTCAATAGGTTTCAGGAATTCAGAAACAGCAAAGCTTAATGCTACTGTAACAGAATTAAATTTTTCTCCCTTTGATGTTGACATTAGCAACTTTAAAATGCAATTGCTGAATTTAAAATACAAAGAATTATGGTGCTCTAAATTCATTGATTTGGAAATATTGTAGAAAAACAAATGTGAACTTAGTTCCCAGCACAAGTGGTCTGCTTTGAAAGACCTGAAAAAAGAAGACTTCATGACTTTTAACACCAGGAACAGTATTCCTGACTAATATGATCAGTTGAAAAAACTAGCGTTTGGTGTTCTTTCACTTTTCGGTTTTACATATTCATGCGAATAATCTTTCTCGAACATGAATCTCATCAAGAGTAAATTAAGAAGTTGTCTTATTAATGAGAACCTGGAATCCATTCTAAAATTAAAAACAACAACATACAAATCTAATTTACCCAAACTTTCGAAGGAGATGCAAGGCCATTGTTCACATTAACTGTTCGTGAGTTGTATAAATGTAATTTTATGGATACCTTACATACAATTTAATTTGGAATCGTTGCTGAAATTAAAAACTACAAGTTGTACACCAAATATACAGAAACTGCCCAAAGAAATGCAAGGTCATTGTTCACATTAGTTTTAAGGAATGCGTGTAAATTGTGTGTAATTCATGTTTTGTAAAAAATATATGCATATATAATTTCAACAATAAAAAAATGTATTTTTTTATTTATTTACTAAATTATATACATTATTAGTATTATTATTAGAAGAACACATTCTTATTAATAAAGTTGTATCAAATTTAATAAAAATGAATTGATAATTCTGGCGTCTGCTATCAGATTACTCAAAGGTATTTGAGATTCTGTAAAAATAAGGTAGATGACTCTTTCAAATAATGGAACGAATAAATGTATTAATACAAAAAAGGTAACATATAGGTTCGAAAATTTGACACTAAAAATATTGTCGTTGTAGCATAGTTGGATAATGCACCTTCCCCGGTTGGGAAAGAGATCTAGGTTCGATTCCGGTTCGAATCAACACCAAAATTTTTCGATAAAATTGATTTTATATGTATATATTTCTAATTAATATATTTAATTCATATTTGTTGTTAGTTTTATTCAGAAAATCTTTTTAACTTATAGATAAACAATTAAAAATAATCATGTATGTAAGAATATATTTATGGCTCTCGAAAAATTCTAAACCGTTGTGCTATTTGGCTCATTTGGTCCAAGACTTTGGTGACCCCTGCCTTAGACTCATGTGATGAAGTTTGTAACGCATTTCTAGCAACATTTGTATACGCTTATAAAAAATATTGTTAAAAACCCCAGAATTTAGAAATAAAATTATAAAAATAATAAAATTAATTTTACTTGTTTTAATATACAGTTATCAAAAAATTTCAATGGACTTTTTAATCCGCAAGAGGAAATTATAGAATTAAATTGATATTTGAAAAATTATATATTTTAAATACTATCTACAATTATTCGCACTGCAGGAAGAGAGTGCATAAAAAGTAGTGAACTTTTTTTTATTTGGAATATATAAAGCTAAAATTCGATATTCCAAGGCCTGAAATGGAAAAATTATGATCGTTGGAATACGCTGAATACATTACGGTAAGTTTACCGTTCTTGATAACGATGTTACAAGCGGAATTCTATTCCATCAGGCAATCAAATCACTCCAGGATGTCATAGCGAAAGCTGTCTGGATTTTCAGAAGAAGATAAATCGAATTACGTTTTTGGAACGATGTAAATCCTGCGGAGGAATTGAATTCCTTTGTCCAAATCTTCAAATGGATAGTAAAAAAATTATGTTGTCTTTATCAAAAATCATATTATCCTTAATCATAAGCAGAATAGATATTTTGCATTTTAATTTACTAATAAGTCAGTCATCTTACAAAATAAAATGGGAGATTTTTAGATAATAGTGTATGTAGTACGAGTTATTCTGCGATTTTTGTCGTAGCTGACATATCGGCTAACCATCAAGGTTTAGATTAGCAATATTGATTATAGTCCTTGAAACATCCACAAATAGTGTGCTTTCTAGCAATTTCAATGAAAGACACCTAATTCATCAATGTCTTGTCCTGTGGTGTTGACAGGGAAATCTATTTAAAATAATGACGTATGTGAAATTACTATTTTAATGATATTATGTATTAATATCCTTAATAATATTACGTATCCCCATCTATTTCTATGATTTCTGGACGTCTACCAAGTCTTGGACGTAGTGTCATTTGCCAGTTTAAAGAAACTGTGCTGGTTTTTGCTCAAATACATATTTGAATAGGCATCTTTTTGAATTCATAAAAAAATATTAATTCAATATATATGTTTGTTTTTAGTTAAAATCGATACACATTTAAATATCAAAATTGAAATACCTTATGTTATAGATACAATAGAATAGCGACTTGTAGTAGAATTGCAATAACACAATCAGTGTTCGCTTGACCCCGCCTAATATCGTAGTAACATCTAGTGCATCCTCTCCCCGGAAGTTGTCACAGCCGTGATATAGTTCCACAGGAGGGCTGCTGGAGGTGCCGCGAGGCAGTTAATCAGAATTAGATCCGGAATGGCCTATACATCACCCGTTACGGCCTGAGCCCGCTTTATAACAAGCAGCACCGAGATACTTACTCGGGGCGAAGATTAATTGCACCACTGTTGGTTAAAAACATACACGGCCATAAGAAAATGACATGACATTGTTTGTTCGTGTTGTTGGTATAATTAAAATAATTGAGTCAAAAATGAATAAATTGTTTAAGTAACTTTAGTGTTAAATAAGTTTTAACATTATGCAGAGTGTTACAGACCTGGTATACAATATTTTATGGGTGGATACCTGACTAAATTATGAGTCAAAAATGTTCAAGGATTATGTGCAAATTCTAAACCGTTACGTAAAATATTATTGTTCGAATTTCTTACGAAATCATGTTAAGCTTTAAGTCTACGTACTTTGAAATACATATGTTCGAAATGTATCCATTATTAATCTATATCTTTACTTCAGGTCCTAAATCATGCAATAAAAATAGTCTGGCCGTTCGAAATTCGATGACCTTTTTTTGTATTTAATATGTAATTGAAAATCAATAAAATAATTCAATTAATCGAAATAATCGCATAATTACGATTATTTTGAAATGTTTATATCTCTGACATGCTTGAGATTAGGCAAAAATTTCTTGAACATTTTAGACTTATAATTTAGTCATGTATCCACCCATAAAATATTGTGGACTAGGTCTGTTACACTCTGTATGTTATTTAAAAAAATTAAAAAACAAGTTATTTTTTGTAAATGAGACTGTCGCGCATGTTTCACACTTGATCTTACTCTATAGTGCAGAGTTTTCTGAATTATTTTGCCGCAAGGGTCTGACCTCTTTGATTGATGTTTCAGACCCGACCGACGAAAAAAAGATAGACACACGTGTCGGAATAAGCCAGAAAATATTACACAGAAGACGCTGAATTTATTTGTAAGAGTCTACCGTGATATTTTTTGTTAGATATTATTCTTCAGAATATTCAGATACGAATAAGATTCTGAAAGACTATGAAACCTAAAAACTCCTTTGTAAAAGATTGTGAGATTCTTTTTTGAGTATATTTATTAATTATAAAAATGGTTAAAATCTCGTTTAATTAATTATATATGTAGAAATTAATGTTAAATATGGCACACTTATACATATTGTAGATACACTCGAGCGTAAAATTGTAATGAAATTTGTATAATTTTTGAGCGCAGTATATCTACTAAGTTTCTGAGCAAGGGATATGTGAACGGAATTTGGATTCTAAAGGGTAAAAGGTTTTGGTCTGTATATGAATTCCGGGTGGCCGATAAGAATTTGGGACTAAATAAATATATTTTCCATGCTAAATTAAATTTTCTCTCAAAAGTTTTAGAATTTAAAAAAAAAAAATTATTGTTGTTTACATTGCGTCTAAAAAAATATATTTAACAGTTTAAGGCATATATACCTTTTAAAAAAAAATTTGAAGTTAAATCAGTATATATTTTTTTTTACATAGTATAAAGTATGTAAAAATATTCTGTCACATTAGTAAATTGATCATTATGTTGATTAATCTCATTAAATGAAATATGTAATTTAATTTTACGATTATTATCAATATAAATTTTATGGTATTTTTTAAAACTTCAGTAACTTGCTGTTTCAATAATGTGTGGCACTAATATATATTTATACCATTATTTGCTAGTTTATTGTAATTATTAATGCAATATAAAATCACCCAGATTAAGAAAAAATTGTCTATAGATGAAATTTGAAAAATCGTAATTTTTAAATTCCTATGTGATTGTTTCAGGAGACAAATTGTAAAATTTCTAAAATTATAAACTTTTACTTCTCCGAAACTTTCTAATTAACAAAACGCTGAAAGATTTTATAAATAAATTTAAATTTAGAAGTAATTTTTGTAAAAAAAGTAATTACATAAATTCATTATAATTACTTTGTGTATGAAGCAAAATGATCACTTAATACTGAGATAAACAGTTTTATAATAATAGTTATTTTATAATTTTGGTGAGGTTATAATGGGTACCCACAGTGATGCCAAGGACATACAGTTAGTTGAAAAAAAAACTGAAAATTATTTGAATACAACAATAACGGTTTAGAAGTTTAGTTCAGTTTAAAAATAGTAAGAATATTCCCAATTTATGTTCAATTTAAGAATAGTTCATAAGTATGATCAGACATCATTTTTAAAACATTTAATTTCGTTATCAGATTTATTTCATCGTTAAATTATAATATTCTTTGATAACGTTCAATTAGTACGATGTGATAGCTGTTGCACCCGTCCCAACGTAAAAAACATATATTATTTAACTCATGTACCATACATAGTAAATATATATTTTTTACTTTCTAATAATTAGGATAATATCTACATGCTTCACTTCAACAGCTGTAGTGTAATGGTTAAGGAGTGTAACTAAAAATCGTATCTCTGGGAGCGCAAGTTCGAAACCTTACCATTGCCAGTTTTTTAACTTTGGTGTTTTAATTTTATTTTTACTTTATTTTTTTAATATTTTTTTTAGGAGAACACATTCTTATTGTGAAGTTGTAATTATTCAGAACATAGGTCTGTGATATTTTAATATCAAAAAGGTAACATATAGGGTCGAAAAATTGTCGCTAAAAATAATGCCGCTGTAGCTTAGTTGGATAAAGCACCTCCCCCGGTTAGGGAAGAGATCCAGGTTCGAATCCCGGTGGCGCAACAACAATATTTTTCGATAAAATTGATTTTATATGTATATCTTTATAATTAATATATTTAATTCGTATTTGTTTGCAATCATTTTTAATTTAATTTGCTTAATCATTCATTATTATTTTACGTTATATGATATTAACGTTAGCATATACTGAGTATACCTATTCGAAGACAAAAACCTTTTCATATTTTCCAAGTGCCTGCCTGTCGGGAAGTCTGTATAATAAGGCACATAATAATATGTATTACTTGAAAATATGATTTCAAATATAATTGTACGTACAAATCGTAAAAGTATATGATGTCTATGGGTTAGATAATAATTTATGACCATAATACTGCATGTATCTGTTCTTACTTATCGTTGATAAATATGTGTTAAATTGTCAATAACTATGCTGAAATTAAAATATATAATTTGATGTTTACTTTTTATATAATTATAGAGCTTATTTATAATTCGACTGGTTATTAAACGACATTTAAGAATTCAAAGCGAAATGTAAAGAACAAGATGTAAAACTTTAAGTATCAAAAATATAAATGATATTTGAATATAATGGGGATTTAAACGCATTACTTTAATACATAATCAAGCAAAAAGGATTTCCATAATTACTTTAGTAAATTAATAGTAAGAATATTTCTGACACAATATCCTAGCAAACTCTGCATAGACGATACTTAACAGCCGCAAAATTTAAGAAACGTATTTATTAAAAACTCAGTTTAGCACTTAATTTCAGCTAGTATTATGTCTTCTTTGTTCATTTTAATTTTATTGGATCTTTTCCTTAGTAATGAATATCAGTCTCTTCAACTTTTCTTGGAGAGATATAATTTATATGAATTTCAGGTATGAGCCGACCCCTAGAGAAGGACAAAATTAATCTTAATTTTTTGAGACAAAAACATTTATTTCATCAACCATTAATGTCACTCGCGAGATCAGCTTGACGTAGATGGACCTATATACCACTTTATTTAATAAAAGCTTTTTTACGATCTCCACTTAAATATTTTTTCTTTAAATATTCCGTCACTTATTTTTAATTACTACTTCAACGTGTTTAAGTTACAATTGAATTGCATTAAAATAATTACGTTAAGTCCCCTTGTATGTTCCCGTATATTTCGCAAGTGCTCGCGTGTTTCCGCTTAATTTTTCATGGTAAAATAAGACATTTAAATTAATTTACAGCGATTGGAATATTATTTAAAGAAATGAACCACTGTTTCAACAAACATTTTTAGTTGGTTTGATATATAATATAGACAAACTGGTTCATTGTGGAAATATTTTAAGATAAGCAATTTTGTATATTTATACGTAACACACATTTAGCTCAATGTGCAAATAGTTGTGGTAGACTTGTAATTAATATGAAGCGTGTCGAACGCCAGTTTTATTTTCCTTCGGCAACCACACTCGTAGCACCTGTTCTGTGTTGATAATTATATTGTTGTATATGATTAACTACGGTTCATATTACGAGTAACTACTTCTATAAGTACCTGGACAACAATCGTCTCTTAGTTTGGCCGATTCAACCGGCGAAATTAACGACTCAAAATAATTTTACTGGATTTGGGTTGAACGATTGGACCAATTGTAAAACAAAATCTCTCGAAAGAGTATATAAAACAAATGATATATTTATTCTGGTTGAAACAAACCATATCGGCTGCATCTTGTACATTGCAATATAATGAGTGTTGCGCATAATATGGTGATGGCTTATGATGGCTGGTTATGGGTACATTTTCTTTGAATGTCGTGTTAACAAAACACGGCCAACGCAGTGCATTGGGGCTCAAAAAGTTAGCGCCCTACAATTCATTTGAAGTAATTATTTTTGCGAATGAAATGGAATTATAAAATATTAAAATCGTTTCTCACGTGTATTGCAAAAACATTATCATTGTATACAGTAAGGCCCCGCAAATACGTCAGATTAGAGACCAGTTCATTGCCGTAAAGTGAAGTATTTTTTAAATTGCAAATGCAAATACCTTACAAAGTGTAAATATTGTATGAGACACGAGACTAATTTTGTTCTTACTATTTGATGGAAAAACCACGCAGTACTAGTATAGGACATATTTCGGAGAGCCTTTTTTCCATTCTTCATTGGGGGACAATTTTTCTTTTGTTACGCCGCAGATTGTACTTATCTGTAAACTGTCATAAACGCTCTTAATTAGTGAATATTAAGATTTAACTAATTTTTTAACCTTATATACGAAGTATAGGTATTTTACAACAAAACATCAACAATTTTTGTATCATCAAGAATTGAACCCGTAATCTTAAGAACAAGAAACGCTTTATTAAGGCACTATCAAATGAGAGAGATAGTACACCATGCAGTTTCTACTAAAAATGTATTTATAATCATTATTAATAAAACGATCAAAAATAAAATTAATAAATTTATTTATTATTATTTAAACATAGGCTTATATATATAGATACATACGTGTATTCTAAACTGTAAAAATATTTTTTTTAAATATTAAAGCATTAAAAGGTTATCTTATATATTTTAATTAAAATATTAATGTACTTAAAATGAATAGATAAGTGTAGAGGAACTTGACATTTTTTCGGTAAAACTTCACAAGTGCCGAACGCGACACACGCTCGTGCCTGCGGTTATTTCCACGGGTGTATTTTGAAGAACAGGGTATAAAAGGGCCCTCCAATTAACAGGATACGAAACAGCCTCCTGATTCCTGCGAAACATTTCCAAGTTCCGAGTGTCCCGCCCTTCAGGCCGCCCCAGGCCGCTATTTCAATCATGGCGACGCATGATTGCGCAAACAATATCAGGTTCGAGATTAAAGCTCGAAACTCTATTGAGCAAATGTTTTATAAATTGGAATTGAAAAAAGTTGTGTTATTATAATTTTATTTCCTGAAGTATTCCTATTGGAGCAGTGTGCCAGAAGATATAGGAATATTTTCGGAGGGGTCCGCAGATATATTAATTACTTCATTGCGCTCCTATGAAAGTTGTTTTGTATTAGGTCCACGGTATTACGTGATAGTTCTGCTTTTAAAACCAAATATTCGTTCTTGTTGAAGGAAACAGGTACTGAAACCTTCCGCAAAGGACCTGGCATCATCAGATAGATCAAATATTGGAGAACGGCCCTGCTAATAGCTTCAACAACCGAAGAGCGTGCATGACAGGATGTATAAAATAATGTTAGGCAAAATTGGTCGCCAAGAACATGAAGCGTAGCTTCGCCCACAGAAAAACGGCGCGATAGTAGATTTGATATTTAATAGTTAGTAATATCCGTACATTTTATATTAAATAAGCATATAAAAAAATGGTATCCTTATCCACTCTAAATTTTGGATGGTTGCACGGCACCATCCTTTTTATCTCTGGTTACCCCACTCCATCTTTTCTAGGTATAAAAATATTTGATTTTACATACATATATTAAATGCCATCCCGTTCCGAATTTTGCATAATTATTCTTTAGGAACCTGTTCCCCCTCTCCATGGCCATCCCACCCCTCTCCCCATATAAAAGTGTTTTATATCCTTAATTATATTGCTTAAAAAATGCATATACTAGTGTATATTACCTAAATATTAAAATTTTATTCAATTGGTAAAAGAAACTCATCACACTCCACGCCCCGTGCATCGTTATTAGATATTTAAAGCCTGCGTAAAACAATGACACCTCCTCCCGTAAAATCACTAATTTAAAATATAATTGAATTTGAATTCAAGGTTAGTTAATTATAATCCATACAGCTATATTTTCAATAAGAAACTCGGAAGGTTTTGTTGATCTAGATTTTTTTTCTTATTCTTTCACATTTAAGAATTGTTCTTGTTGTTGCTATATCATACGTCTCTATCCTGGACACCATACAAAGTTATCTATGGGCATTTGCATTTGCCTTGAAAATTATGTGGATGTGTTTTTGATACGCCTTCCTCTCTGTCTTCTTCCCTTAATATTACCCACAATCATATTTTTGAGGTATGCATTACGTCTAAGAAAGCGTCCAATCCATTGCCCCTTTGTCCCGATGATGTTTATTATGGACTTCTTTCTTGCACTCTCCTCAGAATATCCTCATTTGTAATTATCTCAGTCAAGTTCATTCTTTCCATTCTTTGTCTGCACCATATAACGAATGCTTCCAACATTTTTCTCTTTCTCTGGTTACTTATTCAGGTTTCACTTCTGTATAGTACTTCAATGAATTACTTTTTCGTCTTTCAGTTAATTTGTGATTAAATATTAATTTTAAAACATTTGAAATATTATTAATTTATTAAACTAATCTACATAAAATTTAAATTTTTTGTGATTAACTTTGTAGAAGTCCATTGTAATTAAATTTTAGAAAAATTAATTAATTAATAAAATAAAACACAACGTTGTTTACTTCACACTATAACACTTTATTTAAAAATCAAAATTAAAACGTTTTTGAATTTTACTGCATCATCTTCAGCAATAAATTAAAACTTTAGACTAGAAGACATTTTGTGAAAGAGAATCCTATGTACCGGAAAACTAACTACAGACTTGCTTAAATTATGCAAAAAAAAGTTCAAACCAGCTTTTAATGCCAACAATAACATTTGAAAATATATATTAAATAATAAAACTCGAATAGATCCGCTGGATAATAAGTGGAGTATACGAGATTAATTGCAAGAACTGCTAAACTGGAAGAAAAATACACACACGAATAGATGCACACTTTAAGGGTATAAATAACTTAAGAATCAACACAGAGATGGCAGACAACGTAGAAGAATTACATGTATGCAAGAAAGGTAGAAAATTGGACATTCTAGAAAGTATAGAAATTAGTCTTAACAATAATAATGTACTTAACATACGAATACCCCCTATTACGTCTTCCCTCCTGTCCATATTAGTACCATCTAAAACCTATTTCACTTTCCATAACCACGATACCCTCCCCTCTCCAACCTCGCTACCATACCCCACCCCCCTCAATGTAGTCGATAAAATGTCTTCTAGTCTTAAGTTTTAGTTTATTACTGAAGATGATGCAGTAAGCATCGAAAACGTTTTAATTAAACTGTTATAGCGTGAAGTAAATTACGTTGTATTTTAATTAAATTAATTATTCTAAAAGTGAATAACTATATATATAGATATATGCAATGTTTCATGTCTCTATCAGCCTGTATGAAAGGAGGCTGAGAATGAAGATGTGTTTATTGAATGTAATAAATTGTGAAAAAATTTTTTTACTCCCATTCTTTATATGAGTAAAAATTTTTATTCATTTGATAAAATAGGATTGCCAAGCTGAAGTAGGACAATGCGTATCATGTAGTGAGATGACTTGAAGAAAAATGCTGGTCTCGCATAAATGAGAACTGCACAAGAACCAGTTTTTAGAAAGACCAAACTTTTAGAAAGACCAGAACCCAATGATGGGTGCAAAATAACTTATAAAGAAAAATAACAAATAATGTAAAAACACAAAACAAGAAATATATATTTTTTCTCATTCTTGTGTAGTATTTAATTCTTTAATTTATTTTGTATCTACATTATATTAGTGGAAGATTGTAACAGATCGATTACCCACCTTAATATATAATTGTATACAGATATATTTATGCTAATGATTTAAATAATTATAATATTTAGTTTCGAGACAGTTTTCGTTAAAGGTTTTTTGATTATTCTGCATATAGTTTCACTAACAATTCTAAATCCTCGTGCCGTTTTTTATTGCATAAGACGTACACCGTTTGAAATTAATCTAAAATTATAATGATATGGGCGTTGAAAAATCTAATAAAAATGTTAAATTACTTAATACGGAATTATTTAAATATATACGAGTATGTATTCGGATTTTTGTAAATATTAACATTTAAAAAAATATGTAAAATATGACGTAAAAATGAAATATTTGTCCAAAATAAAATTTTATAATTAGAGTAACATGACAAAACCTCTTAAAATTTAAATAAGTTTAAATTTCTTTATGGATTCAAATAATCTAATTACTATTTTAAACATTTTTCTTTTTTTTCGAATACCACAGAAATATTTGTTAAAATTAGCAGTTCATTATTATTTGTTCAAAAATACTGGTAATAAATTAATATTATCAGTATTTTTATATTCTATTTATCTCTCACTACTTAACAAAGTGTAAAACACTCCAGACAAATAACTAATGCCGACATCATTTTAATATCCGTACAGACTAATTAAAAATGTTCAAGTGCGGCATGAAAACGCTTTCACGCAAAAAATCCACGTCCAATGCTTTTTACCTTACGAAAAACTCCAGTAAACCGATTGTAAGGGAGCAAATTCTAATTAATTTTGTTAATTAAGCTCAGCTGCCAATGTACAATCGGTAGTTTCGATGACTTTTTAACGAGTTTAGAACAGCGCCAAACCTCTCGCACAAATTGGTTCAATTCAAAGTGTAAAATCTTCTCGTAAAAATAGGATGACCAATTTTCACCCAAACCGTCTGGCACAGAAATGGAAAAGAATAAATATTATCACTCGGCCATAAACATTTATAGGATTTTAAATTTAAGGATTAAATCCGATAGATATCTGACTCGTGCGAGTTTCCTCTCGACTGCTACGAGAAATTTATTGGGGAGAAGAACTTTTCGATTGTTTCTTTGAAAACTTTACTTCAGAAATCATTGTCAAAAGTTCCGTTCAAATAATTCAATGATGAATAAATGTTTTATCAGTTTTACTCTATTGAAATTCTGAAGAACTTAAAAGTCACGTAAAGCTCCGCTTTATTAATTAAAAACACGATAATGTGATTGTATAAAATCTGAAAACTATGCTTTGCAGTTTAAGGCAATATATATTTAATCTTACACGATGATACCAATATTTACTATTAATTTTTGGTATTAATACATTTAATACGAGTTTTGTAAGCCGACGTTTATACGACGTGAACTTATAGGGCAGCATACAAAAGACAACATATTTATTCATGTTTAAAGAGAACACATTATTATTGTGAAGTTGCAGTTTTTCAGCTGATAGTTCTGTGGTATTTTTAATACAAATTAAATTAATCAACTAGAAATACATAAAAATTTAGAAAAATAATAAAAGAAATACAGCAAAAATATATTTGTCGAAAAAATAATTTTGTAAATATTATATAACTATACTTAAATTTAATAAAAATGAATTGATTATATTCTGGAATCTCCTAGCGATATTCCTCAAAAATATTAGAGATTCGCCGTAATATAAAGATGATTGCTTTTAAAAATGGAATAACAGATGTATCAATTTTAAAGAACTACAGACTATAATACAAATTAAATGTATCAACTAGAAAAGATATAAAGAAAAAATCGATTTATCGATAAAGTATTTTAGTTGATACATTTTATCATACCACAGAATTTTGTTCTGAAAAAAATTGCAACTTCACAATAATAATGTGTTCTCCTTAAAAATACAGAATATAAGTTCTAAAATTTGTCGTTAACCTATTTGGTTGATATAACGAAATTGGATAACGTATTTCATATTTCCCTACTAGTTAATTCATTTCATTTGTATTATATTTATATGCTCGGGACTTTATACGCTAAACATTTATACGGTGAAATATTTTATATTTTGTTTACCATAATAATTACTAACACCATAAAATAAAGAAAAAAATACTTTCATTAATTATCTTACTGTTTTATAAGCTTCAAGATTAAATCTCGTCGTAGTGATTGGTAGATTGTTTCAACGCATTTTGTAGATGTATAATATAAAGTATATAATCGTAAAAATTCTTAGTACTGGAAGTATAGTACTGGAAGTAGTCTTTTATAGTACTGGAAGTATAAGTTTACACTCACATAAATGTTTTGTCGTACAAGTTTGCTTCGTACAAATGTTGGTGTGGAAAAATCTGTGCACGACTCCGTTTATTACTATGGAGATAGAAGGTTAAAATAAAATTTAATAGAACAAGGATGAACAAAGATATCCTAATTGGTAAGCAAACATGCGAATAAATAAGCGAACGACTTTCAGCCTTATTAACAATAGCTAAATAAAACTCTAGTGGCATAAAGTCATCTTCAGTATCAGAATATCAGGTATTTTCTGTATGAAAATAAATACCCTTTGAAAAACGTCTGACGCTTTCTATACCCAAATCAAACGAACCGTAGCAATTAAGGGGAGGGGGCATAAACAGTTTGGAATAAAAACAGTGTTGTCACTCGGAGGAAAACAAATAATGTGGATTGATCGAATTAGACGACTTGGCGGAGGGGGGTGGTTCCGCTTCAACGAACTTCCACCCCGTCCTCGCCCCCTTCCATCACCATTAAACCTTCCCGAACCAGTCGCCCGTAGAAGGCTTTGACGCCTGTGTCTGATGCCTACTTTTACATAGTATTTACATTTATTTTAAAATCAATACGGTTTTTGCTACTTATTGAAATATTAAATAAAATTCATATATTTTAGAATTGAGAGTATATCACCAATATGCGATATTCAAGAAAAAAATATATAAATTTATGATAATTTAATAATTATATAAATAATCCATCCTTACTGTATACAAAATTTTATTTAAAAAATTTGATTTATCTCATTAAAATCAACAACGTCGTTAGAATAATTTTTGGTTAAAACTCGATTTCGCCTTAGTTTTAGACATTTTATACAATAAATAAATATCATCATCAGGTGAGTCAATATAATTTTATTTTATATTTGGTAGTTCTACCTTTATTTTGATTCTAATTATAATACCAAATGTTGATAATCTGATTTTCATTAAAATATTTTAACGCATTAGATTTTCAATAAATACGCCACCCTTAACGATAGTAGTACCACATTGCAGTATAACTAAGAGTATATTTTATTAATTTAACCATTAATAATACAATTTCATTGCTCCTAAATTCTCGCCTCGGGTCCCGAGTTTCACAATTTTAAAGTTACTTTTTTTTGATAATAATAAATTAACATAAATATCTCATAGATGAATTAAAGTGGTATTTAATTGTAATACAATAATAAGAAAATCAATATAGAAAAAAACCTTTCCGATTCGCAATTAAAGTAAATTTATATTTATTTCGTATGTTATTTTTGGTTAAATGATACAATTTAATGGTACAATAATCTGATCAAAAACCACACAGATGTGCTTGCAAAATTTCACTTAAGTTCAAAGTTCAATCGATTTGTGGCTAAATTTGTACTGGGTTCTGAATAACTGTTAGCTTTTCAATCTCATATTACTTATATATTCCTTTTCGTGCACGACCGAGTTACTAATGAAGCTGTAGAAACTATGAGACAACTCAGCGAGCCATATTTGCTCCTTCAATATTGATGTAAACTGTAACAAAATTTTGATGTTCCGTAAGACGTAAGTCATTCCCAACTAATTTATTAAAAGGTTTATTTAGTTCTTATTAAAAAAGAGAAATAATAAATGTATCTTGAGAATATGTTTATTGAATACTCGTACTGACATATGACAATTCACTTTAAAGGTTTTTTATTATTCAATATTAACGAATAATTAACTATTTATTGTTGCTAAGAGCATAAAAATAAATGCGTCACGTAAGTAGGTAGCAGAAATACAGCTTCAGAGCTCATCGATGATAATAAATATAAATAATTCCTTCTGGTATTCACCGAGAATCAGGTAAAATAAAAGTATGTTATTTTTAGGAGAACACATTCTTATTGTGAAGTTTAATTATTCAGAACATAGGTCTGTGATATTTTAAATATGAATTAAATATGTTTATTAGAAAAATATACAAATAAAATCAATTTTATCGAAAAATATTGTTGTTGCGCCACCGGAATTCGAACCTGGATCTCTTTACAGTTTACTCAAAGGTATTTGAGATTTCGTAAAAATAATGGAACGATTAAATGTATTAATATCAAAAAGGTAACATATAGGTTCGAAAATTTGTCGCTAAAAATATTGTCACTGTAGCATAGTTGGATAATGCACTTTCCCCGGTTTGGAATATTTTGATTTTATATGCATGTCTTTCTAATTGATATTTAGTATGTTATTTTACTAAATCCAATATTACCGAAGTTTAAATATTTTTTTTTTATATAGCCATCATTTTGAAATAAGATGATATTTACAATATTATTTTATTTTTTATCGAAATCTGATAAAAACTACGGGAATTATCGAGTCCGTATACCTTAGGTATGTGTAAACGGATGAAAGTGTGCTCTCGTATCTTAGTAATTTTGCGGAAAGGTTGATCATCAGTTGGTCATTCGGCTCTGCACTTAAAATACAATAGAGAGAAAACGACAGCTTGATAGCTATATGAACTCAAAAATATATCGATAAACTTTTAAACGAAGAGTGATTTCAAGGTCTTATCATAGTAAATGCATTAAAATTTCTCGGAAGTTACGTCACAAGACCATTTGCAGTATGTAATACCTCTTTTTCTTTTACTTTTACATAGGCAATCCATCCTTCAAGAGTGATTTGTGCCATTAATCAAGTTAAAATTTTATTTTATAGAAAAAAGTACAATAATATTTTAGATTGGAAATATTACCTATATTACAGGTCAATACCATTATCGTTCAAAAAATTTGATATTATATAGATTAAATGTGGCGAGTTAAGGGAAAGAAGGTGACACAAGTTAACCGGGAGTTGGAAATAACCATTGACAAGATCACTGTAAAAAAACCCGTCATCCGCAATTGACAAGCAAAAAAGATATGGTTAAAGGTCTCCTCTTCGGCACCGCATTCACATATCGGGGAATCTATTAAGTTCAATCTGAAAAGGTAGTACCTCTTTCTATCAAAATCTAACTATAACTTTATTGACTATTTAAATGTTATCAATAATAAGGATTATAAAGAAATTATTCGAACTTAAATTACTCAAAATTCCGATTATATTAGTAAATTAAAGATTTAAAAGGTAAATCGCGTCTCTTGAACGATACCAACACTTTAATTAAATATTATATAGTTTTTCTTTTAATATGTAGATACGTCACTCAATGAACAATATTAAATATTTAGAAGCTGACTAACGATACTTAATATTATCAAATATTTTTTATATAGCAGAGTGCAGACGTATCTTTAGTCTAGATTTAAACAAAGATTAGTTAAGTATTGAAACATCTCATAAAATCGTGTAATTAGCCGTTAATTTTATTAACGAGCATATAAATATTAAGGTCTTTTTTCCTCGTTGTCTATATTTTACTTTATCCCTCATATCAAGTTAACTAGCGACACGCCCGGTGAAGGTCCAACGCGACCCGAATAGTGAAGAGCTTCAGCCTCGCGGTCTCGTCTTAAAGTTCCAGCCCGTTCGAATTTCAAAACAGAATTAATTGTCGCCTGCTTGCTTCGCACGGATATTCGCATCGTAGTTCTTGGGGCATGGCAACTCTGGGGACAGGATTTTTAATGAGAGTCTTAACAATCCATTTCCCTACTGCCTAATAATTGAACCTTTGTCTCAGCCAACCTTAGCCATTGTATTCTGATTTCCTTTGATTTTCTTTGTAATTTAATCTTATTTTCTGTAACGACTTCTGCTTAAATGTGGTTAATAGTAGACTAGTTATTGTCTTTCAAGATACAAAATCGAGGCTTTATGTCACAAAACGACGCTATAAAAAATTCTCAACCAATATATACATACAAATATATAATAATAATATGTATATTTGCAAATTTTATTCATCTATTATATAAAAATCTTTTATTGGGCCCCCTTAAAATATTTATCATAATCCAATTTCTACAAGTTTTGTTGATTTTACACTAATAATGATATTTTATGTAGCTTTGTCTACAAAACTAAGTTTTTGGAAAATACTTAGCAATGTCCTTAAAAAATGATATAGAAAAGAACTGATGTGTACATGGAACAATGCACGTTTCCTGGTTCGAATCCCGACAGCAACAACTATATTTTTAGATAAAACTGATTTTATATGTATATCTTTATAATTAAAACATTTAAAATATCACACACCTGTGTTCTGAGTAATTACAACTTTACAGTAAGAATATGTTCTCCTTAATAATATATAAGTTGTATCAATACGTCCAAAATTTAATAAAAATGAATTATTAATACAGGCGTCTCCTATCGGATTACTCAAAGGTATTTGAGATTCCGTAAAAATAAAGAAGATAGCTTTCAAATAATGGAACGATGGATGTATCAATTTGAAAAGTGTAACACATAAATTCGAAAATTTGTCGTCAATGCACTGTAACATAATCAGTTATTACACGTTCCTCAGATTGGAAGAGACCCAGGTTCGAATCCCGGTTGCAATAACAATATTTTTCGATAAAACTGATTTTATATTATATTTCTAATTAATACATTTTATATTAATAACTAAATGCTTGTTTCAAGAACACAGAATCATCTTGTTGGGTTTGATCAGCGAGCCGCGACCTACCCGACAATAGAACCAGTCAGCGCAGCGGGACTGCTTCATATATGACATCTGTGGAAAGAAGTATGCCTCTCGAATCTGACTATTCTCCCACTAAAGAGCGCATAAGAGGCGGAGAAACTGAGACAGAAATACAACCAAGAAGGGATACGAGGCCCATCGAACCTGTGGAACAATACTCGAATCTTCGGTTACTTGGTTAATAGGCGAGAGCTTATCTTTTGATTTGAGGCGGACAGTTAACGCCACCTGTGCCTCATGCGCCGAAATTGTATTGGACGTGATGCGATATCGAGAAGTAACCTTTGCCGTACTGTCGGTAGAAGTCTCAATAGACTCTGATAACGCGGCGTAGCCTTAAAGATCCCTGCAACAAAGTAAAGCCCCATTCTCTCTCGTAAACCAGACCAGACAGAAGCATTCAACTGTACTCTACTGAGTCAATACTTTCTACTTTATCTACCTTACCAAATTGCGTATAACCAGATTTTCTTCTAAATAAACAACAATGCAAAACTCATGGTAAGTATTTATTTTGTCATACACCTGCGATGCTTGCGCTCACCTCATACATAACTTTCTGTAAATTTGAGTCTTTGCAATTAATTAATTTAGTGAAACAAACCCCTACCATCGATTGCTGACCATCAATCAACGACCTATCTACTAAAGATCAAACAAACACATTTAATGATAATTTATTTTTAATTTACAGTTTAACAGGTCATTAATGAATCTGATAGTCCTATAATGATATTAAGGTACAAGGTAAACACATGATAAGACAATTAGAGAAATAACATGTTACAAATTATATTTTATTTTATTAACATATTTTTTAATGTTTGTTAAAATAGAAATACTGTAAAAAATAAAAGTTGTGTTAAAAATGAGAAACTTGAGTTAATTGAATACGATAATAAAATTGGCGCACAATTACAGTAAAGCATGGGTTCCAAGATCAACGAAGTCTAATCACGTGACATACGATAGTCCTCAGCGTTGCAAAGCAGCTTCAGTTATGCAAAATTTGTAAATTCAAAGAATTTATATCACACGTTTGAACGACCAATAACCATATAAAATACAATTTTTCTTTTAAATTAAGCCTATATCATGAAGAATAAATCCAGGATAGCGTTAATGGATGGATTTTTTTTATAGTAATTGAGGGTAGGTACTATTATGGTATGGCATAGTCAGCAATCGCCATTTTTATTTTAACCGTGTTATTTTTATTATTTTCACACAGATTTTACACATTGTGTTCATTTATTAACAATCAAACTAAGCTCTTTTTAATGTAAATTGATTATTCAATTTCGATGTTAGCTGCAAAGTCAGTTGTTTTTGCCCGCCACCATTTATATTAAGATTCGAACAATAACACTCTCGGTGGCCGCTAGTATGCTAACAATCTTGTTCTTGTGAAAGGTGTTGCATTTATTTTGTATTTTAAACCAGATTAGAGCGATTGCCATTCATAATAAAAAGTGCATTTATAAATATATTTTTCATCAAGTTTGTATCGGTTTTCCTACAAATAAAAAAATGTGGAGGTTGCTAAGATTGCAACTATAACTATGATTTAAGCATTATAGATTATAGACCAGGAATAATATAGATCACTTAGCAATTATTTATCATTTTCAAAATAAATATTAATTCCTGTTAACCATCATTTAGAAAAAGGAATAATATTTGTACCTAAAACAACCTAAATTAAATATATTTAACAACAGTATTCAGTCCGTCTCCATATACTGCTGGGCAGGTATTCATTGTCGGTGCCCTCAACCGAGTTTGTTTACAAACTACAAATCAGCTTGGCACCCAATAATAAAACAACTACATCTCGGCAACTCCAGCTATGTCTTACACCAATATATATTACATTAAATTATCGAAACGAAATACAAATAACAAATTCTATGAATCAGCGGGGATATATCTTAGTTTAGTGAATGGTATTTTATCGGTAAAAACCCTCAAATGGTGAGAATTCAAAAAAATGTACATATCATCCTTCAATAGAATACATTCAGCAGTACATGGAGACGGACATTTTTATTAAATTCTCACCATTTGAGGGTTTTTACCGATAAAATACCATTCACTAAACTAAGATATATCTCCGCTGATTCATAGAATTTGTTATTTGTATTTCGTTTCGATAATTTAATGTAATATATATTGGTGTAAGACATAGCTGGAGTTGCCGAGATGTAGTTGTTTTATTATTGGGTGCCAAGCTGATTTGTAGTTTGTAAACAAACTCGGTTGAGGGCACCGACAATGAATACCTGCCCAGCAGTACATGGAGACGGACTGATACGCCTGGAGAAACACGCTCCGTGATCTGGGTGTTAGAGCAGGCTAACACAGGCAGAGCACGTTCCTGCACATATCTAGTTCATATTGACATCGGTCGCATTATACTGTAAATGACCATTTTCAAACGCATAATATATGCATTGAACATTTAGAATGAATATATTTTCAAACCCACAAATAATAATGCATTTTAAATTTAATTCATGTTTTAGGAAGTAAATAACTATAGCTACGATGAGGGCCGGTTGTGTGATCAGTAGGAATTTTTTATTATGCTAACTTTTTACAATAGTAACTTTTTACCATCGCCCGTGGTAAAAATCGATTTCGGGTTGTTGGTACGTAAAATTTACTACTGTCAAATACAATCTCGCCTCTCGGTGTATCAAGGCGAATAATCATGAAATATGCTTTATATGTGGCGTTCGAGACCTGTCACCTTTTTTCGGATTATGTGCTAATGTATATTAAGCGACAAGATCATCATCGGACAAATTATAGTCACTAAAATAGCATATTGAATGATTAATTGTCGTATACAGCAACATTCAATGTCTCAATGTGACATATGACTTTTGAAACAGCTGTGAAGAGTTCGCCACATTTAACCATCGATCCCGTTTTTACTCTCGGATGTCGGAAAGTAAAACTAGTTTACTACTAGATGTACTTGGAGAAGTAAATATGTTTTAACCAACGATCAAATAATCCGTTTTCGCAAAAATTTTTACTTTAGTAACTTTTATTATCATAGTAAAAAGTTACTACTGATCATACAACTGGCCCTGAGTTATGATATAATATTACACGTTGGTTTAATTATTTGAGTCGCACAGCGGCAGAGTGGACCAAATAAAAAATTTCACATTTTAAGTTACATACACTAATATACTAAAAAATAGTTATTTGTATTGGGTTTATTTAATGTGCAGGATTATAAAGAAACATTTTATAATTATAATGATGTAAATATATTTATTTTTAATAAATAATAATATTACATTTTGCCATCATTTCAATCTTTTGTATCTCGATTTGAATACTTTGCATATAAGCCATTCTGTCGCTATGCGACTCATTTAATACTATCTCTGCAATAACACTGTACATAGATTTTAGGCAGATCTGAGTTATGAATGACACAACGTTGTATATCCTCTTAGGCATTGAATGTTGTATTAAATAACCATATAAAATAAATAAAAATACTATTAAACACAATTTATAAATGAGCGTCCCTGCAACAATACCGAATATCATCCAAGATGGCCGACGGTCCGTCTATCTATCAACATTTTTATAAAGACCGATATATAATGTTGTTAGAGGGGAACTTTTATTTTATGGTCCGTGTTCATTGATGAGATTTTCAGCTCACATGGTGAACTACTCGTCGGCTCGTGTCTCACTTCTCGCTTGTTGTACATCAAATTTTCTTTATTGTACCGTCGCTGACCATTAATTGTTCGGTTAATTTGAATCTTCTCAGTACCAGTTAAAATTGAATGAATGCTTGTAACTTAATGGCTTCAGTTTGTCTAACGTTGTAGGTATCTATGATTCTACGACTTCTGTTTGTGACACTTTTCACTAAAAATAGTTGTAAGTATCAATGGTTCTAGGTGTGTTTGTCGTGTTGATTGTCGCTGTCAAATATAACGTTCTGTACAGTATCATTAGGTTTTCACGACCGTTCAGAATCTACTGTGTACAGTTTACTGGGTTAATCTGCCGTCTATTTCTGACGTTTCGGATTCCATTGCATGGTCCATAAAAAGGGCACATGATGCGAAACGTCAGCCCGAAAGGTCATATATACACGGCAGATTAGCCCAGAAAACTGTATATAGAAGAATCTATATATGCTATCCGTTCCAAATTTTGCATGGCTGAATCGCTGGCAACGCCGGGTAGGGACCGCTAATATTATATATATAAAAGTTAGCATAAATGTGCTACATAGGATTTAAATAAATTAATACAAATTTAATTAATCGACTTGAAAAATATACATAAAAATCTATTAATGAAAAAAGTCTTTGGTTGCTACCGGGATTCGAATCAATCCGAATCCAAACATTAATTAATTTACTTGTAGCTTATATTCTGTAGTTTTTTTATAATTAAAAAATGTATTATTCTACAGTACTAAGATCTGAAATTGCAACTTCACAACAAAAATGTGTTTTCCTTAAAATTTAAATTAATTTTTTAAAACGAAGAATTACATTGACTTTGACTCATTTCTTCTTCATGATATATAATTACGTTCTTACATACCGTAACAAAATTCTACTGTGAGAATTGGAAGAGATTATGGGACATCATACTCCTGCTCAGACACAAAACTGTTGTGTATTTTTCGTTTTATTTATGAATATTTGTTGATTACAAGACCATTTTTCAGAATATGGACGATCTTTTAGTAGGTGTTCAAAGCTGACGTGATTGTTTAAAATAATTTAAATTTTTTATTTAAAAACCATTATTAAGATTACATAAATAATAAAGAAATTATATTCGTGTACAATTTATTATAAATTCTTCAGGTATAAGCCAATATAAATTCTTCAGGTATAAGTATTATTATAAATTCTTCAGGTAAACAGCAAATCAGCATTTAGAAAAACCATCAATCTTCATTCGATTCATTTATAGTTTTAAATTGTGTGTTATACGTGTTATACTAAAGCATGTTGGGTATATCCGTCAGCTTTGTTGGAAAATGTATTAAAAAGTTTGGTAGAATCTATTTTAGAAACTTTCCACTGATTTGTATTTTTTTGGTTCTACAATTCTTTCATTCGTATGTGAATTTGTATTCTAAGAAAATGTCTTCCTTTGTCTTCCTAATATATCTTATTTGTGGGACTACACTTTTCAAAAAAAGATACCTAATGTTATTGGAGCAAAACAAATCGATAGGGGGTAAGCGTAGTTGTAAATAAAAAAACTTTACCAATCTGAACTTGGAGTTTCAAGGCATTTTTTATTTATTGCCTAATCCTTATTATACGAGAACTTATTTAGATGAAGACTAACATATTTTCGTGGGTAATAATATACATAGAATGTACACAAATAATTATTTGGTATGTAAAATTACATTTTAATAATTGAGAAAATTAATCTGTAACCGTAAGCGCAAAAATGCGTTTAGTTAGGCCTCTTATTTTTTTTCCATTTATGTACCGTTAGAAGAATGATCATTGAACGTCTTTCAAATGTAGTACTTGTGACACTGGAGGTGAATGCTTATCATCGCTTAATCAGAGATGCGCACTAATGCCTCCATTTTGGAACCATTTATGATTCAAGACAGATCGTCCACTGTTTCTCTGAGACGCAACTTTCAATTTTTTGGGGAGAGAATGATAACCCGGTAAAACTGATGGTTACTGAAATGAATGATGGCTATCTCCAACTCGATGGACCGACCAGATCATAGACGCAACTGGCTCTATAAAGAGCTGGTTAAAGAGAAAGGTGGAGAAGAATCGTCAAAGATATCAACAGGTCACAGTACATGAGTCACGAGCTTAAATAATAAGGGAACCGAATGGAAAATACGAAGGTCAATTTATTTTCTTATTCAGTCTTTTTTCTTTCTGTTATGGTCCGTGTCCACGATGATCTCTCTGAGTGTAGCTTAAAGTATATGTGTACTAGATGTGTCACTTTAAATCGCGTGCAAATCGTGTAATCGTGTGATAAATTACTTTACGCTAAATTCTGTATTGCAATCGCACCTTAAGGTACCAGAAAAATACATGACAGGAAGGAAAAATAACTCACCTAACTTGCCTTTTCTAGTTCTTCCGATCGCCTTCGGATGCAGTGGACTATATATGGAATTATCACACAATTTCGCTAAAGGTCATCAAAATACAATAGACTTACGAAGTCTCCAACGCAATAGACTGACGAAGTCTCTGAGATTAATAACAGCGTTTTGACTGTTCTAATTCAAGGCCGCCAATCAACTGATTCTTGCTAGCGGCGGGGGAAGGAGGGAAGATTGGTGGCACAGACATTAGTTTGTTCAAAGTATATAATATTAAGAATAAATTCTAAACAGTCTGTATCGTTCTTTATCATATCGAGTCGAATTTCCGATTGAAGCCTCATCCGTAGATATACGGGCCATTATATTTATTGATTTTCCTCTATTATCTGTACCTCGCTACATTGTGTTGTTATATGAACTGTACCGAAATTTATTAATAAAGGTCGAACCTACCTTAAAGGAACAGTGAATAGCAAACAAATGTAGCTTCATAATTATAATCGGAATACTATGCGGAGAGAAAAGGATGACATGAGAGCACCGGTTCCCAAAACAGTTTTGAGATAAATTGGGGAGGTTATCTGGAGATGAAGGGGAAGAATTATTCTCTGAAAGTAAAGATGAGTAAGAAGACATTATTTTAGGAAGAAAAATTTATAAAACGTGTATTATATATAATTCATATACAGAAGATCTGCGTTAATTCGAAATTCAAGGGACCAAAAATAAATTTTACAAATATCGCGATACGATCGCATAAAAAATTGCAAAAGTCATGAAAAATTACTAATTTCATAAAAAGCATACATATTTTGGTATATTTCGAGAAATAATCTCGAAAAAGCAATATTTATTACAGTAATTCAAAATCCTGATGTAATTTATTATACATATATCTACCAATGAAACTAATTAGGGTGAATATTTGATCTATTTCTCGTAATAAGTAAAGATTCTACCTTCAAATGTTTTCAGGAAATTAAACAATCATTAAATAAAGTACACAATAACTAATAACTATAACAATTAATTAAGAATAAATTTACATATTTTTCATTCTCAGGCGAGTTTCGACTTAAAAAAATCATCAAGTTTTCCATGTCTCATTTTTTGACACATCCGCCAAACATTTCCGAAAATTACCCACTCAAATTAAAGCAGCCAATTAAAGCGTATCCGAAATTCCTCAATTTTATCGCGACATAATATAAAGGGGGTTACACACAGGATAGGCTCAGACACGTTAGGTGCGTTGTGTCGGCAGGTATCGCGAAATATACAAAGAACGCTTCACACGGGCGCGCGTAGTCAAAAACCGCGCGCTTTGTTAATTTTTTATAACTTATTCACCATTTTCGAATTATGTGTCGTAAAAATGTATTGGTTTATGACGCGAGGGCCTAAAAATCGTTTCGTATTACAAGCTAACGGGGTTTTTGCGTTAAAGAGTGTGATTAAGTATGAAACTGACAATTTGGGTCTTGGAAGTGTTTGAAAATTTCGAACTTTGAATAAAAGGGGTTCGAATTAACGCGGTTATACTGTATATATATATTCACTTAGGTTCACTTAGCCAAGTGAACCTTTGTCGACTACGCGATTAATAAAATGTTTTTTTTTATCCATTTATCGTGTTTGATGTACTCATTTAACATTTCGACTGAACTAAAATAATTATTGTGTTTTGCGTAATGTTTATTTGAAAACTATTGGTTTTGATCTAAAATTTCACTAATTTAAGTAATTAATATCATAGCTAAGTTCGAGTATAATAATATTATTTTTATTTAAATCTGAATTATTTAAAGCGACACTAAAATTAATCGATCACCACCAGCACCTTGCAACTATCTAATAGTATATCTTTGTATGAATATTACTCATGTGCTAAGGGCCGATGAATTCATTGTAGAGTGTCACAAAATGTCAAAGACTGTAAAGTTGTATGCAATTTGTTGGCGATTTGTATTACTGCGTAACGAAATGTGTTGGTGTCTACAAATATTGGATTTTCGTCATCTTCTCTTTCATTTACTGCTATGTTTTTTCATCGCTTTTTGCCTCGTCAATTTCGAAGTTTGTGTAGCAAGTTACGATGTAAAAAATACAAAGAAAATTAGAAGAAGCCAAACAATAAATTTTTGTAACCGCTTATATTTCACATGCGTTATACTATAAAATTTTCAAATTATCTAATGCGCACTGTGAGGGTTTTGTTGTTGAACTTGTGTATGGGTTATTTAAATTCATCAAAGTGTTATTTATATTATGGAAATTGATATCATATGAATGTTCATAATTCATATATCGGATATTGATGCTCCTATTCAATTTTCAGTGTAATTCATGATTATTGAGAATCATATCACTGGTGAATTAATTAATATTGGTTATGTTAATATTTCCAAATGTACGCAAATGTCAAACTATAAATATAATTGTATTTTTTTTTATAGTTGGTCTAATAGAAAAACATAGTGACAAATTCTAGAGGGTAATTTTCATTTTAATATTGTGGTGCGCGATGAAAAAAATATAAGAAATCATTTTTATTCTTAATTAATGAGTCTGGCTGTCTCTAATAGCCATCTATTAACATGAAGGTATTCAAATTTGAATTAGTATTTGCAGGATTAGCAGTTAAAATGCGAGTTCCACGAGTTATTTGTGAGCAAACGCGGTCGGGATTTTTCTTTTTAATATTATTATAATGCACCATTCTTATATAAAATACGTGTTACATCGATATTATTACTATTTTTTAAACTAAACTATTCAAAATAGGATTGACTTGGTGATCTCCTGGGATGAGAAAATTCTTAGAAAATCTTAACATAATTACTTGTCGTACTTGTTGGTCTACTGGTTAAGACTCGCCTCGTGATTCAGTGGTCAGAACCTCCTTTCATAAGACCAGTAAGTTAGTTAATTTGTACACAGCATTTCGCTTCAGTTTGATTGTCGTCTGATTTCAAAGCATATTCATATATGTGAAATAGGTACTCATTAAATTATTTAATTTTCGATGGATTAATTCAAATAACAACACTTTTTATTTCATTCCATATATCAATATGCAAAAGGCTTCAGATACGAATTTTTTTTGAGACTTGTATCGAATGCGAGAAAATCAATAAGTTTATTATCGTCTCTTTCTATTCAAACCTTCTTCCCTCGCATGATTTACTTAACAAATAACGTCATTTATTATTTCTCTGATACTTATAAGTATATACTAACTACTTACATGTTTTGCAACTTTGCGTAATATTAATATTAATATTGTTTTCATAAACATTAAATGCAAAATACATTAGAAAATATTCGTCCCATAAAGTTTACGAACCAAACGTAAAGACTCTTCTCTCTACCTTTCAATTAGGTAATTAGATTCGACTTAGAATTAAGAAACCGAAGTCAATTCAACACAGCAGCATTACTGTGAACTTTTCCCCCATTGGAAAAAGCTTAAGGGAAGTAGGTACCCAACGTTCATTATTTGTGTACTATGTTAAGGCCCCGAACTAATGAGCAGAGTTTCCCTAATGACTTAATATTTCCTGGGGCGGACCTCTGGGGTTGAACGTGGGGCTGATGGGGATTATTTGCTGGTTCAATGCGTCTAATTGAAACAGGCAAATAGTTCCCCACTATACGGGTACATCTTTTTCATAGAGCCTCCTACAAATCTGTTACATAATCTGTTTTTAATTATTCTATAAGTTTAATAACTCTTCAAAAGCAAAGAGGTAAATTCATGATAATTGTATTAGGGGCATCATTTTTGTCTTAGTAAATGTCTTGATTGCATTTCCCAAACTTTCTTCGGTGACCGTGTATTAAATTCAGGTATCTTAATGGATGTTGTGGTAAACTTTTTAATGAATAAGAAAACTCTTTACCTTCCAAGTAAATATATTACGCTGGCATAATTTAAATTAAGCGAGTAACTTTCTTTAGTGATAATATTAAAAACAAACGAATGAATATTTACATAACTAAAATAAGTTTGCGACAACTTTAGCTGCTTAGAAATTGTTTATGTACAGGATTTATATTTTATTCCGATTACAATATCGTATCATATTATGTATTCGTATGTAATTTATAAATTGATGAAGTGTGTGCATTTTTATGTTGGATGTTAATTAATGCATTTTATAAAAAATGATTTTATTATACACTGGCAGAAAGCAATTCCTATTTGATTTTTTTTTTATTTCAGGCTACAATAGTAATAGTAGTGGCCGCTCCGGGATTAACTTTTCGGCTTTTGCGGTGTTTGGTTATTGGCGGGAATCAAAATCTCAATCGAGTATCGAAATTTTTTATATTTATATATTCGTCAACTTATCATGAATTTCCCATCAAAATAATAATATCCACACACCTTCTGAAAATTATATATTTTTGTGTACAAATATCATTGATATTGGCTGAGGATAAGAGTGAAATCATTACAGGTGAACAAATAAACGTTTTTAATGTTGTCCTTAATAATAATATATTTGTTTATAGTAATAAACTGAGTACATGTACATGTCAATAATGGTTTATAAAAGTTTTGGTCCGGAACATTTTTCTTTTTTTATTTAAAATAGAGATGCGTGCAACTAACTTTGTTTCGACAACATGCCTTGATGAATTCAAAAATCAGACAATGCAGTATTTGTAACAGAAACTAAATCAAATCCAAAATTAACGATTAAAGAGTTTAATATTAATTTACATAATTTTCTACGTATGTGAAAACATGACATGTGAAAACAGGGCTGTGAAAAAATTAGTTTGGAGAGAGGGAATTTGGGTACTACACGATCATATAAAATTCAGAAACATTAAGAAACGCTACACCTAATGTATTCACAAAGCACCACATTTAACTTGTGTAATGTTTCAATAATCAACTAACAATACGAATTACCAGTAGCGTGCAGTAGGCACAAACGTAGGTTATGCTGTTACCGACAATACTAAGTATACAATAGGTATACTGGGTATCAAAAAAATATTAGAAAAATAATTTTAATTATGAGAAAAATACTATCATTTTAAATTTAGAATATAATTGTGAACTTATTATTTTAAAAAGAACAAGTTATTTTATTGCTCCGTGCCATACTCTGCTTTCGATTCGATTTTGCTTAAAATATTATCTACGATTTCTCCTTCGAACAACTGATTTAAAATGTTTCATAAACGGTGCTTAAAAATATATATTCATATAACTAGCTTTACAAATTACCATAGCCAAAATTCATAACATTTTTTTTTTATTTCAACATTTCATTTAATATTGGTAATAATCTAACTTAATAATATCCCAAAAAATCCTAATTCGCAAGCATGTTTTCAGTAAGGATTAATTCCTTTCAAAATCAATAGGATTAAGCACAAATTGTTTGAAAATGCAGAAAATTGAAAGATATAGGTTGAGTAAGAAAATATTTAGTTCATTATATTTCTCACATGGATTAAACAAACAAGTTAGACGCGTATCGACGAGTACGTCCTGGAAAATTGTCTATCAGATAGGCCATGAAGTTGTACTTAAATAATTCGCCATTTTTTGGAATTACCCACGGCCAGAATAAAATCCAGCCATAGGTTACACCAGTCCGGGTAATAAAGGCTAGAATTTTATAGGATATTTTCATAAGGTAAGGATTATTTATTTTTATTTCCCAGAATCTTTAGTAGGAAATGCACCACTTTTTTCACAGTGCACGCCGCTGGATATTACAAAATAATTTATACTGTTTAATAAATTAAGAGAACAAATACCAGAGAGAGTAAGTATAATAATATTTCCATTGAATATTATGTTTCAAGGTTAATTATATAGTTCGTTATAATTTTATATACGGATTAAAACAATTTTAAAAAGTTATATGTTTTACAGTAGAATATATTATTAGTTTGGTTTGCATAATATATTATACGTTTTTTCAAACAAGTTAAACGCTTGTGCAATAAAAAGTAAGACTAACTTGATGGCCTCCCATGACGAGGCACGATTCTTTGACCACTCGGCAAGCAGGCGAGTATTTAAATTGCTAGATCAATTAAGCGTAAATAAAGGACCTTTTCGCCGCTTTGTTGTTATCTTCTCGCTACTGTCCAATGACTCAGTTTACACTGTTATCCTTTGTTCTCGTTTTCATAAAGATAATTCATTATTAATACACTTTCGTGAGTTCAGTAGTCCATCTGGTTCAGTTAGATTAGGTTAAGTGAGTTTTTTTTCAAGTGATTTCTAAAGAAATAAAATTGAATAAAATATATTTATTGTCTGTGGGATGAAAATATGACACGATATTTAATGGCCCAGAGAAATGGCTGTTCGATGGAATCTCCAGACTGGCATGTTATCACTCTGCTAAACAAGTGTGTTTTTCTTGGAATATTTTGCTGCTGTCTCAATGATCACTTTCTCTCTCCGTTAGGTTAAATTCAATATTTATCAACGTTATTCAAACAATCCACTTTATTTGACCGAGATTTATGCCCCGTGCGGGGTGAAGTAATACATATAATGTATTTATGTCTGGAATTTCTCATTCTACCTACATTTATACATTATTAAGTATTATAAACCCTCAGATGGAAGATTTGTAACACGGATAGTGTTTGTACCTTTCGTTAATATTAATTATTAAGCCACCCAAGTATTAAGTCTCGTATGATTTTGATATTCTTCAACAAAATAAAATAAAAGTTGCTTGTTATTAAAATTATTGAAATATTTCAAATATATGATGTGTTTCATAGATTATTATTTTATCTATAATATCCCAAAGACTTCTTGTGTGTTACGCGTAGAGAAATTTGAATCTGATCAATTCAACTTGACAAATAATTATTAAAGAAATAATAGATATCTCATAGAGACGAAGCAATTTTTTATTATATTTAATGGAAAATACAGGGAAGTATGGGTAAGTCTTCGGCTGGATTAAGTGATCATTTATATAAGTATAACGTTCAGCATTTTCACCCATCAAACTCCACATCTATGAAATTTTTGAAAGTTGTATGTATGTTAATATGTGGACTCGCTTCGATTACCACTACACTATCGCCATATATGAACTAAATTTGATCATTTATTTCTCTGAAACAGCATATATGTTGCAACTAGAATCTAATTATTGTTTTGAAATTATTAAAACAATATTGTGTATTTTTGGACATATTTAAATATTACTAATAATATGCTAGTCAAAATAAATAAATACATAAAATTGAAAAATATTGATTTTTCAGGCGTATTCTAGTATAATGTGTTAAAATCATTTTACAGATAAAGAATATTGCTTTAATAATATCCACATATTAACATATATAAAACTTTCAAAAATTTGATAGATATGGAGATTGATGGGTGAGAATGGTGAACGTTATGTTTATATAAAGTGATCACTTAAGCCAGCCAAGACAGGTCGCAAGCCTTGTAATTATCCATACTTCCACATATTTTCCATTAAATATAATAAAAAATTGCTTCGTCCCTATGAGACATATATTATTTATTTAATAACAGTGCTTTTGTAGGTGAAAATCCAGTAATTGTGTATTCTTAAACATATTCAAATATTGCTAATTAATTATTATTTGTGAAGTTATAATTTTTTCAGAACATAGTTTTGCGATGTTTTAATACAAATTAATTGCATCAATTAGAAAGTTATATATACAGATAAATTCAATTTATCGAAAAAATATTTTAGTTGCCACCGGAATTTGAAGCAGGATCTCTTCCTATCCGGGAAAGTGCGATAACCAATTACACTACGTTAGCCTCGTAAATAGTCGACAAATTTTCGAACTTGTATGTCGCAGCTATTCACTATTCCTCTTCGTCTTTCGACGTGGCCCATCACAACCTTCTCCAAGCTAACTTCTCGCAAGATGCCCAAAAAAATTGAAGGATTCGTTTTAAGTAAACGGTTAAGATTCAAACACCAGTAGAGTGATAACACTGTAATAAATTTTAATGGGAGACTAGACATTGAAAAAATCCCACTAACCCAACACCAGTGAGTGAGCAGTCTATGCATGTTTGTGTGTGTGTGTGTGTGTGTGTGTGTGTGTGTGTGTGTGTGTGTGTGTGTGTGTGTGTGTGCGTGTTAAATTAAATTGTACTGTATTATTTAAATTTGTTGAAAACGAATGTGTATTATCCCTTTAAATTTCAGGCAGGCTATACATTTCTCAAGATCAAATATTGTATCATATTTTGTTACTTATACTTTTTGTTTTTTCTTACTTTTTTATTTTAAATTTATAGTTGATAAACTAATTATGTATAATATGATTGTTGATTAAAAAAGTAAAATGTTTGCCTCAGCACGGGCGAAGCTCAGTGAGGCAGATATTCATATACTAAATGTACTTAGAACATGAACAGATGGTTGTAACGATTAAACTGTTAATATTAATTGTCAAGAGTAAACAACATTACAGTGTTAGTTGTGACGATTAAACTGTTAATATTGATTGTCAAGAGTAAACAATATTACAGTGTTGTTAGTTGTAACGATTAAACTGTTAATATTAATTGTCAAGAGTAAACAACATTACAGTGTTGTTAGTTGTAACGATTAAAGTGTTAATATTAATTGCCAAGAGTAAACAACATTACAGTGTTGTTAGTTGTAATGATTATACTGTTAAATATAAATTGTAAGATATGTATTTTATTTTGTAAGAACCCATCGCGACCAGTATTGTTTAATATTTCGCTTTACTAACCGTGCATAACACACAAGTAATAACGATTTCGGCATGCAGTGCGCCTACTTGAGTATTTCCAACAAGAGAAATCTGTTCAGGTACGCCGCAGTCTCTCGGGCCACCGTAAACAAAATAACTGCCAGTCGACCGAGAGGCCCTGAATATGAGATGAGACCGGCCCTGCCCATGTTGACCGTTTGTTCGGAGTTTAGGTCTAATCGCCGATTTTAAATAAGTAATGTGAGATCCTGAGAAGCGATTTCAATTTGAAATTAAATCATGCTCAACGATCTACTCAAATATTTATAAGGGCTGCGCAAGTTTCAATTCACCGCATCATTGAAATAATCCCTTAAAAGGGCAGTGAAAAAGAATAAACTATTTGCCAGGCACATTTTTGGCATAATTGATAATAATATATTATCGCTAACAAATTGTAGTAAAATCGTACAAATATTGTAATTTATTAATACTTACAATTGAGACATACGCTCATAAATGTTTCTGTATTCAATAATACTGAGCATAGTTTCAATCCGATTACGAAATATTCACAAAACTCTAACACAATAAATATAATAATTTGTTTAATTCAGAATTAAACCGGTGGTTTCGGAGCCCTGCCTCAGTTTATTAGAGGTTTCAAAGAGGCATTATGGGATTGTTGGGCAAACTGAGAACGCCACCTTTTTGCCGAAGTAGTGGAGAAATAATTTTGTGATGAGTCCAAAGAAAGGGTCGTTAAAAGAAGGCGGACTGTCTCAAAAAGGTTTTTACTCCAGCGAGTAAAGCCACCCTATATTCTATTACGAAACAGGCGTGAACCTTTTATTAATACCTACTCGTAATTGCGGTGTAGGTGCGTTACAAAGAGACTATCAAAATATGTATCTTTCGAAAATGACAATAGAGATGAAAGTATACAAATTTAAGTAATACAATTTGATGTCAATCATTTTAACAATGAAGCTTAATTATTTTGTGTCTATAATTATACAGAATAGTGTGCTTCTAAATATGTTTTGAAAATTGCTGTAATATGAGATATTTCTAAAAAGTTTAAAATATGAATTACACTTTCTTATAATTTGCCGCAAGGCTTACTTAAACGCATTTAATTATAAAAAACCTTCTCAATTATTTTCTTGTAACCATGATTTACATATTTTATTTTATTTTTCTTTTCCTTCTAATTTTTAGTATTCTTTAAACAAAACACATAAATTATTTATTGCGGAAAATGTATTGTGGGAATAGATCCTGTGGACTGTATCGAGTTAAATTATGGTTTAGTTGACGCAACCTGATTGAATTGGATTCAGAAAGGAAGAATGGCAGATGGATCTGGCCTACCTTGATCTAAGTCTTGGGTTGGACAACAATTTACACCTCCAGTAGACTTGCACTTTTGTGGTGAAGAACGAAGATATCACTGCACTTCATGGATATTGGAGAAAACCACTTTTTCGTGGTTCGGATTTTTACGCACGGCGACACTTTCCATCCATAAAAAAAGCCTGTTAACATGTCCGCGTCGAAATGCAATTTGTCCCACGTCGGCCAAAATCTCTAATTAGTAGTTGGCCAGAGCGGGACAGGTATATTAAGGTTATTGGAAAGGCGGAATGCACAGAGAGCTCTGTTTGCATCAACATGTATAAAATGCACATATTTATTTTTGAGGTTCTTACTTAACAACAAGATAGTTATTTAATCTCTCCGGTATCGTGAAACTAATCATATTTTTCTATAAGACACCTTTAATTATAAAACGTTATTTTTTTTTAGTGCATGGATAGCATAGTTCATTTGAACTCGTACAATTAAAAAATATTCAATAGCAATAAAAACTTGATGGTGTTTTTGGATGAGTACTGAATCTCTGACAATGGCTACCAGGTGAGTACTAGATGGATTACGGATTACTTCAAATGAAATACTAAAAATATTTTAATAATCCACACTTGAAAATTAAACATTGTAAATATAATTAAAACAATTTTCACATTATTGCCATTCTTTATAGAATTAAAATTGTATACTACTAATGTTCTGTCAATAAATTGGCTCATATTATGGATTATGACTGCCACGGATAGATATACAGATAAAGGTTCTTTTCTTTTTATTATGAATGAATTTAGTTTAAAATGTATTATGATTTGCTTTTTTCATTCATAAGAGAAGGCATCCATAAAAATGCCTTGTTCCCCGCAGCGGCGCGGTTTGAATTCCGAAAACTTGTTTATTTACGCAATATGTATGGAAATTTTTGGAATACGTTAACCTGGATCATCTCGTATGAAAAAGACATATTTTATCTACAAAAGTCGCTTCATGTTTCGATACAAATATGCATAAGTAATCGGAAACTTGCAATTGGAAAAAATCTAATATATATTATTAAGCGAATAAGTACCCACCCATTAAAAAATATTTAAAAAAATCAAATAATAGTTGTATGACCTATATTAAAATTACATTACAGTTATTAGAGGCAAAAAATATTAAAACTATGCTAACGCAGAATCATGAAAAGCATGTAAAATTTTTTAATTAAATAGAATAGTACAATTTTCATGCTGTACATAGAAAAAGCTTTGCGTTCAAGGAAAATACGTTTCACGAGGAAATTTTGATGCCTCGATAATTATATTTCCTTCAAAAATAAATATTGCCCAATCTGCTCGGCAAAGACGACCTGAAATTGGGGTGCGCTTACGAAAAGCGATTTAAAGTGTTTTCGAAAAAACAAATATTTAGAAAGAGTGAAAACGTGAAAACACCACAGCTGAAGAAAACGTGGTTAAGGAATGAGGTAGCGGTAGAGGCGTGCTGGAAAAGGGGTAAGAACACTTTGTTGTTTCATTAAAGCATAGGAGATTTGCGCTAGCGCAGGTGCCGCCCTTATACGTCTCGTGGGCGCGGGGATGTGAGGGATGATTTTTAACCACTCAGGACTACTATACTGATTATGTTATTTTTAATTTTAAATCAATCTAAGACAATCGAAATAATATATTTAAAAGTTTTAACCATATTTTGGAATATGAAAGTTTGAAAGCAAGAACCACTGAACTTACCAGGCATCAAAATGAAATATTGTTATACTTTTTTTAGACACCTAGTATATGACTTATAAGAAACTTAATATGACATCGCTTAAAAAACTGATGACTTTTAAAAGAGAAATATAGTATTATTTTTATTTTTAATTTAAAAAACATTGATTTCAATTGTTTCTCTTTTAAAATTTTTAAGATTTTCTAGTAGAAAACCTTATATATTTTCAAAGTTTTTGGATTCCACTACATATTTGTTAAAAATAATTAACTGTCAAAATGCATGCACCGCTGATATACTGTGACATTAAAAACTGGTGTCACATTCGAAATTGCTCCGTCACTTGTTTTAATGCCAAGTACTTCATAATTACAAATAATTGTCCTTACGTTGGTATCGTAATCTGTTTTGAAGGTTATAAAAACGGTCACCATCTATGGTTCTTTTCTCAATTCATTGAGTAGAGTTGTCAAAATTACGGGGTTCATTGCTGCGGCTAGCGGAACCAAGATGTGGTCATGAGCATCTAATGTAAGGGACGTTTCCTTTTGGTTACTTTCACTACTTAGTTTTTATTCATGTCATTATTACCACGGGTTACTTTATATCTTATTTTTTACAATTCTGCATACGAATCCTATTGCGTCGACCTGGATGCTGAGAATCAACTCTGATGGGTCATGGAGATGGGATGCTACAATGGTATATGCACGGACAAACATACCATCTGTAGTGACATCTTGTTATCACCTGCCTGCATCGCAGAACATTGAACTCGCTCCCAATCCGACGAAATTAGGATTTGTTAATGTAAATTGTAACTCTGATTCTAACTTCATTATTTATTTTTTTATGATTATATTCCATTTTATAATGAATAACATATTTTTATCTCCTCCAGGTATTATTAATAAATTTTTCCCAGTTCAGGATGAAGGTAGAATGTGACAAACTAAGGTGAGTATACGTTTCTGAGGTGAAGAACCCGCGGAACTTGTGTTCACCACTGACTAGCCGGTAAGAGGGCAGAATGTCGGCCTTTATCCTCACAATATATATTGTGGAAATACCATAAAACTTTTTATTTATTGATCACAATAATATAAGATAGGTAATTTCGGCTTTCAAACCTGATTTGATAAATCGAAATAAACCATGCGAAACAATGTGAAATTTAAAAAAATTACAGTTTTGTGAAAAAAATGTGTTATATTCTACTCTATTCCCTTGTATTTCGCGACATATATTATGAAGATAGACAACATATTATATACAAACATTTCCCAAAAACACGTATCACATTTTGAAAACGACATGTCTCTAAAATGTCAATGTCCCATAAAGAAACCTTTTTTGTGATATGAATTTTCCATTTGTTTTTGAAAGTTTAATGTTCAGTTGCTTTCACTTAAGTTTCGAAAAACAAGGATGATAAAATACAGGTTACAAAGCACTTCAATATTTTGCATTATCGTACTTCAATATATTATTATTAAATCAAAATTATGTCAGTACCTATATACGAGTATGTATACGTAATGATAAATTAAAAGCTATTTTACATCAATAGTAACTAGATTTATTTCAATATCGTTATTTACAAAACAATCAATTAAATGTGACGTGACTTAACTAAAATTTAACACGTCATCATAGGTACTTATTTATATAAAAATGTATAATAGTTTTATCTATCTTGGCAGTGTAAATTGGACATGCAATTGGGTATCCAAAGACAAGCTCCTTAAACGAGAATGATAATAGAAAGACACTTGAAATAAAAATGTTATTACTTTATTTCAAGTACCATCAAATTGTGAAAAAGGAATATCTTGAGTAGAATTTTTAGTATTCTTTCTTTCGTGTTTTTATGGTACCGTTCTGAAACAAATAACTTTCGTAAACAAAAACATTGTAGCTATGTACAGGATACCCACTGATATTATTTTATCCTTTTTGAAGTGGGGTGGAAAAGGCTTATTCTGTGAAAACAGCAGGGTTGGATTGCGGACCGAGGAAGATGCCTTAAGGCGCTGTTTTATTAATAAATTTTTAATTTTAATTTTCGCGAATTTTTTTCCAAAATAACAAGATCAACATCTCATGAAAATCAAAGACATAATATGTTCATAAAGATATTATAATTTTACTATTACTAATTTTTATGATTATAACTCTATGATTTCAAGTTTTGACTTGAACCATTGTTATCGTTAATCGATAAAAAAAAACTATTAGGTAGATTAGTTGATTTGATCTCAGGAACTTACCCATTGTTCAGAAGTTCGATACAACCGTATGCGTTATCACTTATTTACTCCCTTTTATAGTAATCTATAATTTACGCATACGCATGACCTCTATGGCTGTTTTTGAATATTTTGTGACATCATGTATACCCCTGGTTAATGATATTTAAACTGAGTTCAAAAATAATGTAGTCAATTACCCACTGTTCTTATATTATTAGAGCGGCTATTGTAAAAAGCGAGGGGAAAATACAAAAATAAAGTCAGATGTTTGAAGTAAAATGCGAAAAGTGTTCAATAAAAAACACGAATGGAGAATAAATGAGACAAATATTGCAATAAGCTTACGTCAGCAGACGTGATGGCAGAACCGGAGGGGATGTTATGTTTCTGGGTGGCATGGATCAAATTTATTTTCCCCTTTTCCTGTTCCTCGAGTCTCGTCGTTCCATTTTAATGAATAAAACCATTTAGGGTTCGTGAAGAACTGAATTAAATTGTATTTTAAACACTTTTGAATATGAAATAGGATTAAAATTTACCCATTACCTTTTTGCGATTAAAAGTTACGCAATAATGATTCTCATAAAAATAATTTTGTGAAGTTGTAATTAATAATGTCACTTGTTTATGAAATTTTCAGTATCAGAATAATTATAGGATAATGTATATTTGTATTTAAATCTTAGATTTTTTTTTAATTGTAAAGATCTGTTCATTGAATATATGTCACATCAATATTGTAATTATTAAGGAGAACACATTCTTTTTGTGAAGTTGTAATCTTTAGAACATAGGTCTGTGATATTTAAAATACTACTTAAATGTATTAATTAGAAAGATATACATATAAAATCAATTTTATCGAAAAATATTAATTGTTAATTCTGGCGTCTGCTATCGGTTTACTCAAAGGTATTTAAGATTCCGTAACAAAAAAAATTGATGGCTTTCAAATAATAGAACGATAAATGTATTAATTTGAAAAGTGTAACAAATGGGTTCGAAAATTTGTCGTCATAAGTTTTGCCGCTGTAGCATAGTTGGATAATGCACCTTCCTCAGATTGGAAAGAGATATCCAGGTTCGAATACCGATAGCGTAACATCAATATTTTTCGATAAAATTGATTTTATATGTATATCTTTCTAATTAACACATTTAATTAGTATTTTAAATATTATCATTGTTTTTTTCAACTGAGCTGAGCGCTTGTGCGACAAAAAGTAAAACTATCAGATTATTGTTCTCCTATGACAAGAATTTAACTCTCAACAACTTGCTAAACTGAATAAGAAAATCATAATAGGTAACGTTTGACACATAATAATTTTCTGAAAAAATCATACAGTTAAGTAGGTATGCTAAAATTTATTTATAAAATTAGACTGTTTATAGCAAACTTATCAAAATCGAAAAAAAACCGTCAATGTCTGAAAAGAAGATGCAAGGAAAAGGCAACATAAATATTGTAGTCATTTATTACTTAGTATTTCGTGCTTAGAACTTGAACTTTTTTCTTGTCAAAATCAATTTGATGTTAAATAAAGAATTAAGTATAATTCTTCGAATTTTTGAGTTTTTTTTATTGGCGACATAATACATTAAAATGTAAGATATTTTGTACGATGCCCGTTTGTTTGTCGAAATGGAAATAACATGGGAGTTCACTGCGGAATATAATTCATCCAGTTTAGTAGGTTTTGCAGCTCTTATTTTATACAGAGAAGAAAAATTCTACGAATTAATTTAAAATTTAGCAAACGAGTTTGGCGAGAATTTTTTACGAAAAGGCAATGCATAATGATACTAAAAGCTTCACGGAAAGTTTTTACTCTAACAAAGGATCGGTGGCCGCCTTCCCGAGTGAATGGAAAGATAGAGATCGCGGTGTTCTTTTTGCATTTATTCGCTATAAGGGGAGTAGTCCGTGGCATCACTTAATGAAAAATTACCTTATTTTCCAATTTTTCATTTAACATAGTAAAGTGCAGGTCAACGAATCCCTGATGAGTACGTTACTGTTAAAGTGAATTCATAAAAAAATAATATATCAGTATTTGAAAATTTATATTACATATTTTTTATTCTACAGAAAAATCAAGGGTTTATTATTTAGACTCTTATATATAAATAATCATATAAAAAAATATTATTGAACATTAAGTTGAAGATAAATTTAAATAAAGCTAGTATAAATGTAAAGCTGTTACTTGCATTAAATTAGGAAAAACGTTTAAATAAAATATTAAAGAATAAACCTAGGACATGGGTTATATTAAATATGATTGTTGCGATGCCAGGCTTATAACTTCCAAGGCCAACGATATTAAAACTCGTGATAGACATCCGGAACAGTTTGCATAGTAATGAAAACTTCGCTGTTTTGTTGGTGTTGTTTATATGGGATTGTACAGGTATTATAAGTGTACCAAATAAATTAAAATTGGGCATTTTAACTGGAGCAGGTGGTGAATCTCAAATACCTTTGAATAATTGAGATTCACCGTAATATAAAGCTGATTGCTTTTAAAAAATAAATAGTAATTATGTCGATTGGAAATATATGCTAATAATATAAATTTGTCGAAAATGTATTCGATTGCTGTAGCGAAAGTGGAGAATGCGCTTCCCCGGATAGGAAGTGGTCCAGGTTGGACTATAATCTTCCTTATCGATTTACGTGGATTGCGCATAATTTCATGTCGAACTTGAGCCACATGTTCTGGCGTCGCAGCTGACGTTGATGGTCCCTTGGTGGAGTTTAGTTAACCACTGTCCCTTCTTATCTGCACTTTTAAGCCCAACAACAGATAAGTTGTTGAATAAACCTGTCGAATATTACGGTGAGTACAAAAAGCGCGGCGCGCACGAACCAGTGAATCACCGCTAACGCGCGGTACACTCTCGTCTCGACCAGTGACTCATTGCGAGCGGCAATCCCTCAAATCACGCGCGTTGAACAATATTTTTTTATTTACCTCACTCTGATAATTTACGAGCAATACAATTTAATCTTGAAATTTTTCCGCTTTATTTATTTATTTAAAATAACAAAATATTCTAAAAGAGGAAATAAATAAGATCGATATTGGTATTTAAGTCGTGGTGGTCGACTATATTGGAATGTTTATTAAGGGTATTTGAGTAAATTAATTGTTCGGTATTTTGTTAAAATATGGTTCGTAGTTTTTGATATTGTAAAATAGATAACCTGGAAGTTTTAGAGTTTTTTGTTCTTTATATCCAATAAATCAGTTGGTCCTTGACAATATGCATGGGTTTAAGAAACTTTATTTGGAAAATTTATAATTGATTAACAAAATTGTTAATGAAAATTACAAAAAACTTATTTGGTTGTTCTGAGATTGAAATTATAAATCGAAGGATGTACTAGGCATTTAACAGTTACCAAAGATTGTATTGAAATTATATAGTTTTGTATTGAAATCAGTTAATTTAGTATTTTTTTGTGAAGGTTATTGAATTATGTTAGTCGATGTAGAAATATATTTTTTTCATACATTTTTGTTAAAAAATTTTGAAATCTACTGAGAATAATTGTAAATATAATGATATTTTCATGAATTAAGGTATACATATCAAAGAATGAAAATTAAATTTGTAATAAATGACACGTTTGACGAAAGTGTTTTTTATATTTTTGAAAATACACAATCATCATTAAATTTAAACATAAATTCTTACCGTATAAGTTTGGCCATCATGGAATGTTTAGCTTAATAGCCGTGTCAGAAAAACTTTTACCGTCAATTTATGCTAAGTGACTAACATTGTTGTAAGCGACATTATCGACATTTTACATCACCTACATCAAACTGTTGAACGCACCCCACTTTGGTCGTACAAAACCAGTACGACCAAAGTTCTAGAAGAATAAAAAATTAGAGTTTAATGACTTAAAAAATATCGTGATGAACGTTTTTTATTCTCATAATGTGACACGAATAATGAATGCAATTATTTTTAACGTCCACCTGTGAAGAATATAATTAAGTATAATTACGTAAGTCTCCTGAAATGTGTTTCAGTTCAGCTTTTGCAAGTAGTCGGTAAACGTCCTCACGTATATACGAGGGAACCTTCTTATCCGTAATCTCGAGCCTGTAAGCACTATATTAGTATTTTGCTCTTAAAGTACAATCTTATCGGGCACTCCTTTTGCATCACGTATCCAATGTCCTCGATCCGTTAGATGGGGAAGGATTATTACTCATCTTCTGTTGGATGAGGAAGATGAATAATAATTATATATTTTTTGAACTATTTCACAAATATGTAATAAATAAAAAATATATATAGATATGTGAGAAAAATGTGTACTTAAAATAATAAAAATCCGAAAATTTTAATATCTCGGATATGTAATGCTGCAGTAATTGCTGTAAATTAGAGTCCAGGAAACAGAAGAACATTATAGCTGAAAAACCTGAGCAATTGTTTGGCCAGTCTACAGTAGAATTTTTTTGAGCCGCAGAAAACAAAGTAATAATGACCAATATGGTAGCCAGCGTCCTAACAAACAAGGTACGAGAAGAAGAAAAAGATTGCGTAAAAACACTCGGTATTAAATTAATTTAAAAAACATTTAGAAAGTAGGAAATAAAATAAATAAATAATAAAAGCTTGGTCCCAATTATCAACACAATGTAAGAGTTTTAATTATAAATAATCAAAGTGAAACATATTATTTTTCTTTGTAAACTATGTTTTCTTTATAAAGTTCCACTTCCTTTTAGAAGTTGGAAATAATCACTGCAATTTGGACTTAGTGGCAGTTTACCCCGAACAACGACTTTGAGCTGCAAGTTCTTCATCCATGAGATATGTCTTCTTCCTGCACCGCGTTTTCCTTGAATTTTCTTTTCTAACTTGACTTTTTTACTTCATATTTCTCGTTGCCTATTTTTTTTTGTGGTGGTTTGGTTAGGGTCCATGTTTCGCCTCGTAAAGCATTATTTTTCTTCAGTGGTCTCTTGTTACGAGAATGATGTCTGCCATGATTATCAATTGTGAGTCCGAGTGTGGTTGAGGAACCTTATTCTCGAACCGCACACCCTTCCAAATCTTGTGCACGATCATCCCCTAGGCAGGACGGTTCTGAGTGATGGATCTTCTTCCTTTTCATTCTTATTTCCACTTTTTTTGGTAATTGCGTCAACAATAATGCGGTAATATGTTTCCCTTATGCAATGTATTCTTTAACGCTATTATCCTAGATCATGTGCCGTGCTTTCTGCTCAGATTCGCATTCAGAGTATCTTTAATATTTTTCTTAGCTCACCCTGTCATCTTTTACCTTAAGAAGATCTTATAACATCGTACAATACGCTTTCGTAAATCTAAATTAAAGTTTTTTAGGAGAACATATTCTTATTGTGAAGTTGTAATTATTCAGAACATAGGTCTGTGATGTTTTAAATACTAATTTAATATATTAATTATAAATATATACGTCAAAATTGATTTTATATGTATATATTTATAATTAATACATATAAAATCATAATAATATTCTTTGTATGGTGGTAAATTATAGTAGAATAGTCAGGTTTTGTATTTAGTACAAGGATTTAGTGATTGACTTTACTCTAAGATGCCTCCTGGGCTATTGTATATTGGGTGAATATCCATTATACATATGAGAACTCTCCACTCATACAGGGCTGTCTCCTACCTACATAAATATTTCAATGTATGCCAGATGATATTGGGTAATTGCTTTTATATATATTAATACGCCACTTACTTTATTCTCTCCTATAATATAAATTGATGCAATTGCTCTTTTGATCATATTTTTCGTAACATTTCAGCAATAAAATTTCGAATATTGTAGCATCGGAACTGTTGTTGGCTTATTGGCGTAGATCTTTCCTTTCGTGTACCCCTACAGAAAATAGTCAAGAGCCGTCAAATCAGGTAATCAGGTCAGTCGATATCACCACTTTTTGATATCATGTGGTCAAGAAAAATTTCAAGCGTAGTTCGGGCTGTGTATGCGGTGACATGGTCCTGTTGAAACCACAAGTGTTACATGCCCAATCGACCCAATTCGGTCACCAAGAAGTTATCCAACATGTGACGTTAACGATCACCATTAATGGTAACAGTGTTGCCATTATTATTAAGATAAAATGTTTTAATGATTTAACACGTTATTAAGGCGTTACATGCTCCATACTAAATTGTTATCAACTACTCTATACGACTACCAAATGAAAAATCACAAATATCTGCCAAACCAAAATGGCGGCCAAACAAAATCAGCCTGGAACATAATATTCACCCTGCATTTTTAATAAGTGTAATTTTTAATTATATTTATGTTACTGTAGTTTATCTTTCATGTAAAATAATATAAAAAATTGTTAATAAAATTACCTTTTTGGGATAAAATGAAACAATTTAGTATAAATTATTAGTAATATTTTCCAACTGAAATAAAATGCCACGCGAGTAATGAGGTGGATGTAAATCTTCTTCAGAGCGGGCAACAATGACTCTACTATAAGGGTGCGCTCCTCCGACCCCCGGAGGTCACACCCACCCCGCTTGGCCCCGCCGACCCCCGCCCGGCCGCGCCCTCGGGTGCATTAGCGAGAGTAATGACTGAGGAGCTGGAGTGTAAGTAGCTCTGGTACGAGACAACACATCGGTGGACAAATGATAAGAGCGCGTGGACGGAGAAGAAAGTCGGGGGAGTGTTGATGGATGTGATGAAGTCTGGAGGCTTTTGTTATGCGGAGTAATAAGTCAGTCGCAACATTGTGTAAATATGAAAATCCATTTCGTATAATATGTTTTATAAGCGTAATGTTTGGTCTAATTTATTTGTGGTACATTGTATTTTCAGTCCCATTTCAATTTAATCATCTAAAATGGATGTGTATTATGACAGAATAGGGGCGATGCGAATAAATTGATTTATGAAAATTTATGGTCCAATTAATTTATTCAATATTTTTAACAAAACGGTTGATCATAAAAGATATGTATTTCAATTACAATTTGAGTAATTTTGATTCGGAATAAATCTAACCAGGTTTCAACTATTTTATTATTACTTATTATTTTAACTGAATTTTAAAAAACTGTGTTTAATTTAACGGATATTAAATAATTATTTTCTTTAAATAATAAAAGCCTTAAAAAAATAAATTAACCCATAATATTACATTAACTTAATTAGCATATATACAATTTAGTTAATAAATACATACACGATTTATCTACTACATTTTATTCTAAATTAATTTCCACCCCAAACCCTTCCATAAACTTCGTCGGCCTATATGATTCCTCATCCGATCCCCATCATATCGTCCCATTTCACTTTTTTACTCTGTTCTTGACCATATTGAACAAAATTTATAAAAATATTCACTAAAAAATTTCACGAAAAATAAAAAAAAATCAATAAGCTCAAACAAAAAAAGATTAACGTATATAAAATAAAAATATATATAAAAACCTTTACCCTACTACTTTATACAATTATATACAAAGTTAAAATTAAACAATTCACCATGTTCCCCGTTCAATAGGGTCCCCCAAAAAATCTTACGCCATTGCTGTTACCTCATATATCGGAGACAAGAGGGCTCAGCCCTTATCCTTCCCCCATTTAACAATATAATCAGAGAGTTAGTAAATAATATTGCGTAAATGCTGAAAAAGCTCAATAATAAGTTTTAAAATGAAATGCTTCTTCACTACTATATAATCTAACGAACCTATGTAGCTAATATATATAATATTACGATGTAACTTGTATACTTTTACTGTATTGTACTTACATACTTTGGTGAATTATTTTGAACGAGTTGCACATGTTTCAATAAATAATTTTGTAATAGCCCATAATGGTGTAAATATAATATTAATAAAATTAAAATAAATTATCATTCAAATTGGCGAAAAAAATTGATGCAAGGAAAAAAACTCAATTAAAATAATTAACTGACAAATTTTAATTTTTTTAAATATTATTGGTACATGAATACGTTATGTAACGACACACACGTTAAAAACCGTTTTAAGTAAAGTGTTCCTTATGTTTATAACAATAATTTGTAATATTATATAATATATAAATAGCTTAAAAATTTATATAAAAAATTACCTTAGACCAGGTATCGTGGAGACTGTGGAGCCGTCCGCCGTCAGCCATGTGACCGTTGGCGGTGGAAAGCCGTGGGCGGAGCAGGGGGCGCTGGCCCCGGAGCTGTTGCTGAATAGCAGGCGCGAGGGCGGCTCTTGCAGAAACACCGGTCCGTGCTGCTGAGCCCGGCACCCTGTAACCCACCAAGCATCCACCATTTTAGAATATGAATGAGTAGGATAGAATAATATTGGTTTAAATAAAACACTACCAAGCACATGCGTTTTAGAGAAGTTGTAGAATTAAACAAATATTATTATTGTATTGTTTCATTGTAATTATAACAGATTAATAAAATAAATAAAAGATATTTACAAAAAAAAAACACGAATTTTATTAAACGCTAACCGGTTTCACTTAGCTCAAGCTTCGTCAGGGCGTATTTAAAACTAACAATAAATACAAAAAGAGTACACTTATATATACATAAAGTGTAATTTTATATTCCGTGATCCTTTTCGCGGCTAGTGTAAAATAAAAAGTTTTTTTTAATGAATAAACAATACGTATTATGAGTATTGTAATTTTTATATTAGAAAAATACATGTGCAGGCAGGCTGCCTCGCATCTGCATCGAGATCCTTAAAAAATAAATAAAGTTTATAGGTTACATTATCGATCCCTCAGAATAACAAGGTTCCATCTGACAATGACACTGTTTTGAGGTAATGAGCTCAAAAGTGTTGATTGAATTTCAACATATGATATATTCATATATATTTCGTTTTGAGTATGAAAATATTATCAGTTTTAATATGATAATTGAGGTCTTATCTTATTTTCAGTATTATTAATGACCACTGTGAGATGAGGGATATTAAAAATAGAAAAATAAAATTGTAAATTAACAATAATGATACATAAATTGAAATAAATAACTAGATTTCCTTTAATATCCGTTAAATGTATGTTGAAAATCCGTTGGTGTGTATGGAAGAAATAAAGAATAATGCATTTGGAACACATTTCACGCAATAACTCAAATTAGTCCAAAATTTTAGTTGGAACCTTGTTATTCTAAGAGGTCGATTGCTACAATGTACATTAAATACATTATTATTAAGGGGTCGGTTTCTCATAGTACTGAAAAAGTTTAACTTACGCATTTTTATTGTAGTACAGCACTCATTAAAAACAAAATGATTATTATTCTGTATCTTCATGATATTTTGTGAAAAAACACACAAGATACGCTGGGTATAAGGGTGATGCCCTTGTTACCCGCTCTACTGGAGTTGTGTGAGAAGAAGTGAAGGGATCAGTTGATTGAAGGAATGATTAACCTTCGCGCCGATCCGACTAAATTAAATTATTTAAGAAGACATGAGCAGCATGATACTTCATTTGGAAAGGCAAAAGGTAATCCGTGTCTTTAAAGACATGAACGAGGAATCACTAAGATCGGTATATAATTTCACATCCTCCGCATTAACGTACAGATGTTAAGCATATGTTCACCATATTTTCCCACGATAAACTACAGCACTATATATATGTGAAGTAACTTTCTTAGAGCATTTTCTCTTTATGTTGAATTCTTAGCTGAAATATTGAAAACATGTCATTGTCCGTTAGTCCTCCCCTTGCCAGGATCAAATTTTGCTTACATTGAATTAGATATTTAGCGCCTGCGCATAACAATGGCACCTCAGTCTCCCAAAATCACTATATTAAATTATAACTGAATCTGAATCTTCGATATTATAAAATAAAACTTATTTTATCTCTAATTTGGTTTGTTTTCTTTTCCTCATCAAGTTTTCAGTATTCTTGCCATCAAATCTTGACACCAAATATCTTTAATTATTAATTGAGCAGTACACATCTTAAGTATAATTTAAATACATATTTTTCTTCTTAATTTTGGTAACTGGTAATGGCGATTTTTACTTTTCATTCTTCGATTTTCTTCTCTCGCGTAATCTCTTCGACTTATTATGATTTTTTTTCTTTCATTCTAATAAACGTACTAATTGTTTATAAATACTTATTTAAATCACTTGTATTTTGTAAATATGTTGGAGGTTACATTTATGAAGATTCATGAGACGTAAGAAACACAATAGATAGGTCATTTGAAATAATTATGGTTGTGATGGCTACATCGATAATTTTGATAATAATATCATTTTAAAGATTTATTTTCTTGAAATAATAAAATTGAAATTAATGAAATTATGATTAAAATTATCTTATAGCGTAATAATGGAGTAATCTACGTAATTTACATAGATGCATAAAATATTTTGTCTTATAAAATGTTCGTAATAAACCAAACATAATAGACCATGTTTGCATCAAGGAGTACCTACTTTGAACATTAAGCTTGCAAAAACTTGTAACTTTTCATTTCTTTATTATTCTAACTGCGATAATCTATGACTTGTTGTTGGACAGTTCTAATAGAACAATTAAGTATGAACTATTTGAATAAATGAACTAACAAAGCAAAATGTTTTCGTTCTACGCGGGTTTATTTATTATCGTTTTTATAAAATTATGCTCTTGATGGAATAAAATATCACCCCACAAATATAATCGATCAAAATGTCGATTTGGTAAAAAAAAGTCCCGTTAGAACAACTAAGCACTCACCCCACGTAGTAACAAGTAAGTAATAATTTTATTCAAGAACTTAGAAATACCTGTTCTTATTTTTCAACATCTCCCACAAAGTTGCCATTTATTATTATTGAAAATAATAATATATTTTTGGGAGCTGCATAAATTAAACAAGTATTAGCCTTGATGCCAAATTGAGGTTTCAAATGAAATATATATATATCGATTAACTAGACCTTGATCTCAATTTTCAAAAAAGGGTTTATTATTTAAAAATAAATATGGAGAAAGAAAAACTGTCTTACTTTGTTCCGATTACTTATTTTTTAATGTAATTTTGCTTCTATTTTCGTGCGCCTAAATCAATAAACATAATGGTTTATTTCAGTGATCTCGTATGCTCTTTTTGTTAGATTTTTTCTACTGCCATTCAGAGACCTACAAACATGTATTTATATTTGTATAGCTACAAATATTCATTAAATTACAAACTTATGGAAATTTTTTCACTATCACAGCGCCTTCTATTTTATGTGAATTTTTGAGTGGAATATCAATACTACAATGAAAACACATCTATCAAGATTAATAAGATTCTGAAGCCTTGTTAAATATCAGCACTATGTATGCTACAAGATTTATTATGTTATCTGTGCCAAAAAACATTTTTTCACAATTTATATAGGGTGTAACAGACCTAGTCCACAATATTTTATGGGTGCTGACTAAATTACGAGTCGAAAATGTTCAAGGAATATGTGGAAATTCTAAGCTGTTACGGAATATATTATTGTTTAATTTTTTTACAAAATCGTGTCAAGCATAAGTCTACGTACTAGGAAATAAATATTTGTGAAATTGAACAATTATTAATGGATATATTGCTTCAAGTCCTAAATCATCTGATAAAAAATAGTTCAGCCGTTTGAAATTCGATGATTTTTATTTTCTTGTATTTAATATATATTTTGGAAGCAATATAATATTTCAATTAATTAAAATATTTGCATAAATATGATTTTTTTTAAATGCTTATATCCCTGACATGGTTGAGATTATGCACATATCTCTTGAACACTTATGATAAAGTATTGTAGGCTAGGTCTGTTATACCTTGTGTATTATTAATAGAAATCAGAATGAGTCAAGATGAAAAAAAAATATTTCATAAATATTGTTCAACTATCAAGTTAAATATACATATTTATACTTGTTGATACTAAATACTCAAATGATCTGTTAATAAGTCAAATCGGCCATTTTTTCAGAATATTAATAAATATTTTTCCTCATCTTTATAGCATTTTAATTATTATTGAAATGAAAAATGAACAAATTAATTATGATTTATTAATAATTTATAATTAAATTATTTTGAAATGTTATTGTATTTATTTAAATTATTAATACATGAAAAATGCTGATGGTTTATAATGTGATTAAGAATAAATATTAAAACTTACTAGATTAAGTTCTGTCAGCGTATACTGGATTACAAATTTACAAGGAAATACGAAAAAGGGAATTTTGTTAACCTTACAACTGCTGACTATGTAGTGTCAATCACGATTAGCACGCACTAAGAGAGAAAACTTAAGTACCTTATCTTGTACCATACCTATATTTCTAAACCACCTCCACCACAAATGTGCGTTTGGTATAAAATAGTAGGGTTTACATGCTCAGTTCTTCGATTGATGTCTTGAAGTAATGCCATGAATAATACGCCAAGATAATGGTTCTTACAGATTAATCAAACACACCACACATTCTCTACAAATACGTGAGTAGGTACTTATTTAAGGTACTTTTATACGTGAAATAATAGGCTTAAGTTATATAACGTGCTCTGGTACGTGGAATGAAATGAGGGTTTCTGTATAGTCGTGTACTATAAGGTACTAGAAAGAGGAGTACAAAAGATAGCGGAGTATTAAGAGTTAGCGGGGCGAACGACGTAGCGGAACTGGGTGCTCCTATTTTCGGCAGGAGCCTGGAAGATGTCCTCCGTGTGCAGATGTCACCTGTATCGTCGGTCAGTTGGGTACAACCCCTACACTCTTATGCATAAGATTTATAAATGTATAAGATTTTATTATTACATATCTACAAAAATGTCGTATTTTTACAGTGTATTAAAAAATCCCATTTGAATTCGGATCAAAAAATTTAATTAATTTTTTTATGGACAAACGTATAATTTAATCTCTGATTAATTTTTAATATATACTCGTTTATTATTAATTCTTAGTAGTATTCTATTTTGTCAATATTTCTCGGATAAGAAAATTAATGTTTTTTTTTATCAAAATTGCTGACAATATTTTTATGAATATTATTATTATGTATGTGGGTAGAGTAGCTCGAAGGAATAATTACATCTATAATTTACTCGACAAAGCAAAGAAATCTCGTTGTCTGTTCATTTTTCTGGCGTCGATGTTTTAAATCTGAGCTGAAAGAAAAATATAAGTTTGCATCACGTTTATGAATTTACAATAAAGTTTTTTTGTTCAAATTATGTAAAGAAAATACGCAAAAAGATTGTTAATTAATTAAGATAGGAATACATTTAAATTATTTTATATAATAATGTAAAACTTATTTTATATGTTTAGGATTGTTTTACGATAGTTCTAAATCGTGTTTGATCAGTCTCTGCAAGATTGAAAAGTGAATGTAAATTATATCACCCATGTCCTGGCTTATATACAAAGTATATTCGAATATGTCATTCAAAAATAGTATAAAAATAATGTGTTTTAAAAATTATTTTTTTTACAGTGACAATAATTTACGATGTCATTCATTCAAATCAACCTAATTCATAAAACGCGTTAACTAATTTTTGTATTCCCAGACCCCCAAACATCCATACACTCCCTTCTATAGATATAATATGTTAAGCTCTGGTTCACGTAATTTATGACTATGAATGAAATAAACATGCAAAACAGTTTTTATTTCTTTCGGATGTACCAAATAATAAAACAATTCGCTTATTCGCACAAATTTACGTGAATTTGACAACTGTTTTGTTTCGAAATACATAAATACGAATATTTGCTTCATATATAAATCATTTCTGGTTCATAAAATTAATTATGCGAATATATATACCTGCTGATTATTTATGTTATCGTTTTTAGTTAAGCGCGGTTAAGAAATCCTTTTTTTTTTATAAAAATGATTAATTATTCGATAAGTATTTATCAACGGTCGTTAGGTAAAAAAAATTGTTTTAAGTTAACTAACATTGGATGGTGACAAAATCATAATTTGGCTTATCCAGTACTTGTGTGTCAACCAGACGCAAACATTAAATACAGGGTGAATAATATGTTCCAGGTCGATGTTGTTTCTGAATAACTAGAAAATGAAATACAATTTTTTTAATTTTTTTTTTTTTTAAATTATGTGGTCTAATATAATTATGTATAAAATATGACATAGGCCAAGTGGTCGCCTCTGGCAGCAGCATAAGTACGTGCTATAACAATATTTTTCATAACATTCTCGCACACTTTGCGTATTATTTCAGCAATTTCATTTCTAATATTGTCCTGTAATATCAGAATTATTGTTAGCTTATTGTTGTAGACTTCTTCTTTTAAGTACTTTTACAGAAAATAGTCGGAAGCCGTCAAACCAGGTGATCGAGGAGGCCAGTCGATATCACCACTTTTTGACATTATGCGGCCGGGATTTTTTTTTCGCAAAATTTCAAGCGTAGCTCAGACTGTGTGTGTGGTGATATAGTCATGTTGAAACCACAAGTGTAACATGCCCAATCGACCCGATTCGGTCACCAAGAAGTTTTCCAACATGTGACGATAACGATCATCATTAATGGTAACAGCGTTCGCATTATTATTTAGGTAAAATGTTTTAATGACTTTAACACGTTGTTGAGGCGTTAGTTCCTCCATAATTAATTGTTATCAACTATTCTTTACGACTTCTAAACGAAAAAATTACAAATATCTGCCAAACCAAAATGGCGGCCAAAAAAATTCGGCCTGGAACATAATATTCACCTGTATCATATTATTATATTATGCGTCAGCCTAGTAAAGGACTTTAGGACGAAGAAGACCTGAAGATTATCTCAACAGTGGATACTGAAGAAACTCTGGAGTTAGCCTTGAGGGTAACCCAGGACCGAGACTTGTAGACAAGTCGTGTGTCACCTAATCGAGGCAATTCCATATATATCAATTATGATATAAAGGAATACAGATGATTAAATATCAAAACATTACTTAACCTCCATCATACTATAATAGAAAATATTTATACGCAGCTATGTTGTCATGTTACCGTAAGAAATTTAGGTTTTTTAAGCTTTTTAAATGAGAATAAAATGCTTTCACTTGCTTGAAAGTGGCTCAATATACTAATGTTTAGGCATTTTGTATGTTTTGGTAGGTAGGATGAATATGTGCATTGCATTTATGTAAGTTTATACAGAAAAAAACTGGAATTGCTTCTAGTCAAACGCGGTCGAAGACGGACGATATTCGGAGGATGAGGATGAGTTTCGGAGGCTGGCAAACCAAGTTTCGGGAAATTAACAGAAAATTGCGAGCCGAATTTCTATCATCATAGAAAAATCATCGATTGCAGTCTAATTAATTAAGCAAGGTTAATGTTTTTATTGAGATCATTTGAAGGAGCATATTCAAATATAAGCAACAGAATATCAGGACCTAGCTATCGAAGATAATTAAGGTGATAACTTCGTTCACTACTCACAATATAATACATCCATCAAGTTATATCCAACACGATCTTCCTTCTTATCTTATCTGTCTTCATTTAATTATTGAGAGATATACATACCTATATTTTATTATGGAGAACACATTCTTATTGTGAAGTTGTAATTATTCAGAACATAGGTCTGTGATGTTTTAAATACTAATTTAATGTATTAATTATAAATATATACATATATAATCAATTTTTGTCGAAAAATGTTGTTTTTGTGCTACCGGGATTCGAACCTGGATCTCTATTTCCAATCCGGGGAAGTACACTATCAATTGTGTTATAGCGCCAGTATTTTTCATGACAAATTTTCGAACCTATATGTTACACTTTTTCAAATGAATACTTCTGTCGTTCCATTATTTGATAGCCATCTACATTGTTTTTACGGAATCATAAATTCCTTTGAGTAAATCGACTGTATGCCAGAATTATCAATTCGTTTTTATAAAATTTTGGATACATTGATACAACTTATATCATTAAGGAGAACACATGATAATTCATGAAAAATACTGGCGCTATAACACAATTGGTAGTGTACTTCCCCGGATTGGAAATAGAGATCCAGGTTCGAATCCCGGTAGTGCAAAAATAACATTTTTCGACAAAAATTGATTTCATATGTATATATTTATAATTAATACTTTAAATTAGTATTTATAATTATATTTGTAGGTTTGTTATTCTTTTTAACACATCATTTTTTAAATACAAAAATTATTATCTTTAGTAGGATTTGCCGTACATAATTGATTTTCTGCTAGTGATTTCTTACAGCAAATGTTTTTTTTAGGATAAGCTAAGATTTAATTTTACATTACACGTATGTATTTAAGGAAAGGTTAATAGACTTATGATCTGTGAAGGATTGTATAGGATTACCTAAAATTATCTAGACTTTTTATTTAAATATAACTTCCTCGATACAGTATTTGAGCAAATTATTGCAAAATAACATGATATACAAGTACAGTGAAATCTCGATCGATCGTTTTTCGATTAATCGTTTTCCCGCATGTATCGTTTGTTCTTTTCAGTCCCGAATTAATTTCACACAAAACACCCAAAAATACTTCGTAGCTTGGATTCGATTACCGGCACTCGTGGAGAGAGAGAGAGAGAGAGAGAGAGAGAGAGAGAGAATGCTGCTACTGACTGCCCCTTAACATTATACAACACAAAGTTTACTTATTATTTTTTTTTTTCTGTGCAGCTTTCTAATTTTATTTTTATTTTAACATATTAATTTACATGTGAAATATGTATAAAACATTTAAGTATGAAAAATGTAACTTTTTCTATATTCCTGCATTCATAATTTATTTCAATAGGTTCCTTAAAAAACGATAGATAAAGGTTCCACTGTATTCATTAAAAATCAATATCACACTTCAATAGTTTTATGAAATGACTTTAACAAAGCATGGTTCGGTCGAATGTTGTTAAAAGTGATATTTAGTATTTTTATAAATATATTTTTTTTTACTTACTTTAATTATTCCAGCCGAGTAATAGAAGCCATTATAAAATATTTATTCAGTCATACAGTAAATTAACGTGTGTCTCGTATTACACAAAATCACGTATAAAGGCTATCCGAACGTCTCGGGCTTAAGGTCGTACGTCCGTATCGACTCAACAATGTGATACACGATCCATACAATATAATTCAGGCACGTTGTCAATCCTAGCTGAAGAAAATCCTAAAGATGTATTCAGGACCAGGAAAGCGAGCATTCAATTCTCACGGCAATATAAGGAGCACTATATGGAGGGAAAATTGGAAAATAGACGGTGTAAATACGTAGGCAACAATCGTGTAAAGCAGATACTTGATATATGAAAACATACTGTTACGCATTTACTGTGATATCGGAGATTCCAAAAGATTTAAATCTAATCCTTTGTTAAATACTAGCAGTAAGCACGCGGCTTTACCTATGCATATTTAATAAGATATATGTTTTCATTAAATTGATTTTATTTTAATACAGCCACAAAAAAAAAATTAAAATATTATGCACTAAAATATTTATTTGCATTATCGCGGATGAAAAGATTATTTACAAAAGTAAAGAAGAAAAACTTTTCCTAAAAAATTTGTAGTATTTTAGTAGATTTTTTTAAACGCGTACATTTCTAAGTTGACTTTCGCTGTGTATGCGTTAATATTACGTGATGCGATTGGTTGCGTATCGCGTGTGTATAATGGCGGGATTCAAAATCTTCGAAATTATGTTTTTTTTTTCTATTTATCAATTACATTATGAATTTTCCATCACAATTTTGATAGGTTTCGCAATCTGACTGGGGGTGGAGGCGAAATCTGATTGAAAACCAGATGAAAAAATTAATTTATTATAAATAAGAGAGTCTTGTTCACAATGTTCAATACATTAAAACAGTTTTACACTAATTATTAACGTTGTATTAAACCTGATCGTAGTGACTTAATCGAGGTTTAAATATCATACATTATAATAAAATACATGGTTTCGCTTCTCATTTCATTTTATTTATCAATATGCAAATAATTCTCTGTTTTACAATTGAAGCGTTGGGTGGAAAAGAGGCGTTATCGCTAAAATTGCTTTCAGAGATAATCGCGTTCAAAGTTTTTAGCGGAGTATATTTATGTGAATCTTTGTGTTAGATGATTAAAAATAATTACAAAATACGGGAAAACTATTATTCGATATATATATAGTAGAAATAAATAAATGTCTGTCCTAAATATTTACAAAATGTATTTTTTTGTACATGGGTACTACGCAATTTTTCTACCCATCGAACAAATTTAATAATGTAAATAAAAACAGTGTTTATGCATTAGTAATAATATAATTTTATTAGAATGAAAAAAAGTAGTGTACAACATAAAAACATTAAAAAAAATTATGAAATATTATTTTTTGGGTTATAAAAAAAATATTTAAAATTTTTTTAAATAATGTTCCTACAATATGGACGTATCAGAAGGTTCGTGTTCAAGACTCTTGTCTTCATAAATTGCCGATGTACTAGGATGGATATTATCTGCTGTACCAATATTCTCATATAATTTTTTAAAATAATATTAAAGATGTTTAAACCATTCTGCATTCTCTGCTTTTAAGAATAGTGTGAGCGACAACACATCTATTTTTTTCTCAGGATTTACGCTAGCAAGTGGCACTTTGGTTAAATTTAGTTGCTCTTTTGATTTAGAAGGTAGATTTTTTGTAAATGCCAACTGTACACTTGTACTGGAAAACAAATTCGATGGTAAAATATTACCATCTTCTGGTAAGTACATCAGAATAACATATTGTCGTATGGTGAAACGTTGATTTTTCGCTGTCCAACTGTCCAATCTTCTATCATATAGTTTGCCATTAAGACAGTAAAGGGGCTGGGATTTTTTCTAGCAGCAGACACGATTTTCAGATATTGCTCAGCTGTTTCTATACTTTCCACATTTTTTAATAAAATACTATATCTGCCGATGTTACAGTCACATTGATTATGTGAGTTTTCGCGTACTGGAAATATATGTTCAATCATGACATTAAGGGTTTTTCTAACCACGTAGAGAACATAACGACAGTCATATTTTTATTTTGTCCTCCACAAGCATGCTAGATTTTTTTTTTTTTAAATTTAGAAAGTCACGTAATTTTTAAATGATTCAACATTCTTGAAAAAGTTGACTGCCCACCGTCCGACAGAGGTTTTGCGGTGGACGGAAAAATGGCGTACTACTCTACGTACTTTTGATACACACAGAGACATCTACCTACGTCAGATTAAAATGAGTTTTTGTGATATGGTAAAACAAGGAACAGACAATCATTTGAGCTAATAACGCCTTATTTCTTCGCAGTGCTTCAATTAAAAAAATTATAGTGCATATTTGTTTAACCGTCTGATTTTCAATAATATCTATCTGAATGTATGCATTCCATTTAATATTATACATTTCATTAATTATTTACAAATTCTATTGAACAAATATTAGCGAAATGATTATATGTACATACATTAATTTAGGAAAAAATGATTTAAATTATGTAACGACTTAATTTAAAATGTGTATTAAAGCATAATATGTATAAACTAGTTAGTTGTAAGGCGCCTAAGGCACCCGTTGAAAAATGATGAATATAACAAACACTGTAATGTAATATACACGAAATATTTATTAAAAATTCAATTTTTCTTTTAATATTGTGCAAATGAAAATTAATTTTGGTATATATATATAAAAGGATAAAAAATATTTGACAAAAAAAATGTTTTTAATGTTTATTTTTACCATCAATCAAATCAATTATCTATTTATTCATTTCCAATGTTTGCGCATTTGTTGGCGCGACGATGATTCGTTTTGAAAGTTTTTGTATTGATATTTGTTGCAAATCGCCAAAAATTGTCTTAATCAAGTCTCCAGTCGATATAATTTCCGTGGAAATTTCAATAATGTCTTCTTCATACATTCCTGCTACCCGAGGCAATTTTGCTGATCCTAATTTGAGAAGCCAATTATTGTGCTCATTTTGACCCTCACTCCGCATGTTTGTTGAAAGAGTTAGCTGTTTAGTCATTCCATAGTAGACTCGATTTAATGCAGCATTCAGTGATCTCTGTACGTGTGCCTCTGGGAACGACTGGAAGCGTCTGTCGAAAATCTCCACCGACAACTATTGTTTTGCCTCCAAAACTCGCGTCGCTTTTCATAATTTCTTCCAAAAGCTTGTCGATGCAACGTAATCCGTTTTTCGGCAACGTCGTGTTTAATAAATTAAAATGAGAGAGGCGTTTCGCAAATTATCAACTTCAGGGGAATTAAGTCGCATAGATGAGAGTGGTGCATCAAGCAATGGAACTGGAAGTTTGAAACCGCTGTGAACTGTCCTTCCACCCTTGAGTAATGTTGATGCAATTCCAGTTGTGGCAAATGCCAATGCTATTTCTCATTGACCTCGAATGAATGCTAAAAGTATCTCTTAGAGAAAAGTTTTTCCAGAGCCATCTGGATCGTCGAAATAAAAACATCGTGTTCTTAAATTTGGATTGTGAATTGCTTTGATAATTTGATTAAATGCGTCAAATTGTTTCTCATTGAGTTTTGCCATTCTTTTATCACCATCGCGTTCCTCTTCCGAAATGTCAAAAGTTTGATCATCGTCGACATGAGCATTTGCTATTGGGACTGGTAAGTCAAGATTAATCTTAAGATCAACCTTAAAAATATAGTTAATGTCATGGAGAGCTTTGTTGATTGCAACATTTTCTGGATCATTTTTCAAGTAGTCAAGTGTGAAATCAGCGACGTGATTCTCCCATAACGTGATGCGCTATGAGCAACATGATGTGCGGCTAATTATTCGGGTGTCATTTGATTGATGCGTTCTTGATGAGAGGCAGCATCATCTAAGGCACGAATTTTCGCACGCGATTCCTGACTTTGATTTGCCCGCCACCTCTTCTGTCTTTCATTAGCCAAGAGTCGCTTTCTAGAAGCAGGATATTCGTCCTCATTCATTATAACTGAGGGAAAAAAAATGCATATAAATGTCATACCAACCAAAAAGGAAAGACCATTCAAACACAGAATCTGTCAAATTTTTATTATGTAATTTTATAGCAATGAATATCGATATTTTATTTGATGCTAATGAATTCTTTTTTAAATTGATTTTCAGCGATAAATTGAATATTTACTTACTTTGCGGAGTTGATTATTGATTGTTTTTATTTAACTTATAGCGCCATCTTTTGGTGAAAAATTCAAATGCACTTTACAACACATATTTTATGAAAGTATGTGTGCATGTAAGATTTATGCGATGCTACAGAGTTACAGAGTTAGTGAGTCAGTAATCAGCGTAACTATATATACGTATGTTGACAATTCGCGCGCAATTGTTCCCAGTAAAAACAATTGACTTAAAGGCTGTAAAATGTTTCATATATAGACTTATATAGTCGATTACCAACCTTATTACGTACGTAATTTTTATTACAGGTTTCAGGTGATGAACGTACATATCTGAGGAAATCTATGGAGTTCTAGAAGCAACGAAAATTTCTAGAAGTTTCATATTAATTCAGGAATGTATAATGTTCTGAAGGCCTGTATAAAACAGAATTAAGGTTTTATTATTTATGTATTTTAAACAAAAAATATTTAGTCACATCACATAAATATAATTCTCGCATCTGTTCATAATACTTTAAATAATGCCTAAGTCAATATACACGCAAATAACGTCAAATAAAATAATTATTCAGGCTTCATTAATTAAAATAAATGGTTCTGCTGAGCTTTGAGGTTGTTACCCAATTACTGTGTATTTATTAATAGTTTAATTCAATACCAGAAGATAATATCGATATCTACTAACTATTCTGTATAAATTCGAAAATATTATTTTTTCACGTTAGAATTAACGGGCTTTCATCTAGTTATTAAATAATTGGAATATCATTATTATTAAGGGTCCTCAGGGAGGGTTTATACGGCCTCGTGGCGTCTTACGGGGAATCATTTATCCACCTACCGATTCGGTATAATTTCCGAATCCACTTTTACTTCCAAACCCATTCTCTAATTTATTTGAAGTCTGAACCACACCGATTCTATACACTCATCAGATAGAACGGGACAAGATAATAGAATCCTATCCCATTCGATTTCACAATCCCATTAGATTCTACGACCTCGACTAAATATTTATCTTGCATTTGTCTACTGTCCGAATTTATCATTATACATATAAGAAATAGGTAATTAAAAGATCGTAATTAATAGAAAAATGTATTATTCATTGCTAGGTGTAAAAGCTTAATAATATTAAATATAACAGTATATATGACAATGTATATTATTCCGTAACATATTGTAACTAAGAATAAGATGAAGATCTAAGCAAAGTTCTCAATGGGGATTTCTAAAGGTTTTGTAAATTTCGCTGCTCAAGATTTTGTAGCTGAGTATTAATGAAACAATTTTAGGCTAATCTGGTTTTAAAATATTTAATAGGATCAGAGATGACAAATACACTTTAACATTATTGATTATACATTTTAAGTCAGTGATTTAGAAATTTTGACTAACTTAAAATATATTTATTTCACGAGGGCCAATAAAGTGTTGTTTAAACGTTGCATTTTTGAGATCGTAAATAAGCTTTTATAATTTATACATTTTTTAAATAGAGATGTGTAGACAGAATACGTGTCAATTCAATATTCTTACTATTTTCAAACTAAGTTAAATGCTCGTATTATGAAAATATGACTAACTTGCTGGTCTCCTAGAATGAGGCTCGAACTCCCGACCATTGGATCACTAGGCGAGTGTCTTAACTACTAGACCAACACGCACGACAAAAGTTTACTACGGTAGATAGAGTATAGTGTGATTGGATTTGTTGCAGGATTGAATTTGAATTGCGTTTCATATTTTTCTAACTCCATTCAGCAAATGCGTTGCTTAAGCAATTCATTAAGTACTTAGAAACTAATTACGTAAATAAATTAATAGACTTAATTTATTACGAAAAAAATAATGCAATATCAAAGAGAGCGTAATAGGTTATATAATATATAATAAGATAGTTTGGAAATATGAAGTATAGAATAAGCAAATGTGGAGTACGGAGGGAGATATGGCAGGGTTGTAAAATACAAAACGAGAGGGAAGCCCTAACCTTACATAACAAAGGCAATAAAAACACCCAAGCTAGGTTAGGTAGTTGCGATAAATTTTGCATTGCATATTTTAAATTTTTTAGTTAATCTAGGATCACTTAATCAACAAACGCTTAATATTCATTATTTGTAAATGTCATAGTAAAATTAAATAATGTGATATGTTAGATAAAATATATTTTGAAAACTAATAGTGTATGCATGAAACCATAAATCTGATTTAGGCCGATCTATGATCCCACCGTAAGACATTTTATGTCCACAAATAAAATGTAAACACTAGTATTCAGATATTTTTCCAGCTAGGTGATTGTGAACTATTTTTTTGAATTCAAAAAAAGACATTTCACGATCACATAGCTAAAACAATATCTGAAAGAATAAAATGAGGCGGAAATAAATCCGCTCATTTAATTCTTTCTCCACCCCGTAAAACTATCAGACTGCATTAAAAAGATACATAATCATGGGAACACGTGTCTTCCGTGTAATGAATAGTTTGCCCCCTGAAGTACAAACTTACATAATAAACATGTACAAGTTCTTTTTGTTCTAAATGAAAACAAAGGAACGTGCGAGTGCAAATGACACTAAGCTAGAAAACTGTACAAAATACTGTAACATAACTTTACTGTAATCAATTGCAATTTTCTTTGTCAAGTTTGAAACTTCGGTCATTTCTAACCGGCGGCGATAGTCATCCCCGTACTGTCTGCGTCCTGGGGATGGAGGCATCACAGCACCCTGTTTATAATATGATAATGAGGGACTCCGGCTGCCGGGATTTGCGCCACTCCCGTATTTCAACGGTATTATTACGAAAGCATAGGGCGGAATTTTTGGCAAAAATTTACATATGTATCGAAAAAACGTCAGATCGGAAACAAATTTAATACAGACATATTGATGTGTTGCCCGTAAGTACAACTGACAGCTTTTAGTAAATAATGATATACCATATTTTTGACTGAAATATTATACATTTGTTTGTTTTTTAACGTGGAATATGTTTATTCTACGTGGAGCTCAGTAAATTTTGTCACGAAAAATGTGTTAGAAATAAGCACTTTACATCATTTTGTAACTTTTTATATACTGCAATATATGGGTTTGCAATTTATGCGAATTTAACTAACTATAGGTAAAGAGTGTGGAATGATCTAAGTGTGGTTACGTCGTCTGATGATCAGAAGTATCCATGTATGGATGTACGGCCCCATATCTTCGAGCTCTCTACTATGTTAAGATGAGGAAGATATCACAGAGTGTGTATGTAGATGAAGCTAGAGCAGTTGTAACAAATAATAAGCAACTTGAGTTAATGGCATTTATTGAAGATCGTTACACAACAGGTTAGTATGAATAGTAAGAATAAGAAAAATATATTCTTTGCCAGAATATGTAATATGCGTTTGAGACATATAATATTTATTTTTTAATATAAATCGCTGATGATTACATTATGTTATTGGTACTATTAAAAATATTAATTGTACATTCAAATATTACTCATAAAACAATTTTGTTTTTTTAGTAAAACACTTGCCTACAAATGAATTTATTAAAAATGTATAATTGCTCATCTCGAGTCATCACGAGCCAAACCCGTTGAAATAAAAAAAAAAATTATTTTGTACTCTTCTGGTGAAATGTTTTTTTTACCATAATGTATTTTTAATTATGAATTCAATTTGTATACAAATATTTGCGTCGTATACTTTTATGTAGATTTGGTTTCATTATAAATATTAATGTACATAGAATTTTCGCGAACTGCTAGATAGGGATCTGGGATAGAATAAATGTAGGAGGAAGGAATATTGAAAAGCTATGGATAGTTATAGTATTACAAAAGGTCAGGTTATAGGAATGGAAAAACTTGTATTCAATGAAAAATAAGGCAAACTATTCGTTATCTTCTGATAATTTAATAAATCGTTGTCTTAAATAAATTCGATATTCTTTATCTGTCATATTGGACCAATACCAATTGTAATCCATCCAAAATAGAACTAAAACTAGAAGGCGAAACTTAATACATGAATCAATGTCTACGAATGCTAAATCTGCAGTTAAGTTGTTGGACATGTACATTGATTCAGATCTTTCAATGAATTCACAAATCAGCAAAACTGTCTGTGCATGCTTTTATCAACTGAGACAGATTAAAAGTATTCGGAGACATCTTCCTTTTGAGACAGCCCGTTTAATTATAAATGCATTTGTGGTGTCACGTGTGAACTATTGTAACAGCATCTATGCTGGCGTGTTAATGTTTCAGCTGGATAGATTACAATTCATTCTAAATGCGGTAGAATGGATAATATATGGAGTTTCCAAATTATATCAGAAAATATCCCTTTTACATCAGCTATATTGGCTCCGATTCTCTGAAAGAGTTGAATTTAGATTGTGCTGGTTGATGTATAAGGCGACACATAATATGGCGCCTCTGTATCTTCAAGAGTTTTGAATCCCAGACAATTTGAATGGTAGACGTCAAACTCTCAGGTAAGCCTCTACTACAGCCGCAATAAGGGTTGTAGAACCGACCAACCGTTTTCAGAAGTCTAAATTTTGTGAACGGGCATTTGCGGTGGCAGGCCCAAAAGCGTGAAAGTTTTTGCCCTCCGTCATAAGAAACAGTGCATCAGAGATTTTATTTAAGAAGAAACAAAAAACGCAGCTTCTCAAAAAATCATCAAGATAATGTAACTATAAATAGTTTATGTGTAAATCGCCCTTGAGGTAAAAGTTTGTACGAAAATGGCAATATAAAAATTATCCAATATTATTATTTTTATGCTCACTGCATTTGTAAATGTCAATATTTTGTCAAGTATAATAAGATTAAAATTCATTTTCAGATTTTATCTTACCAAAGTTAGCTAAGGAATGACAGAAACTAGTTTCTAGATAATAGACCAAATAATTGATTTCAAATCAAATCGAACGAGTTTAATAACGAAGTTACAAATTCAGAATAACAGATAATCTAAAATATTAAAAATAACTTAACCTTTGAGACATAAAGCGCATGTCGAATTTTTATTATCGGATTAGTAATTAATAATTCAGCATGTATCTGCCTTTGTTAGACAAAGGTTTCAGTTAACAGGTGTAGGCATTACTCTCTACCCACAAGGACTAAGGCTTATGATTGATGACGAGGCATGAATCAGCCACAAGAATCTTTTGTATCAAGGCCTACACGTGTATGATTTCCAAGATTATTTTCCAAAAACACCCGCCCTATTGTTGTTCCAGAGGTCAACGAGCGGTTAACATACATATACGTATAAATGAAAATAAGATATTATTTCACAATAATAAAATGAGTAAGCAAAGAGGACAATAGAGCAATAGAAACGAAATAATAATGCCAAATTTCATGATGGATTTTAGTGAAAAATAAAAATTCTGATTATTTATTATTATAGCAAATTAGGCTACTGTATTTATTATCGCCTTCTGAAAGATATTGCATATCATTGAAACATTTATAAAATACCATGAAACCATTTATTACAATGCAACTAACGCAACGTCAGGATCAAGTTATTTATTATTGAAATGTTAACTTAAATTTATAATACTTAATTTTTTTTTAATAAATAACATTGTAACACAATAATTAATTTCAAAATATTTGAATAAGATGACCTTCAAGCAAAAAAAAATTTCAATGTTGTGGTATTTATTTATAAAATCGTTACTAAGAAAGTATCAGCAGAATTTATAAGAATGTTTAATGCAAATCAACATGAGCAAGAACATCATACAAGAGGAAAAGATAGACTGAGACTGCCATTCAGGAAGATGGATAAATCTCAGAAATCGATGATGTACAGTGCGATCAAGATTTTTAATGAAATTCCAGAAGACATAAGAAAGGATGAGAAACTATTGTACATATATTTAAAATGAAAATAAGCAAATACGTGTAAGAAAGGTTATATTAAAAAGGAACGATTTTAATTTTATTTATATTAGAACATATATAAATATACTTATGTATACACTCAATTAAGAATAAATAAATAAATAATATCGTATTTTTTTTATAAAAAATCGTGCTACGAGTAATATTTGAATATTATTTTTATTTAAAACAATTGGTGTTGGAAAATTTAAAATAATGTAGCCCGTTAAAATTCATGAAATTATATAATTATCTGAATAGATAATTATATGATACAATACTTTCTTGATTTTACACATGCTTTTGCAGAATAAAGATAGAATCTAACAAAACTATCAATAGTACACAGCCAACATTTGCATCTAATAAACTTGAGGTAAAGCAGTGCAATATTTAACTATTAGCTAAGTGAAATTATACAAGGATGTTATTCATTTCCATTCAAGTTTAAAAAATAAAGGAATTAGAAATATAATATTTCAGTAATTTAAATTTATTACATTGCCAAAAATTTTAATGTTTTTAAAAGGCCAAAAAAAACATGTGTATTTTTAATCAAAATATATTCTACTAGCCTGAGGCCTAAAGTCGGAATATTTAATTGATTATGAAACGTTGGCCTATAGTAACAAATTTTCATTATTCATGATTGTGTTTGAAAACTGATGAAAAAATGTGATTTTATCCAGCTAAGTAAAATGAAACAAATTAAAATAATGTTGAGCAATTTTCCACTCTACGTTCATTGACTGACACATAAAAAAATAGTTAATAGTTTAAATAATATAATCAAATTAATAAATATTAAAAAAACCTCTTAATTGAGGAATATGTCAGATTTGTTTCAAAATGTTAGTTCCAAAAGCCTGTTTTGGTAGTTAACTCTTTACTACTGCTAAATTATTAAAAACCTATTATTGAGTATTCTCTTGGAAGTATTTCTGTCAGGTTATATCCATGAACAGATTGAGAGTTCGATTTATAATTCAAAAGAATTTTTTAACATCCGCATGTCCGTTGAGATAACTTAGAAATTCCAGGATTGCTGGAGCCGTTTTTTTACTACCTACCCAGTGGTGCGTTATAAATGTGTGTAAAAATATCCAAAACCTTATTTATGTTTCAAGGAAGAAGATATGAGTAGATAATAAATTTTCATGTTGTGAAGAAAGGTACAGACACAATAATTTCATATTTTTATCGAAGTAAATGTATGAATTACTTTTTCATAAAATTGTGTAACAATTAATGATTTAAAAAAATAATAATTTTCAATGACTTTGTTGGTTGTGTATTAAGGTTTGTGGAATGCATCTACTTGAATACATGCCTTCAGGTAAGGATAGGTAATAACTCGACTATAGTCGGGAAGAAATCCGGAAAACAACGAGTAAGAAATAATGAGAAGGGTTCGAAGAGGAGAGTGGTTTCAAAAGAGTAGTGAATCGTAATGAAATGACGACTTAGGGCGGGAGAGTGAGTTGAAAGGAAGAATAAGGGATTAAGATTACGCCTGGCGAAGTCCGTTATTTTGACGCTCTTAATAAGTTAATTCTTTCAAATTCTAATATCTTAATTTAGCGACTTACTTGTAAATTTTTGTTAGCACTTCTAGAAACTCCAATAAAATCAAAAATAAATTTATAATCAGTGTCATTTAATCATAGTATAATAATATTCATATGTGTGAAGTTAAAATAAATAAAAAATCTTGAATTATAATTATGTCAATTTGTGTTTCTCCGTATATATAATTGTTTAATATTAATATTGGAGTTATAGTAACTGAATAGCAGCCCAAATTGTAAAGTTTTATAAAATATGTAGACGATTAGCCTGTCATACATGATTTCAGAGATTATTATAACTCAAATGTTATATTATAAAACGCGTCTTGATGAATTAGTCTACCCTGATACATCAAATGATATCAAAATGTCAAACTATTAAAACTTTACTCGTAAGTATTATTTATTTAATACTTCATCAAGACGTAGATTAAAATAAATTATTTCAATATTAAAATTATTTAATTTCAGTGCACGCCTAGTGCTTTAGATTCAATATAGATTAAACTAACGGAGAGTATCGGCTGCGATACCCGCCGGCAGGTCCTAGCAGCAAAAAGCTAGCTGTTAGTTACTGTTAGTGCATTCTGTATTGCTCTCCCTGGAATTGTACAAAGACTTTGAAATATATATATCCACTTAAAGACATTATTGAAAAAAACGAACAAAACATTCATGACATATTTGTCAGTGACATGGGTAACCCTAGAGTGCGACGCGATATGACCATGAGACATAGATGAGATGACAGGATGCTTTTCTTATCTATAACAGGATGACAGGTGCTCAATATATTTGCCAGCCGTAATACGATTTTGCGTATTTTAAAGCCGCAACGGCCGCTTCATCCAAAAAGTCATATATATTTATATATATATTAGATGCGGAAGCATGATATTATTATGGATTATTGACAATAATGGGGTGACTTCAGTAGATATTAAGTTTTTTTTCAGTTGGGACGAAGTTTAAGGCATTGCATTAATTAAATAAATATAACATGGACAAAAAAGGAATGTCATGTGAATGAGCAATAAAGAAAATACTCACCGCAGAGCAGCGTGATGAGAAGGGTGAGCGGCCACCTCCCGCGCCCCATCCCTGGAATCCTCGACACCATTAGTCCGCAACTTGGTCACTCCACATTCCACCCACACTCGAGTCCTGCTATAGGATATCTACTGGTCAGGACCTCTCTACCCAGTCATCCGCGATAACGACCCAATTCGTGTCGAATTTCTCGCAAAGACTTCGTTTGCCGAGATTCTCGTTCGCATTTCCGCACAAGAACTCAGGCCGAGGGGCCTCCGTGGAAATTGCCAGGGTGCGTTTCACGTATGGCCGGGAAAAAACTCATTTCCTCCATCCATATTGGCCGGAACAGATCTTGATTGATATCCACTTTTTAGATTTGTTTGTTTGCCACGCGTTTGTTTATAGAACGTTGTGTTATCTATTTATTGATAGAAAATAAAGAATATAAAATAAAAGTATTGCGCGTTCGACTGTTACGGGTTACATATTGCACCATAGGAAGGCATACTTTTTAAGTATCAAGAATTTAAGTTAGTTTTCTAAAATTGATTTATTTATAATTTCAATGCCTTAGCAAACAAATTAATGACTGAGGTAGGGTTAGGTAAGGTTCAAAGTTAGCACCATATTATCGTATCTTACTTTTACTACATATAAATAACCTATTTGAATACATTTCAACGTACGATAAAAACAAAAACCTTATATTTATAAACATAAAGCCGGAAAAGCTGATACACCAAAGAATGTAATTCCACGACTATTAAATAGCCCATAATTAAAGAAATAGATTAACTTAAAATCTAGCAAATAGAAACCTAAAATATTATTAATCATGAATTTAGAAACCAGTTATCAAATTAATGAAAAAATATACTTATTGTATTTTATTTCTCAAAAAATGTTAAACTGATTTTAAAAAAATAGAAGATTTATATATTAGGTATTTGATGGTATTATTTTCTTTTAATAAAGTTTATTGGAAGCCTACAAATCACATAGTAACAAAACCTCGTTCATCTAATCCACCCGGGAAAGATCGACAAAAACAATTATTTGACCGTTGAAAGAATGGTCCGTAGATAAGTTTGAAACTGAAAAGCAAGTAACTGTAGGAGTTATTTACGAGTTTGTTTACCTAAAAACTACCCTCTTATTCCTTTCATCCCTCGACGTAGAGGAAGTAAGTACAGCAGCTTTTCTAACAACTTTTCAACTTACAAGCGATGCAGTTAAAATAATTGCTCAAGTTTCCGTGGGGTTATGCTGTAGCATTTCATATTATATACATATGAAAGTACTGAAACTCTATGGCACAATAAGTATTTAACTGTATTGAAAGGGACAATACATTTTTATTTGAATTTAAATCTGATGCATTTTAATAAAATAAGGCGCAAAACAGATTAGTTGTTTGGAAATATTGATGGCCGTCGGTTCCAATGGCGTGGTATGATATGGGTGCATGGAATTTAAAAACATATATGTGAGATTGTCTGTCTATTATGATCACACAGCTATTAATTGTATATTTATATTTTGTAATAATCTGCACTGTAAATATTTTCTTTCTTCATACACTGTATATACTTTTTTTTATGAATATAATATTATGTAGGTAAACATATTATTTTGTACATACATACATGTGCAATGTAATAGTTTTGAATAATAATAAACTAAAGGGTACTGAAAGGTTTAACTATAGAATTTCGATAATCAAAATATATGCTTCACTTCTATTAAGTTTTAAATACCACAATAGATTTTATTAAAGTCTTGGGTTGATGAGTGGAACCGATACGGGAGTTGCTTAACTCTTAAAACGGTTCCGGGAAAAGATGATCCCCCCCTCCCTTTCATTGCCTCTTTATATGTTCTGAAAGGAACCACACATTGTAGCGCTCTGACCAGTGACTGCGTTATTTAATAATTAATTTTATTTGTTTAGTATTAAAATGTAAGGCTATTCATATTCCCCTTGACTATTGTGACAAGTAATCTAAATAGCAATTTATTTCTTATAGATATGTTATTCGATTGTACTTATTATTGTTCATTTCCTATGTCAAATATTGTTAAAAATTGTCAATTAACTTTCATTTTACGTTTCCATTGCTTACGTAGGTTAAAGTTAAATATTTACATTTAAAAATTGCCATAAACACAATTATTACATCAAAAAATTAAATCTTATTTCCAATTTTTTGGCGACGAGTTCAATAAATTCAGATATCTCAATTTTATAATAAAAATTCTCTCAATATCACATCTTTTTATGAACTGAAATTAATTAAGTCATATAAAAAATCTCAAATCAGAGAATTTGTTTAGTAAGTTCTGGGGTTTCAGTTTCCTAACTATTTACGAATTTCTAATATTTTCTGAAAACTTAAAGCAATTAAAAATATGTATTTGTTATTATTAAACATATATAATATAAGTAAGTTAATAAATTGCATAAGTATATAAACAAATACATTTTAATTAAAACCTACACAAATTTATTCTGTAGAATTAGATGAGTAAGAGAATAGGTGTATTCCCGTTTAATTGAAACTGTGAATCTAATTAATTGGCAGTCACTATTTGTTTTACTTATGTATATACAATGGATTTGGTATATTTGCAAGTTTACAAATGTAATTTTTTAATACCTATACATTTACATTTAGAATATACCTTGTACAAATTAATTGATTCCAAATGATATTGGTACACTGAACATTTTTTGTATTTAATATTCAGGAAATATGTTGGGTCAGGTTAGATGAGGTTTAGAGTTGGCACCAGATTTTTATATTTGTGTCCTTACTTGTTTTACTATTACAAAATTGAATGTTTAATTAAGATACTTAGTATGTTTTTCATTTTATTTTTTTCTCAAGGAAACCATCTACAAAACACTATATCTAATCTAGAAGACACAGCAATTTCATCCCCTAGCGCTCGCAGAAATTTTAAATTAAATATAGTTAAACATAAATGTATATATAAATATATATATAATATCCAACGTCCTTGGAACTCCTGAAAAAAATCTAATTTTACACAGAGAGGACGAGATTCGATGTGTTTGTGATTTTCAAGATATATTAGGCAGGTTTAAGAATTTATCGCGGAGAATATGAATTTCGTCACCAAAATCAAATGTACTAGAATGTCACTTATTCCCAAAATTTTGGGTCTAAAGGTGCGCGTACATAGATAAAAAAAAATCTCGGAACTTGTAGAGACTAATTTTAAAAGATAATTCAGAAAAAGTGTCGACCATTTCGTTAAGGCGTTATCTGTGCATTTTGCTTGCTTAACAGATGATACCAAATAGTGTACTGACCGTTTTGCATGGCGTATCTTGAAAGCAAATATTCATCCATAGATAGGCTCCATAAGAAAGGATTCTTGGAGATTGGATTCTGGTGAATAAGTAAACCCGAAAAGAAAAGTGAGGAGTACGTTAATTGTAATGATTGAAGGCAAAACTATTTCAAACAAAAATGTTACATTTGTTCAAGATTATTATTTTATGTTTTCTCTCAATATTGTTTATTTATTGCATTAATTACATTTTTCTAAAAGTATTTTAAATTATTTACATAATAAAAATCGATCTTGTGAAGAAATAGACAAATGGTTGTTAAAACCAAATGTTATGATAATAATTATTCTGAGCCAATAAAAAGTATAAACATATGTTGTTAAACATATGTGGTTTTAGGCCCTTTAGAATGAGGAACTGTAAATGGTAAACGCGAGTTTTACGAGATTTTTGGAGGGTTTTATTGAAGAATTTTATTAGTCTTCCGGTTAACCCTAGTGATAACCTGAACGAAAACAGGTTTCGTAATTAAATTTAATTAAGAGACGAACGTTGTAAGCCTATAAAGGTAATGGTTAATACTAAACTAATACTTATCAATAAATTATATATTTTATTATAAACATATTAAAATTTAAAATTACGTAGCCAAATTATCTAAATAAAAATACAACATTACCATAAAATTTTTCGAATGCATGCATATCTATGTGAAAATGTTTCTTATGTCTGTAAAAAAGGCATACATTTGTTTCTATTACTGTTGATTTTTTTTCAACTTAATATTAAAATTTATATTTTATGAAATTCATTAATAATTTATCTATTCAAAATAAATAGAAATATTAATAGCGAATTGTAAATTTTTGAAAAAATAATCAAATTCACTTTAAATACGCACGAGGAGATGATTGTCGGGAGAAATAATCAAACATATTTAAATACTAATTAAATGTACTAATTAGAAAATATACATATAAAATCAATTTTATCCTAAAATATTGTTGTTTCGCTACCGAGATATTGTATATCTTTATAATGAATATATTTCATTAGTATTTAAAATATCACAGACTTATGTTTTGAATAATTACGACTTCACAATAATAATGTGATCTCTTTAATAATATATAAGTTGTATCAATGTTTCCAAAATTTAATAAAAATGAATTGTTAATTCTGGCGTCTGCTATTATAGTTTGTGTTGTTAGTTGTGCTATAAGGTATTTGAGATTCCGTAAAAACAAAGCAGATGGCTTTCAGATAATGGAACGATAGATTTATTAATTTGAAAAAGTGTATCATATAGTTTCGAAAATTTGTCGTCAATAGTACTGTTGCTGTAACATAGTTGGATAATGCACTTTCCTGGTTTGGAAATAGATCCAGGGTCGAATCCCGGTAACGCAACAACAATATTTTTCGATAAAATTGATTTCATATGTACATCTTTATAATTAATACATTTGATTAGTATTTAAAATATCACAGACATATGTTCTGAATAATTACAATTTCACAATAAGAATGTGTTCTCCTTAATAAAAATATTTAGCCTAGAGAATTGAAAAAAAAATCTTAAATTTTAAAAAATAAATTGTGAATTAATTTAAATAAAAATCATTTTATTAAACGATAACCTCCAGCGATATTTAAATGGGATTAAATGAAGAATTTTCGGAAGATACGATCAGAAGAAATTCAACAAATAATATGTATTATCCTGAGTGAGTGAGTTAGGCAACATACAGATTGATGATACTAGAATTCATCTAATAAAAATATACTCGGTCTACGAAAAACTTTTAAACAATATTAGCAACGAAAACGGGAGGTAGTTTTGAAATAATATGATAAATAGAGAAAATGTGACTTTTTTCTTATACTGATTAAGTACTTTTTAAATATTAATAACTGAATAGTACGAAAAACTGAAATAAAATTGAAAAGAAAAATACATTTTGAAATTCTAAACTAACATTTTACTAATTCTTTTCTACACGATTTTATAACTCGTATAATATATTACTGACAAGATATTCTTTTTCTACCACAAGAGTTGTTCACTTTTTTTTTATTTGATTAAAATAAATGTTAGTTTGAGGAGTTGACTGTCCTAGATATGTATATGAGGGGATTAATTCTAAGTTCACACCATCCAACGTAATGTTTCCCTAGCGTGAAAAGCTTGAAAACTCTCATGCCTTGGGTTTCCTTTATGTTCATTTGTTCCTAGCAGTTCTGCTTTCACTAGTCAGTTTAGTCGGTAAAATATTCGGTTCATCTGAAGACATGTTGAATATTTAAAATTTTCAGCAGTAGGATATGACAAAGATTGGCGAAGAACCAAAGAAAGTGGTAGAGTCACAGGAAGGCTTTTACCTAGCAGGGGATTGACAAAGGCTGATTATAATGAATATCAATTGTTTAAAATTATTTCAATAATTACGTTGATACGTAGAAATTATCTAAGGACAGGCCTGATTATATTTACGAGTGTACTGCCTTATAAGGTAGCCCTAAGTTCCATGCTAGGATGGCTATGCTATTAAAAATAATTTTAGGTATTTTTGAAGTTGCAATGAAATTGAAATGAAATGAATAATATCGCCTAAAATCACTTAATATCCAATTATATGTCCCAACAACAGTACTTATTAAAATCTGAGCCAATTACTCATATTTAATTTAAAATATTCGTTAAGAGCAGCATTTTAAAATTTGTATCTTGAAACTCTCCAAAAATGAAAGATTTCTAGACTCGAATTTCGATCGTTGAATGGCCAATATAGAATTTCGATCGCTTACTTTTATTGCGTAAAAATGTTTATAGTGTCATCTATTTATAATAATTCGGTTTCACAAACATTTCCAAATTTGTTTGAATTGTAAATTATATAAATTAATTTTCTTCCTTTATTCACAATGATTCATAGAAAAACTTCCTATACGTTCCAAGTTTTGATTTTGTCCAAAAAATAATCACATATGTCTTGAATTATTGTCTAAACCCAAGCATATATAGGCTAATCGTACAAAAATGATCGTGTGAAGAAATAAAACGGAATCCTTGATAAAAGCTGCATTTTAAGCTAATTCCTGCATATCAACGAGACTGGTAAGACCAGAATTTGTCAGAAAAATTCAAATTATTCATACGGTATAGAAAAAAAAAATTAACAGTAAACGAATACGTAGTATGGATAACTTGTCACTGGTATTAGATCTGATATTTGTTTGGTGTTTTTATGTGAAGAATATTGACTGTAACTTTATGATTGCGTGTTTTATTCGTGGAATCATTTTTTTGGGGTTAACATGCACAGAAAGCGTTTAAACATTTGAAAAAATTCTGGAAATTTCGTAAGTGTATTTTCGTAATTCAGTCAATAGTTAATACCTTATTTTAGAGCATGCATAGAGAACATTTAAAGATTTCTTTATTTTTATTCGGAGACTAGCGCTGAGTCGACATTTTGAAAGCGATTTACTGAGCAAATTACCATATTTTTTGAAGGCGAGGACAAAGTTAAAGTTCTAAAATATAAGGTCATAGTATATGTAGTAATCATACAGTGATGTACGATATTATAATCGCATACTATAAAAGTTTATTAAGAGTTTTACTTTTCGTAGTTATTTTATTACCCAGTTACAACCCTGACTAATGGACTACGCGACAACACAATTATTTCACGTCACATTATTTTAAATTAATATAATATTATATAAATTGTATCAATTGTGAAAAATTTAAAGCGTTATATTCAGTGTATTGTTGCAACGTTAAACAATATTCCGCTAGTGTTTATTTTGATAATATAGTAAGTCATTTCAATCTTAATTATTTAATTTTCTTATAAACTACATGCAACATTTATATATCGAAATAAATGATAAATCTAGTAGACTAAATAAATTTTGAAACATTGTGTTGTGTTAAATACCAATATTGTATAATAAATTTAAACGCAAAACTTTAAATATCTCGAAACGAAAGAAACATGACTTAGACCATTTTCATAATAATGGGCGCAATATATGAATAAACTAAATGCAAAAATAAATAAAAAATTCAATAATTCAGTTTAAATAAAAATAATAATAAAATAAAATAAAGGGTTAAAGTATAAATAATAATGTTCACAACAACAGTAATACTTTGCGTAGTCATTATATCATGTTTAAAAGGTTTTGCGCGATTTCTATGTAGCCTTCCAAATCTCTGGTAAGTAAATATTCTTATATTATTGTTGTCAAGATACATTGGCTCCAATATATACAAAGGTAATAGAGTTATCTAGTTAATATTAAATATATCAGTACTTATATGTGAAATTCAGAAACAAAATTTAAAAATGTTATAAAATGCCACCCAATATTTTCATAATACAAACTAGGAAGAGCATATCCAGAAGAGTTGTGAATCAAAAATCTATGATTACAATATTATAATTAAAATAAAATGATTAAGGGTTCAATTTATAAGCAATAGTCACAAAACAATCATGTACTATCTAATAAATGCTTAAAAGTATGATTCCTTTTTGCTTACCAAGTATAGGTAGGGTTACAATAATGGACAACATGAAAAACACTGTGATAATGAAGGCCCTCAGCATCTATCTTCTGTATCTACATATATAAAGATTTAAATTGAGGAGGCTTGGACACGTCTTACGAAAGCCAAAAGAGCAATTACCAAGACTTATCATCATGGCAGTTTTGATAAGAAAGCGGCCGGCTGTGATCACGTAAGATTAAGCTAGTACAGCAATACACACTTAAATAAGATAAATTGGACATTAACTGGTTATTAAGGACTAAAATAGCACAATATAAGTGAAGATGAAAGCGATTTTGTTGTGATTTTGGGCCACCGAATCTCTTAGGATAAAGGGATGAAATTGATGATGTTAAAGTACAGGTAGGTATATTTGTAAATCATTCATCTAGTAAAAAAGATAATAAATCCAGTAGAAAAAGTGAATGTACACTTAAATATTCCGTATCGCTGTTTTATGTGTCTGAGAATAATTAAAAAATATTTTCTAGTAATAAAGATCATTTCTTTAAAAAGTGATGATCGGTGAGAATATGCTACCTTACTGTCCATTTACTACAGTAATTCTTTAGAAACATGTATATTGTTATGAAAGTAGGTATGCACGATAAGAAAAATACAATCTTTACAGAGAAATAAAAATAACGCAAGACACGTTTGGGGTAGAAAAAAAATAACATTTATTTTTATCAAAGTATTCAGATTTACTTCTCTATATACAAATCTATTCCAATATGCTAAAATATCATTTTTTATATTTTATTTAATATTATAATATATTGGTAAAGACGAAATTAAAAAATAATTATGGAAAGGATTGAAAACATCGAAACAAAAAGTAATTTAAAATATATACCTTTTATATGAAAAATGAACTTTTGGACGATGGTCTGCTTAATGTAGTCAAACATATTTACATACAAATACATTATTCTAAATTTACATTTATTCATTTCTGTAATAAAGATATGCTTTATCTATATTAATTAATATATATAAATTTTTATTTTAAAAAGTTGGGAAATTTTTTCAACAAAACTTTATATAAATTATTATCGTTTTGGATGGACTATAATGATCACGTAAAGAAATCTCCACCAATAAAGATCAACTTACCGATGTCACGCCACCCGATAAAATTCGTTAGAAATTTTGTCACAAATTCTAAACACGTGGGTTGAGCAAATATTATTATAAGGGTACAGCGACGTATATTTTCAAAAGCGTTCTAAGGACGAGATATTACCACAATAAATTGTGATTATCCCTAATGAGATCTTGATTAAAAAAAATTACATCTCATTAAAAAGCCATGCCCGTTCGGACTCGAACAGGAACAATTATCCTTCCCATGGTGCAAAAAATGTGACCTAAAATAGGTTTCCGTCCCGTTCTGTCAGATATTTTACAAGAGGTTATAACGCCTGAAAAATGTGATGTCTCCGTCACTCCTAAATATTAAGTCGCAGGAGGAAAAGAGACGTCTCAATTAATGGAAGAGTAGAGCTTAGTGCCAAATTGTACCGGGATTTGATGTTGAAAAAGGCGGTAAAAGAGCTCAAATTCCCCGCCCTAAACACGCGTCCGCGCCGCGAGGTGGTCGCCTCGCAACTAAATCTGCGCCATCCTTTATCTTCTATCCCCGCACAGTAAACTGAAAAACAAGGACGAAGGCGCCAGGTTAAAATGTTAAACTCAATCCGAATACTAATACATTTAACAAGTCATTTTTCGCACCCCTTTTATTAATCAGCGAATTTTATCATCTAGCAATCTCAAATTGGGTGAGTCTTGTATTCACAGCTTGCCTGCATGTAGGTCAGGGGTGAGAAAATTTTACGTAGCCGAGTAAAAAGGCTCAGATTTATATAACAGTTTAATATAATGTCAATGAAAGTGATTTTGACTTTTTGTTAGAATGGTGATGCTTTTGATGGTAAAATTTATATTTGAAGACTAGCCATAACCCAGGTCAGGTCAACGAGACCGGGTGTTTACCTATCTAATCTCATTTGGTCCGGACTTATTAGCCTAATTTATTCATGTACATATTCAATTGTGCGACCGTGAGATGTTTAACCGGCCGACTAATTTACTGCGGTTCAGATTTGGAAGCAACTGATTATTCCATCAGTTACTTGAACACCTAGTCTTTGATGATCCCGTAATAAACAGATTTATCGTTGTAAGATCTAAGGAATTGATCTTTTAAAAAGTCAAAACTGCAAGTAACTTATTTTTATTGTGAATAATATGCTTTAAAATAGTAGAGATTTATATTGTTTAATATTATTAAATTATAAGTACAATTCAACAATTTTCCCGCAATCATTTTTATATTTAATTAATAATAAGGTGGTAGCAGAATGTATGTTGTGGTCCATAAAGTAAATTATTGAATCGAGTGGAAACTGGAGAATTGTGGTTGGCTTATTTTTTGTTTCCACAATCACCAATACTCTATATTAGAATTTTCTTTTGAATTCATTCTTTGCATACTGCTATTGGATTGCATAACTAAAAACAAGAATATAGAGAATAATAAAGATATGAAGAAAACTACTAACTGCGCGTAATTTTATTAATGAAACAGACAAATGTTTTTTAGCATTGTAAAAATGATCATGTATGCAAAAAATATTTTTTATTTAATAAATTTATTTGTAAATTCTTTCTGATTACCCTGTATCAAAAAATATTATATATATACATACAAATTTATTTTGAAAAAACTTGAAACAGAAGACAATCATTTTAAGTAATTTATTTTAATACTGATTAAAACAATTTAAGACGCTCGAAAATTCAAAATTCAGAGATGATATTTTCTAAGCATCATTAAAATGAAGTATATCTTCTCTCATCTATCGCAGGAGATGAAAGCTGTTTCTGTCTCATTTTTATACTTAAATATCCCGCACAGCTCTGCTCTTTCTCTATGGCGCATGCGTAGAGTGATTCCCGCTTCTCAGGTACCGCTCAAGTACAATAGTTGATTTAAATGTCAAGCAAAATCAAGCCACCCAACATAAAATTCTGAGCATTGTGATGGTTTCACGGTTTCCGTTGGAACAAACCTTTTTACTCGGAAGCGGGCATCTCCGTCCGGTCGGCCCTCACGAGCGTGGCAAAGGCGGCGCGGGAATCGATACCCAGCCTCTCGGGAAAGCGGCGCTTGACTCCAGGCAACACTCGGATTCGTTCGTTCTAGAAGGCTTTTCAAATTTGAAAGCGGATGCATGTGCAACTACATAAGTTTACCGCATGTGCAATGTGATGAAAAAAAAAATATATTTCAAACATATTATTGGATAGATAAATGCATGAGTTCGTAGCGCGTTTATTTAATTTAAAATGTATTTTTGTAAATAAACTAATCAATAATATTATATTCTCCTGCATTTTTTACGATTAACTCTAATATTCTGTCAGTTTCTGAAGAAATCCGGTGGTTTGGAGAAGTGAAGAAATCATCAAGTCAATTTTGAAGAGCAGCGTCATTATTAAAAAAGATTCTTCGTAATTTGCTAAAAAATTAGTCGATGCCATCTTCTTAGTCGTTTTTATTAAGTTGCGACTAAATAATAGTATTCATTTAATTATTTAACTTATTGCCTAAAAAAGGGACTTATTTGTATTGTTGTACTTAAAAGTCAATTTTATTAAGCGACAATGAACAAAATCTTTCTACAAATTAAATTCAAGACATATATACCTACTTAATAAATCAAAACTATGACATTAAAAAGACATTGACATACTTATGTTAAAAAAAAAATCTTTCTAAAGGATCTTGCTTTGGAAAACAAAAACGCCACAAACGCCACGAACTTAAATGCATCAACTCAGTACATATGTATATATAAGGTAATTATATTTTAAGATGGTTGTACGAATATAATATTGATCCTCATCTTCTTGATACAAACCTCGTTTGATAACATACATAGTGATTACCCATCCAGGTAATAAGTCACATACATTTGTGAATAATCTACACTATATATCTGCAAGATATTATTTAATTGTGACACTAGAACAAAATGGAATACCTTAGTACGTTATATTCTCAGTAATCATTTTTACGAAACATTGTTACATTTTTTGCACAAAAAAAGTGAAGTTTGTTAACTTGTTCAGTTAAGACAAAACACATTTAAAACTTTTTTTAATTAAGAAAATACAAGAATATTGCGGCGTAACAGTTTAATCAAGATAGCAGACAGAAGCACCTTATAAAAATACATTAAATTGAGCAATAAAACTTCAGTCATAAAACCAACTTTCCGCTCTCGACGATGACCATACAAATTAAAAATCTTCTCTTTTACTCGACTGCAGAGAAAATGCTATTCTACATGATATAACATATATGGAATAATTTGTTGAAAGATAGGTTTATTTAATAAAATTGCGAAAAATATCTATAAATAATGTAAAATTGAATCTATGTCAGTCTATTCTATTCTGTTACTGTTTGGGACTTATATATGATGTACCTTCTTTTCCTTCTTCTTTTAAATAGGCAATCCACTCTTCAAGACTGATTTATGCCATTAATTAAGTTAAAAACTTTATTTTATAGAAAAAAGTACAATAATATTATAGAATAGGAAATACAAGTCAATACCATTGTTGTTCAAAAAACTTTCTATTATATAGATACGTGGCGAGTTAAGGGAAAGAAGATGACACAAGTTAATCGGGAGCTGAAAATTACCATTGACGAGACCACTGTAAAAAAAACCTGTGAGATGATGAACCTTAGACGAATTAATATTCAGTGCTTTCCACCTCCCCTTCCCTCCCCCGCCGCTAGCGAGCGATCAGTCGATCGGTGACCTTGAATCAGAACGGTTTAACGCTGTTATCGACCTCGAAGGCTCCACGATATAATTCTATATACAGTTCACTGCATCCAGAGGTGATTGAGAGATCCAGGAGAAGTGGAATTCGGTGAGTCCCTTTTTCTGTTTTTGTGTTTCTGGCACCCAAGGTGCGATACCACCAGCTACATTTGACTGATCTTAACCAAATTTTGCATAGTTACTCATTACGACCCTGTGTAAAACAAAAGCACACTCCGTTAGTCACCCTCGCCAATTCCTCCAATATAAATGTGTATTATATTGAATTCCAAATTTTGCTCATATGCACACATGGGCCCTAAGGAAAACAAAGTCAATACAACCCCCCCCCCCCTCCCGTATAACTAACCTTCCCCCTGCTCAGACCAAATGTTACATACATTATTACTTTTTTACTTTTAAGGCTCCGCACTAAACAAAACAAGCCCCCAACCCTATATTTTAAATTTTCTCTGAATCCCAGGCAACACCGAGTACCGACCGTTAAATATATATATATATATAAATATAATAAAATATAACGAAATTTCCAATAGTCCAATTTCTACACATTAAATAATTTTTTAGTTAATTTATAAAAATTGTTTTTACACACTTATGGACACTTTCAAACATCGTACATATAAATACTCAAAAAGAAAAAACGCAATACAAAAAAATATTTTCCAATTTAATTAATTTAGAAAAATTGATGAAGAAATTTTTAGGAAACAATGTACTGTAAAGATTGCAACAGTGTTCTTAAAACGTTACTTATGTAATATATTTTATCAAGCCACTAATTTCAGATGAAGAATGTTTCCTCGAAAGAGTCGTTATGTACAATACATTTAAGAAAGATTTCATTAAAACGTAATTTCATGTTAAATAAATTATTTTCCCTTTTGGATGTTTTGTTTTCAAAATACGTCATACACATACTTTGGTCATGTGTACAATATTTCCATTTCGGCTTAACTATAACACATGTGAGTTTATATTAGTCATATGGGTCGCAATCAATAGGGGAGTTCACATCTATTTTTAAAACTCTTGAATTCACAATGCCCAATATTCTAATGGATGATTAGTTAAGAATAATTTATGAAGGCTAATTTGCTTTTCAGTTCATTTATTCATCGGTAAACGGAGCATACATAACATTCCATAAATATAACTTAATTAATATGTTCGTTAATATTTAACTATAAAATTTTGATATATTATATTGTCCAAACATCTTATAAGTCTAATACATTGTAACAATAAATTGATTTAATTTTAAACACTTCCTCGATAATTTCACATTCAATTTATTGTTAGCAGCACATATCAATTATGTTAATTCTATTTTAAAATTTTATGTTTATTTTAATAATTGATTCCATGATAAAATCAATACTGATTTTATGGTTTGTTATTCTTAACTATTGTTTGGTAAATACTAATATAAAACACTGAAATGGAAGTCATTGTAACACTGGATCGATATATCATTGTAACATTGAATGAATACTGTCTAACTTGTTTCTTGTTGATCTAACAATAATATGTCCCTGTAGATTTGTCTATCACTTCACACGTGTATCGTGAACTCTCTTCTCTCCTGCTCTTCCCGGTTTTGTAATCTGCAAATGAAAAATAATTATAATACCTTCATTACTGATACACACAGGTGTGCAAATTAATTGGGACAAAATTTTGTATCCAAAATATGAGTCATTGGGTTGTATTTCATAAATAATTAGTAACAGTAATCATAATGGAATATTTCTAAGATGTTTGATAATCCCGTATCTCTAAGACTCTATAACAAAATTATTTCGAACATTTTAGGAAATTTGTTATTATTTTAACATATCGTGGGATATAAAAAATATGGTTGTAAATGAACCTTTTGATCAATATGATATTTTTCTAGGATGCCTCCTCAAACAATTATATAAGCATAACTCTAATTGTACTAGTACACTCATATAAAGTTTATAATGACCACTAATTTATTGATAGTCAATAATTTTAACTAAATAATTTTTTTTAAACAATGTAGATCAATGTTATCTATTAAATTATTCTAAGCACCCAATTTTAGTGACTTGCGACAATAAGAATAAAATATTGTGTACATATTTTGAAATGCTTACGTAAATTGTTTTTAATATCGGTTAATACCATTAAACTTTCACCCCTACTGTTTGCCGGGAAATGACTTATTGACTCGTCGAAAAAGCTCACCGAAGGTAGATTTAATTTTTTTTTTAAATTGTTAAAAAATGCTTAATCAGAGCATATAAATATGTACTATATCTATATATATATATGCAACTGGCGTCTCTTTTGGGTTATATCACGATATTTGTATATGGTTTTCTTAGGGAAACCTAAGTCGACGTTTCGGCACGGTAACATGCAGACGATGTAAATCTCCCATAGTTGATTTACATCTCCTGCAAAAAAGTATTTTTTTTAAGCAATGCCTTGACAATGGCACATGTTGCCATGCCGAAACGTCGGCCTAGGTTTCCCCAAGGAAAACATTTACAAAGGGCGCTATCTAACCCAGAAAAGACGCCAGTTGCATACATTAGTGCTCGCGGAAACCTTGTATTAAATATATATATATGTTTATATAAATGTTTATTTAATATTCCCTTCTGACATTTCCTAGAAATAAATCAGTAGTACGTGCATAATTTAAAGGATCATATCTAATACGTAAAGCCTTTTTGAATTCACGGATATTTGGGAAAATTCACCGAAACGATGTGAGATGATAATCTGAGGAATCATTTGTTGGGCGATCACGTTCACAATAATGGGTGAGGTTTAATAATTATTGATATTTGATCCTAATATTGTGTAATGTTTCCCTTTATCAAATTTATTTTGAACAGGTATTATCATAGATATCCTTTTACAGTGATTTTTATTTAAAAAAATACTTACCTCATTGTTTATTATTTAGATATATTTCTGTATGTAGATATATTTTTTATTTTTTCTAAAATGTTTCATTCTAAAATATTATTTTCTAATTCGTGAGTTTTATTGTTAAGAAAAAAACATTTGAGATAAATAATTATGTCATAAAGAAAATGTGTAAGCATGTCTAAAATTGTGACACCGTTATCTGTCAACCTAAATATTTCAGGGAAACAGAAACATATAATGGCAATTTGCTTTCGAAAAACATTTTACACTAGAGGAAAATAAAATATGTTGCATTCAGATATAATTTATAACATGGACTTTTCATACTTATAAAAATACGAATACTTAAGAACTACATCATTTCGGGTAACATTGTAATTCAATATAACATTGGACAAAACCTGGGCAAGTGCATTTTTTTTTTGTTGTCTTGTGATATTAGTATTCTGGAATTTGATGTTAATAACAACTCAGATTTATCTGCTTTTGCTTAGTGGATAGATAGAACCACCTTTAATCTGTCGAACTATTTTAAAACGAACATATAGAAGACAAGAGCAGCATTGTGTATCTGATGGTTGTTTTCAATTCATCATCTAGTATATTTTTAGTCCCGCAAGAAGGTAAATTTTGTTAAAAACTATAATTTTTATCTTCACACTAAGTTTAAAAATAAAAGTATTAAATTATTCCGTTTATAAGCAAAATAAGTCTGTTTACTTGTAACTAGGTTAAGATAAGAACGCAACGCAATTCAGAGTAACATTGGATATATTCAAAGTCGCCAGAAAACACGTAACAAAATTTTTTTTGGTTATAATGGAAATCATTGAATTTTACAATAATAGCAATTTATCATTCAAGAACAAAATAAAGTCGTATGTTTCTTAAAAATCACAACCTTATATTAAAAATGCTGTCCAAAACTAGGAAATGCGATACAAAGAACAACTTTACGCCATAATTATTGCAAGACGCCCTGGATAAAATTCAATTGACGACACCTATCCACATTGTCCTGACTAATAATAACTCTGCTGTGATTATGGACTTAGAACCGCCGCCAGTGCATGGTTCACGAATGAGATTTATTAAAACCAATAATTTATTTTGCCTAAAGAAAGGTTTGATTATGCTGAAATAAATCAGGAATTCATTGTAGTCAATAATGGAGACCTTGTGGCAGACATGCATGCTCAGACTCAAAATCTGTATACGTCCATTCTGCAAGTATATTACGAAGGCGCAAATATTCCCAGGACAGATAATATGTGAAAAATTTCAATTAATTATATACATGATCACGAGGATCAAAATTATATTTCTTTGGTGTTCCATTTTATTGCGAATTGTATTTGAATATTAGGCTCTTTCCGCGAATTCATGCAAATTGAAGCGTTTTGACGGAATGAAAAAAAAAAATTGGCTGAATTTATAATGCAAAACTGAACTAGGTTATTAACATATAAATTTTATCTAAAAAGTACTCATTTAACTACAGTAGTTTTTGAGAAGAATGCATTTTAAGATATGTCAATGTAAGGTAATGAAATGCCTCCGGTTCATAGAAAAAAAATACTTGGTGCAAAGAATTTCAGGTTATGGATCGATATAATACAACACACCGGTGTGAAGCGAAACTTGTCCTCTACTTCCACCAAAATGGAAAGACTAAATCTCTTATACTTATACTATACTTTAAACAGTTTTCAATGGATGTGTTGAGGTGGAATTTCATTTTTTTATTTTTCAAATATAAACATTAAGTTTGCTCAGTTCACACATATATAATTTTGTAACCTTCAAATAAACTAAATAAAACACCGCCTACCAAAACCTTTCTTTACCTTACCCTTCCAAATTTGGATGGTACTGAATTGGATATGAATGAAATTTTTGAAGTTTACCCACAATTTCTCGAAAATTACTGTGAATGCAATTATTATATTATAGATATTACTATTCACATGGAAAGAAATCACTATAAAAGTTTTAATTTTAATAATTCACTTACAGTATATGACTCCGGATAGTAATAATACTGGGCGAAAATGAAAATTACGTACTAAGATCGTTGACAATGATTTGAAAATAATAGCGTACGCCCTGCCCTATCTTGGCAACTCTCCTTATCGAACTGAGCCGGAAACAACATGTTTGCGTAATACAGCGCTATAAGGTTGCTATAATGTGTAGAAAGTAAAACTACTGACGAACGTTCAATTATTTATATATTGTAAATAGTTTAACAAAATAATTATTGTCATAGATTTAGATATAAAGAATATTCAAGCTCCGATGTACTGAAGGTGAAATTCATTTATGTTTCTTAGTTCAGAAATAATTCATCGACAAATTTATTATTCATTTCCAGAAACTGGAAGGAAATGTAAATATGGAATCATTTTTTGGAATGGGTTGATAATTAACAATTATTGTGATAATTTGTGAAATACTCCTTTAAGAAAAATTATCTCATCTTCTAGCTGTAGGCAAATACTTCTACGCCTGTAAGCGACTGTTGAGGTTGACAAAGCAATCTGCTAATTACAAATAAATTCTAATTAATGCTAATTAAAAATGGTCGCTTATAGTTACAAAACGTGGTGTCTAATCCAAAAATAAGAAAATAAATTAGCAGTTTTGAACGCAAAATGCTAAGAAAAATCAACCTATGGACCTGACCCTGAAAAATGAAACTTTCAGATTGAGTCACGAGAAAGAACACGTTATAAGATTTTGTAGACCCTAAAGGTTAAGAAGTGTTGGTAATCTTAAAAGAATGCCAGATGATAGAACACCATAGATCACAACCATGTGGATACCCACGCGAAAGCGGCCTATAGTCAGACCAAGGAAGAGGTGGGCTGACTGTGCGGAAGAGGACTGGAAGACGATGGGAAGATTCGGGAAATGGAGAAGAACGGTTAGGGATAGAAGTCAAATTCGTTTTGGTTTTATTAATTTGGTAATGCACAAAATAATGTGTGTATTATTCCAAAATTTATTTTTGGTTTTTACCAATCTGAACCTTGTACTACACACACGTTGGGTTATACTGTCACTACGGTAGTTTCCAGAGGTGCAGTCCCTCTCATCATCAGGTGATAACATTTATTACCCAACGTGTGTGTAGTAAAGTTTAGATTAGTTAAAATCATAATAATGTTGTTACACCACAAAATAACCGCTATGTCAATTAATGATATATATTTTCATATTTCGCAAAACAAATATTATTTCTTATTTATATTTGTTAACTTTGTTTAATTAACCACTTATTGAGTTTAATTACATCTACTGGTTTTGAAAAATACCATATTCTTCATCAGGATGTCAATACTAAATAATGAATAATTATAACCACAAAGTTAATTTTGCTAATTTTAAAATAAATATTATCTCGATTACATCAAGTAGTTAACGTTATATATTTGTAATAATAAGTTTTTTGAAGTAATGAGAATAAACAGAGTAGGCGGGTGTACATTCGGTATAAAATAAGTTTTCTTGAGCCGCTAGTAGATTCAATCTTATACCTAACCTGTAATGTTGACTTTCTGGTGATCATCTTCAGGCTCAGGTGATGCTAGGTCGCATATGAATCATACAAGAAGCTGATGCTGTTGATTCCATGGCACTCAATGCGCTACGCGATAAACATAATGCAAAATGAATTATCAAAAACCCCGGAAAAAGAGCATCAAATTAAGAGTTTTTGTCCACCAGAAATAACTAAGCATATTCATTTTAATTACAAACTATTTTAAATAAATATAAATACTGATACTTTAAAATGAAAATTTCCTGTAAACCCGATTTAATGGAAAACATGTTTTTATTCATTAATTTGTTTTTTAAACAGTTTAGAAAGCTCTCGCACATAATTATTCTTTAAACAATAAAATTATTATTTCAAGGAAATAATGTTTTTAAAAAATTTCGTTTTTAAATAAAAATATCTAAAAATTACATATTTCTACATAAAGTATATAATTATTAAAACAATACAGAAAAATTACAAACCAGACTTCTCATTTAATTAATGAGCTGATCTATAATAATAATAATATAGTATAAATATAAATATCCAGTGATATTTGATTATTTAAAGAAAAATAAATCTGTATACAATTTTGACATTTGATATAAAATCAAAGGTACAATAAAATATGAAGGATACTTTATGTAGTCTATGTGAGAGCAGGCATTCGAAAACCGGCAAAATATGAATTAATAAATAAATAATAATTTAAAAATGCAAAACTACATCTATTTTTAAACATTAAATACGAATGTAAAAATTTAATAAATAAACCTATTTGTTATCTGAAAACACATTCAAAACGATTAGAGGTATCAGATCAAAAGATCTGTTATTTTATCTGATCTGATCTTTTATTTAATAAAAATAAAAGTTAGTTAAGTGGATCCGAGCAGACTTTATTCAAAGTGAAATTTAGTCATTTTAAGTCAACAAAATTGTCTATTGAATTTAAGATACATTTATTTTACTCCGCTTCGACCAAAAATGTTTATCGCTTTTTAAACATCACGCATAAAGCTTTTAAACTACACGAACGTTTACGAGGCATAAATATAAGAGACTTAATGTGAACTTTGGAGCGTATCCTCGTGCGCAGGCCGCTATTATGGTCTACGGCCGCCCAGGGATTGCGGGCAGCATGTTGGAGGCCCCTGATCGCTCCTATATTTTCGGAAATAAACCGAGATTTGCCTTCGGTATGATAGGCGAGTGAAAAGACGGGGCCGCGGGACAATATTGATTTGGGCATGATTAAAGTTGATGGCATTTTGGAGATTAGAGTAGATATCATATTTTTTGTCTCGAGGCATCTTTTTATCGAGAATTTTTGTCGTATCATCACGAAGTTTGCAAAAAAACAAATAAGTTACAATGTTTCGTCTTACCATTAATTTTTATTTTAAAGGCAAAATTTGTTGTAGATGATGATAATATATATGTGTAACTAGACAAAAATCATTAATTAAGTTGATTTTAGTTTGAAGTAAAACCAATATTTTCTATTTTATCTGACCCTACCGTATTTCATGACTCACCCAGAAAAATAAGTATATACTATATTTAAATACGAGTGCCGTTCGGAAAGAAGTACCCGTTCGCGTCGCGCGTAGCACCAATGACGGGAGTAGCCGCCGCTCAAGGTGAAACGATTTCAGTTGACTATCTGCTCGCTGTGTGGGTCATTGTTTTTATTGTTTCTGTGAGTATTTAAAATGTTTTACAAAATTAAAAATCCCGTCACATGTGAAGTTAGGGCTGTGATCAGATTTCTTAACTGAAGAAATATACGACCATGTGATATTCATCGTCAATTAAATGAGGTTTATGGAAATACTGTTATTGATGAGTCGTCTGTTCGGCGCTGGTGACAAAATTTAATACTTGGAGAGGGAGAATATCCTGATGGTGAGCGTTGCATGACTGCTGTGAAAACACAACAATTTTTTCAACAATTCGATTGCGAAATTTTCAACCATCCACCCTATAGCCCGAACCTGGCTCATTTAGATTTTCATCTCTTTACAAAATTAAAGTACTTTCTTGAAATTTCAAAGTGATGAAGAAGGAATTATTATTAGTTTAATACTCGTATTAGTTATGAATGACACTTATTCACAAACAAAACTACATATTTATTTGTGCGTATGTAGTTATATCATATTTCTCGATAGAAATACTACCTATTTAGGAGGTCTCATGATGCGACTTTCGGAAAATATAAATGCGCTTTCCTCGATTACGATCAGATAACCTGAGAACTACCTTTCATTAAAAAGTTTATCTATAATTATCTGTTTATCTATAATTGTATTTATATTTATGTATACATACATAACGGATTTTGTGGACACGATAACTTCCGTAGTTTTTATCAGATATTGATCAAATTCTTTGAACAATTGATCACATAAATATCTCAGATAAGCTCATTAGTCAGTCTAATCTGCTATCTTTTTTCAAAATAGCGTTTATTTAAAAAGATCTAAAATAGCAACTACTTTAAAATTGTTCTAGAAAAAATAAGCTAAAAAATCTAATTCTTACGGTTAGTGCCGGAAAGGATTTTTGTTGGAAGCAAGATACAGCCAGTGCTCTTAACAATTTTATAAAATATCCTACTTTCTTTATATTATTTTATAAAACAATACAAAGAACTTTATAGCTTATTTATAGCTTATGTTATGCTTAGTATCTCCTACTTTAAATTCTGCCTGTGCACTCTGATTTCTCGTCTAATATACTAAGCCCCGTAGGTGTATATATATTTTTGTATTATTTATATTATAGTATTTAATATTGTTTTACCTTTAATGTACCCTTCGCTTTCCCTGTAGTCTTTTAAGTATATCATTCCTTTAATATAACAATTTGTAAATTCTAATATTATTTTAAAAACATGACATCTACCATTTATTTTTTGGAATATTTAAATATATCCAAGGACACATAATTACTGGATTTTCACCTACAAAGACACTGTCATTAAATAAATAATAGATATCTCATGGAGACAGCTATTAATTATTATATTTAATGGAAAGTATAAGGAAGTATGGGTAATTACAGGGTTTACAACCTGTCTTCGGCTGGCTTAAGTGATCACTTTATATAAATATAACGTTCACCATTCTCACCTATCAATCTCCATATCTATCAAATTTTTGAAAGTTGTATATAAGTTAATATATGGACTCTCTTCGAGTACCACAACACTATCGCCATCTGTGGACTAAAATTGATAATATATTTCCCTGAAACAGTATATATGTCACAATGAGAATCAAATTTTTTTTTTTTGAAATTATTAAAATAATATTCTTTATCTGTAAAATGATTTTAACACATTATACTATATATTTAGTTATTTTAACCAGTATATTATTAGGAATATTTGAGTATGTCCAAGAACACACAAATTTGAATGAAAAATCAATATTTTTCAATTTTATATATTTTCTTATTTTGACCAGTATATTACTAGCAAGATTTGCACTGTTATTACAGAAATAATAGATATCTTATAGAGGCGACGCTATATTTTCACTAAGACAGGACGTAAGCCCTGTGATTACCCATACTTTCATATATTTTCCATTAAATATAATAAAAAATAGCTTCGTCTCCATGAGATATCCATTATTTCTTTATTTATTTTTTGAATTACGATTTTGCCTTACGTTATTCCTCTTCTAAGTGTTATCATGAAATTCAAATTCCTTATGGTTTTTACATTTTTACGTTATGTTTAAATTTAGTAAAAAGAATTGTATTAATCAAAATATATAATATGCAGATATTGAGTTTTTTAGAACAATTGTTTTTAGATAATCTATAATGAATATATAAAACATTACATGCTGCAGTCAATTGGTTTTGTTTAGTTTTTAACGTGATTAATTTGATTCTTCAAAAAGTAATTCTTAAGCCTTTGAAATATTCAAACAGTATATTTTTTGCTACAATTATTTCTTACATGGTATATTTTAATAATTTCTGTATACACATATTCTATTTATTATTATATTATATTTTTCAACTTTATTTATTGTATTCAATATTACAGAAAAATGAGATTAGATTTTTCTGTCGAATATCATCACTTCGAATTTGGAATACTTTCGGATGACAGGCGTTCAATCATTGGTAGAATTTGGTAGCCTCAAGGCTAGGGTGAGATAACTTGAATTTCATTATGGCCACACAAGGGAGTCATAAGGTAACCATAAATTTGTCGTATGTGAAACGTGGGACTATCTTAATGATAACATAGATAACATATAAAAAGAGAACGAATGCTTAAAAAAAGTATGTGGTTCGAAAGTTTTTAATACTTGGAACTGATATTATATCACTAAATCATTAAAAAATCTTTAATTTGTCATGTCACCCAAGTCAAACATTTTTGGAGAAATTATTTAAATTTACCATATGTAGATAGTAGATAGCATACACCAGTAAATGAATAGACTTAAAATAAAGTGTACATATAGGAGAGGGATTTAGAACATTAGTTGTGGGACGAGGGGCATTCTAATAATATTATTAGTAGAAACATAAATCCGATAGTTTATGGTACATTTATTTATTTATTTAGACTTTATTGACACACATTTTGTTGTTGTAACAGAGGTGAATATATTATAATATAACATGGTCAATATATATATACTCCTAGTTTATTGTGTGAGATGGAGTAGACTCCACCTCTGATATATACAGCGTTGTCCTGGCTACTTTGCTAGACTGAAGTCTGTGTTAAAGTAGCCAGTTTTTTTCGTGCTGTTGTCGTGTTATTTAATTCAAGAAAGGTAAAGATTCGACAGGATTAAAAATAGATATAAAAATAATATATATATAGGATAAAAAAAATGAAGTGGGAGTGTTGTAGAACTAGTGAATGATAGACATGCTTCTGGTTGATCTCTACCCGATTAGATCATACGTCGGGTCCATATTTGTGTAATCTTATTGGAGTTATTATGCAACAGTAAAAGTATTTACTCTTCGAAAATTAAATCTTTTTGTTGACAAGACGTATTTTTTACATAAATGCATATTATATTGTTAACGTTTAAATTTTCGTTCCAATAATCATATTTTTAAAAAAGCCGCGTCATTTGATTACGTAAGTAGTACCAAAGTGATCACGTGGGTAACACACAAATTAAAATATTGGGATAAAAAATTCGCGTTAGTTCATGTCTATATATTTGGTGGTCTGTGGTAGATAGATATTTAAGACATGCAGAAATGAATCTAACGTGGGGTTTTCGTATTTTTCCTCTCACATTAACGAATCAAATTATATTTATAAATGACACTGACGTATAAGTGTATAGTCACCAACACTGCACAAAACTTCACTAGTATTACTAAATTGGTTCTAATGATTTTCTAAAACATCTAGTTTCTTCACCGATGGATTAATTAAAATTAAAACATTATTCAATCAATGAAAATTTTTATGCAAATTATGCTACTAATTATTGTTAGTATGATTGTGGAGATTTCAGGTGAACTTTGAGTTTCTGTAACCTTTTACGTGATGGTCCCACGTGGATTGAAAGTTTGCTCGTCTCAGACGTACGATTTGGGTTCGAATGATTAGTTTCATAATGACATATCTCTTGAGACGAGATGTCGTAGAATTGTGTGCTGTTGTCGAAAATTTCGCAGAATAATAATTGTTTAGTCGTCTACGTCTTGTATAGTTAACGTTCTATGTACCATATCGATTTCCGTAAACATAACCGAAAATAGTAGTTATTATAAAATAGAATACTAATTGGTCATTTAAAGAAAACCAGTCAAATCGAATAAACAATATTACTTTAGGTTAGATTTTTAAATTGAAATATTTAAAAAAATAAAATTATGAATATTATAACAATACACATTTTACGTGTAGCCTCTCAGTCATTAAATTTATAAATATGTTTTTCTTGAAGAATATAAAGAATATAATTTATTTAAAAAAAATAATTAAAATTCGTGGAAAACTTTCAGTGTTCTTTCCAAAACACAAATTTGAGCACATCAAAAGAATATATTTTCAAATTCCTTTTTTACTTTCTTTGACGGTGTGCAAATATAAGATTGTTCTTGACATTTTATTAGTGGCTTTATTTAAAAGGATTCGATAAATATGTAATAGCATATCCATGGAAAAATATTGTTGGGATATTTAAACATGGCCGACAAAATTTTATCTCTCAAATCTAATTATGTAGTAAAAGCTTTTATTTACTCAGTTTTGAATTAGATGGAAAAGTCAGGTAAGTGCTTGTTTTGTGTATCCATTTCGAGTACTCTTTTCATCATAATCAATGTCACCTCAATTAACAACTAGGTTTATGACCCGAATTAAGAAACGATTCAATAAATCAGAAGCGAAATGTCAATTAACGATACAAATTAAGAAACACGATTACGCTGTTTCAGAAAATAAATATACAAGCATGACCACAGTTAGAACAAAAATATTAAGCATTTTATTTCAAATGCATTTATTATGTTTGCAATTAAATTTAAAATACATATTTGTTAACGAACGTTGGAGCTTTTTATTGTTTTGATACCGACTGGTGTAAAATAAATCCTAATTTTTAAAATATAATTGTGTAATATCACTTGTGTTGGTTGTGTTTACCATCTTGTGGGGCACATTTAAAATCGGCACCGCGTAAGCAAGTTCTTACTATATGTTAATAATAATAATAATATTATGTTTATTCCAGTGTGGTCAGGTTGTTTGTGCATTTGTTTGTCCGTTTTATACACAATAAATAAAAGTTACAAAATTATATTTATGTTAAAATAGAATAGGAAAAAAATAAGATAAAATACATACAAAACTCATGACAAAATATTTGTACGAAATTTCAGCTACGGCTATTGTCATATTTGCAACTACTCTGCAGTCGATGATATTCTCTGGTCAGAGAGGCAGCTTTCTATGAGAGCACCGCTTGCACTAGAAAGGGTATCAGGTCACATATCCCCTGGACACATACCCCCCGGACACAAACCCCCTTATAAATTAAAATAAATAAAGCGGAACGAATTTATGCACACGGCTATTAGCAAACATTATAGATGCGTTACAATAACACGCCAACACGAACAATATTTTGTATGAGTTATTATAATGAATTTGTTGTACGTCACTTGCTTGTAGTTCGCACGTATACATGCTGGTGAAGAACGATTACTTATTCAAATAATTACTTATTATATTCTACCTTTCTTCACAAAAATTTAAGAAAATGTTTTTTTTTAAATTTACACTTTAAGTTTATACAATTTAAAATGTTCCAAATTTACAATACACTAAAAACATTGAAAGAATTCTAGAAATTCAGTATCGGCAAGAAACACTGCATGACGTGCCTTTGGTAGATATACACATAGATCGCGACTATCAAATCATTGACATTATCGTATTTTTTGAGGGGTTTAACAAAATACTAAAAAATATATTATAATTCTTGAAATAGTACATCAGTCAAATTGAATCACTCAACAGTACGATATATCAATTCGAACGCAGGTAAGTGAAGCATAAATGTATTGGAAAAAGTATGTACACGATTTCTTTTTTAGTATTTGCGTATGATGAATACCCACCCATCTGTTTAGAGTTCAAGTGTCGGGTTTGGCAGCCCGCGCAATGGTTACTTCACCCCGTACAAATGACCGACATCAAACCAAAGCCCAAACTATCACTTACATACACTCTCGTTCTTGTTCTGATGCAAAGTGTCTTGTTTATTCGCTAGGAAATTTGAAAAACGGTTCTTTTAAAACAAAATTTTATTTTAAACACTGATGCAAAGTATTCAGTAATTTTTGTTATTTTTGAATTCAGTATTTTTTTGTTATTTGTGCTCAGTTTGGTTTGCCGTTTCACCATGAATAGACCTACGCCAGAACAACGGTTGCAAATCGTGCAAATTTATTTAGAAAATCGTGGTTCAGTTCGCCTGACTTACCGTGCGCTGTGTCAATACGGTCGACATAATCGTCCTTCTGAGCAAGTATTTGAATAACCATGGATCGTTTTTGCATCACGCATACCCTAATTGATAATACGTATACGCAGAGACGCCCTATAGTGCGCCCCGAAGAAGCTGTTGTTTCTTCAAAAATGATGCCAGTCAGGACGTTACAGTCGATGGAGAGCGATATAGATCCAAGATTACTCATTTTTTCCTTTCCTAATTGAAATGATGTGGAAAAACTGTGGTTTCAACAAGACGGTACAACATGCTATACAGCGCGCGCCACAATCAATTTATTGAAGGAAGCATTTAATGAGCGCATAATTTCGTGTAATGGAACTGTGAATTGGCCTCCAAGATCGTGTGATTTAACACCTTTGGATTATTTTCTGTAGAGATATGTGAAGATCTTAGTCTATGCCGATAAACCAGAGACGATAGATGACTTGGAGCAAACATTCGTCGCGTTATTGCCGATACACGTCTCCAGCTGCTTCAAAAAGTGGTTGAAAATTGTACTTTCAGATTGCACTTTATTCAAGCCAGTCGCGGAACGCTCATATGTGTGAAATTATATTTATATTCTAATGGAAAAATAATTTATTTCTAATAAAGCTAATATAATGGCTATTACCATGATTTTTATGTGTTTTATTTCATTTTAAAGTTCTATACCTCTAAAACAAACAACCTTTATATTATAAATAAATCCTATTCTATATAGTAAATATTTAATGCTAAAACGTGGGTATTCATTTTAATAATATATAATACATTAACATTAACCCTGTGAGTTTTAAAAAAAAAGTATTTTCTGAAATCGGTTGGCGAATATAATAAACTCACAGTGGTTGAAAACAAAGTAAATAAATGATCGATTATTTAAATAACTCTCGCCGTTTGTAGAAAATAATTATATTATCCTCTGGTAGTTTTCCATTTGATTGGATATATATATATAAATAGTTATTCTAGACGTTTTACTAAACGAATAAAACAACCGAGCTTTACGTATCCAATCTATAATAGATAGATATCTACTTCCCATGAATTCAATATTAATTTAATTCGATACCAGAAGTTGTGTACCTACCAACTATTAACTGTGTAAATATTAATTTTGCCTATCATTATTGACAGCCTTTCACCCAGTATATACATGACAATATGTATGTACCTATTTACACCCCATTATCTATAATGAATTAAATTAAAATATTATGTACCGTTAATTTTTCTTTTATTCTTAAGTCATCATTATAATAATAATCAGTACCACACCAGCCCTGGATAAGTCTTGGCTGCTTAGAAGATTTGTCGCCCCTTTCTTTAATCGGTGGTATCCCTCTTTTAATTTACCATACCCAGTACACGATAGTCTACTATCATACTGTTAAGCCATATCAACTTCAGCCTATCCGCTTTCCTGCGGTCTTGTGGATCATATTTTGTTCAGTGATTATTTGCGGGTTCTTAGTCTTCCATGTGATACAAGTTCCCCACCCAGCTTATCATCCAATTTTAATTGATTTGGCGTTACTGACATCTCCATACATGTCACAAAGCATTATATCTTTGTCTTTTGACAGCATAATTTATTTACGGTGTCATAAATTCACCGTAGAATTTTTCTTTCAAATATTATGTCAATAGTCTGTTTAGTGAAAAGAAAATATTTACAAAAACAAACCAATAAATTTGGCACAAAGGCGGAAGGCACACTGGAAGTAAAACATTTGTCTCTATTATGTATTGTTTAAGGTTAAATACATTTTATATTTCTGTGGGAATACAATGCACGCGAAAAGAAGAATTTTTTTTATCTTATAATCAGATTCAAATTGACTAGAGGTCTTATTTGAGCTGCAAATATTAGATCACTGTCCACTGTTTTATTAACTCCATCATTTAAATTTTTTATGATATTTTTAATTTTTATAATATGCTAAACGTACATTTAATTTCGTTGATGTTACTCCCCATTTACGCTTTATGGATCAAGTCTGTTAAATTTTCAAAATTGAAAATCGCGTTGTTAGTGGCACCTTCATTTTTTACTTAACCTCGTTTTAATTCTACTATTTAAGTTCACATTAATATAATCATAAAATTCTCAAAAAAGCAACTTCTGTTTTGCTTTATCATCTACAGTTTATATCAGATTATCGTATTTTTCCTATCTAACAATTTTCAATCTTTCTTGGTTCATACAGTTTTTTGATGAAAACCATTCCTCAATCTGATTTTTCTTTCAAGTACACGTAGAAATGTTCGTTCTATTATATATTCGTGAATGATAAGTTGCGTTATTAAGCTTGATTACCGATTTTGGCTCTACTTTCGTTAGAACTTTGAGAATTTTTTCAGTTTTGAGGTTTTCATTTTTGTGGAAAAAATCAACTTTTCTTCTTATAGAGGTTACGAGAAAATCACTGACAAAGTTTGACTATAATATTTTTATAATCCTTAATAATTTTATGTGTTAATTATCATAGATGTACCCATTGACGTGGCAATCTAACTAACAATTTAAATATTTAACATGTCGTTTTCACTGGAGTAGTCAAATTACAAATAATTTGAAAAACACTTGACATTTTGAAACTGATTTTCATTAAGCTTAAAAAAACACACACACATAATCAAAAAATTACAAAAGTTAAATCGCAAGATCTATAAAATACAACTTCAGTGAGAAGGCAGTGATAAAATAAAGGTTATCTTGGAAATTCAAAAGACTAAGTGCGTCATAACGCTAGGAATTATATATCGTATCCATGCACATTGTAATTAAAATTAATCGATACCTATTAGTATATATTAATTTTGCTCACTGGCGTTACTGATTTTTAAGTATAAATTGGAAGCGGCAATGTAGCATGGGCGGAAAGATAAACTGTATTAAGCACTAATTACACAATTACACAATTACACTAATACAAAATCTAAATTATCTGCACATCACATAGCGTTGGATAAGTTCATAAATTTATTTTTACAGACCATACTTATTTTTATCGACTCTACTATAGTCATTTCATTATGTTATGTCAGTGTCAAAGTTTCTAACGTATACATGAGCATAGGATTTATGAGTGTTTTATATAGGGTAGAGTAGTTTTTAATGCTTCGAGTTTTTGGACATATAAAATTAAACACCGACTCTACCATCGTTACTCACTTTTTATGTAATGTAAGTTTTACCACGATTTCATCCATTAAATTTGCTTAAGTGTATCATAATTATTGTGCCTTGCGTTTAACTAATGTTAAGGCAGAATATCTAGTTATTTTTCAAACAGAAGTGGGCATAGAATAATATAGTACTTCATTTAACATTTATTTTTTACTAAGGTATTTTTTTATGAAAGTATTATTAGATATTTTATATTTATTTTATTCGAGGAGTATTTTATCCGCTCAAGGAAAATATAAACGTAGTTAATTCAATTTACCTTCTCAGTTGGTTTAACCCAAACTAAGAAGAACACTATTCCAACTGGTGTAATTTGGTAGATATATGATTTAATTTTGTAAATACATGATTTAAATTAAATCATTATTAAAAAAATAATCAGTAAGAATTTATATACTCGTAATTGTTATTAAATGAAATGAAATTATGAATAAATAATACATGTTATTATGTACTTTTAGTTGTAAGGATACGTGTTAAAACTAGTAATTTAATTTTAGTAAATAACATAAAATTGTTAGTATCACAGTATACTTTTTTTAATTGTACCAAAAATTTTGCTGCTTGAAAATTTATATTTAAAACTCGTAAATTAATAGTTTCTATACTTATGTATCTATAAACATTTTAACAATCACTTAAAGTCGTAATAAATAAATGGAAATGATACATACATAAATAAATGACTAGGTACCTATCTATAGTTCGAGATAAATAAGAAAATAAATTAATTCAAGGTGAATCTAACAGACTGAAAGTAGGAAGGATAGATCATTTATGAAGTCAATAAAGATGATCAAAGATAAGAATAACAATAACAAAAACGAAAACAAAATTATTTAATAATTTTCTGTTAATCGAATATAGAAAATATTTAATAATCTGTAAAAATATTATTTTTACAATTAGCAAAATTAAATTTGTCGTTAAAATTCTTATTTTTATTTGTCAACTTTGTCTTATTAACCACTTATTTGAGTTTAAATACATCTACCGGTTTCGAAAAATACCATTTTCTTCTTCAAGATGTCAACACTAACTAAAAACATATATTATTGTTTCTTTACCAGAAATGGAAAATAATTCGACCTTAAATTTTTTGGATCTTACATTGATTAAAAAAAATAATCAAATTGAATTCAAAATTTTTAAAAAACCAACTTTTACAGATACAATCATACATAATGAATCTAATTATCCATTATCACACAAACATTTAAGGTTCATGATATATCGTTTCGTCAGTATTCCTATGTCAACATCCAATTTCAATATTGAATTGAATACAATTTAAAAAATAGGAGTTAATAACTGTAGTAGATACTATTTAAAAAAAATTATTAAAATAATATAATAATCATTTTTTATATAAATCACAGATAAAACATAATGATAATGATTATTGGAGTAGGGTTTTATACATAAATAACTTTTCGAATCAAATATCTAAACACCTACCACGAAACATTAGACCGGCATTTTATACAAATAATAATTTAGGAAATTTACTCATAAATTCTAAAGACAAAGAATATAAATTTAGCAATTCTGGTGTCTATAAACTTAGTTGCAAGGATTGTGCTGCATTTTATATTGGTAAAACGGGTAGAAATTTTAATATAAGAATAAAGGAGTATTTGAGAAGTTTGAACAATAGTGGGTTTTCAGAATTTGCTAATTATTTGATAGAAAATGGTTATGGTTTTGATAAAAAATTGGAATTGTCAATTTTGTATATAAACGGTTTTGGTCACAAATTAAATAATTAGAATAGTTGGAGATAAATAAAGCGTGTAAAACTAATCAAAAAATTATAAACAACCAACTACGAGTCCCATTCTAAAAAATTTTCCTAAAAATGATTTGAGTAAATTTGTATTAATAATTTGAGTTAGGTACTAAATTTATTTTTTAAATAATTGTTGTTTATAAAAATAGATTCTGGCAAAGAAACAATAATATATGTTTTTAGTTGGTATTGACATCTTGAAGAAGAAAATTGTATTTTTCGAAACCGGTAGATGTATTTAAACTCAATTAAGTGGTTAATAAAATAAAGTTAACAAATATAAATATGTAAATATATTGTTTAATTGTTAAATAAATTTAACCTGCGTATCTCTGTACCTTTCTTTCCTAACCTATCCTTAAGTACAAGGGAGAAAGAAAATGTTGCAATAATTAAAACAGTTTCGAACGGCAGCAGATTCAGTGTGCGTTTGGAACTTTATACGGACTAACTACCGTCGCTTATTAATTAACCGCTAAAGCTAATACATAAAAATAATCAATAATAAATAATAAGTGTTAGTTTACACATCCCGCTCAAACGCTTGTTCTTGTGGTGGAGAGGAATCAACAACTGATCTAGCATCCAGCAGACGAAAAAGTAAGTGCCTTCCTTTCTTCCTAATATTTTCATCAAATGTAATGTATAGGGTCCAATTTGATCAAGGACAATGAAGAGGTCGTAAAAGTTAGGATTGCCGTAAGAAATATAATCTATTTTGCGTTACTATCAACAATATAGAACAATCATGGGTACTAGTTTTGATTTACGCGAGTGAAGCGTGGATAATCCTCATCGAATTGAAAGAAAGGTTGGACTGCTTTGAGATGAAAGTGGTGCGAAGATTAATGAATCTATACGGGATGCAGCAGTTTGGATACTTGGATTATGATACAATTGAGAGTTATATTTATAACACGTATCAGAACTCTAAACTCTTCATACACATAGAACTGAAGGGAATCGGATAGGCGGGTCACGTCCAGAGGATGCAGTAAGAGCAGTAACCAAAAGTAATCCTTAATGGAAAACGTTTTCTCTGGGAAGGAGGACGCAATAGAGCTACTACAAATTCTGAAATGTAAGACAGTCACCAAAAACCGGAGCATATGGAAACAAAAGATTCAGAATGCCAATGCAAAGTCATTGAAGAAGAAGACTGTGTGATACCAAGATTTCCCACACCTTAATTACTTGTCGAGTATTAGTTTTAGTAAATACGTGAGTGGTATAGAAAATATTATTTAGCAAATATTGCTTAAAATTTTTTTTTAATGGAAAAAAACTCATGCCCAATACACACCCTAAAAGATATGATAAGCTTTACTTGTTGTTGAGAATGTATAGGGTATCAAGTAGGTACTAACTAGATAACTCAAGAAATATACTAATGTCACATGGAGCCAGAAAATTGGTTGAACAATAAAAGGTATGAAAGTTTTCTACGACAATGGTCACGGGCAACGATGGTGGCAATGTAATTCTTTCGTACGAAGTACGTTATGTAAAGATGCAGGTGCAGTGTAATCAGAAATATTCATATGAGGATTTTGTATAATCTTTTGGTGTATTTCTATCAAATGGATATTTAGAACGGAATTCATTAAATAAACAATTTTTAAAAAATCGGGGGTCTACAAATTAATTTGCAATGAGTGCAATCATTTTTATATAGGTAAAAATTGCAGAAATTTTGACATTATAATTAAGAAGCACTTGATATATCTAAATAGCAACAACACTTCTGAATTTGCCATTCATCTTTTGAAAACAAACCCTTTTTTTGACCAAATACCAGGAGTTTTATAGTTAGATAAGTTTGACATTTTATAAATTATAAAAAGTGTTAATAGCAAATAAAACATTATTGATAATCAAATATTTTTTGTAAATTGCCACCCTTTAAATTTGTTTTCACAGTAGTTCTTGATTACTCCCTCCCTTTCTCCCTTCTCTTTCTTAACCACTCCCGCAACTTATATTTACAGTTTTATTTATCTATATTAATATAATTGCTATTTTAATTTTAGTATACATTGTATTGTGAAGAAGGGACTATTGGTCTTGAAACATGTTGAGTAATCATCAAACAGCGGCATAAACAAAGAGTGTTTTCATTATTAATAAATAAATAATAATAATATTTTAATTTTTTTGATATAATAAAAATATGAATACATATCATGTTATTTTGTACTAAAATACATTTAAATAGAATCAATATACAAGATCAAATAAATAAAAAATATTGGATCATGCTTGTCTCACTAGAAGTGAGAAGAAACTACGAAATATGGTGTTGGAGACAGATGATTAGAATACCTTGAACAGCAATACACACCAGTGCCCCAACATAGGAACAGTTGAAGATTCAACATAGATTGTCCATAATCTGTCTGAGACCAATAATCTAATTTTTTGAACCTATTGCCAACAGAGGATGATAACTTGAAGAAGTTAGTAGTACTTGGAAACATGGAAGGCCAGATAGAGAGAGGGCAATTTCCTACTCAATGGACCGATCATACCAAGGACCCTACTGGCTATCCTTTGAAGAGGCTATCCGAACTACGGGTTGCGGAGAAAGGTAGAGAAAAATCGCCAAGAACATCACTACCGAGAGTCATGTAGCCCAGTAAAGAGAGAACTGATATTTTAATTTCTTTAGATTTATTCAGAAAACTATAATTTTTTATTTTTTTTATTTATACTCGTAATTTTAAATAAGTGAGTAATTATTTATGATCTTGTAAAATTGATATTTTGATATATGTTATGGTCCAGAGCGTTATATTATATTTTATGTGATGTCTGTGGAATGATGAGGTCGGATGACAGGCGCACGCGCGTACGGGACGAAAGTGTCTATATGTATGTGTGCGTATGGAGTGTTACGTCAGTGAGAATGTTTAAGTATGACGGACCGCGAGAGAACGCTTTGTTTCGCTCCACGTCTTCCGACAGAGATGGAACTAAGAACTATTGTAATCTGTAATATTGTGTTCGTGAATAAATACCAAATTGTTACTATCGAATACTACTCACGTCACCATCTCAACCGATATTCATCGTGGAAGAGTTATAAAAACTGGCGCAGCGGAATATAGGTGGCGCCACACAACACATTTTATATTAACTTTGTGGTGCAAATGGTTTACAACCCAATCGATAATGTAATATTGTAATAGATTAATTAATTAATGTAATTGTAGAATAAATAAAAAAAAATACAAATCAACATAAAAAAGAGAATACATTTTAGTTCAAAATCATCCGAGCTTATCGAATTAATAAATAACATATTTAAATAAAATAATAAACATCTATAAATATCTTTTATGTACTGTTTTCTGGGCTAATCTGCCTTGTTAAGCTAAGCTGACCTTTCTGGCATATCTGATCAGAAGACTCTGAACGGCCGTAAAAACATATAAAATCTATAAATATAGTACAAAAGTTATGTTTATAAACCTTACTAAAATTCATGCTTTCAATAAATGTATCAAATAGACTTAATATTGGAATAAATTTATTATTAATGTAATATTACCTTTAATTCATTTACCAAAAACTTTAATTATTCTGATTACAAAAATTGCTTTCAAATATTTAAATTGTTTACTGTGTAACCACATAATTTACCTGGTGACTATTTTACTGGCATAAGAGTTTACGATTATGGTACCCGACTGTAAAACCTAATTGGCCGTATTCTTTTAATGACTGATATAAAATTGTTTATTTTATCTTTGACAAGATAGATAAAAATAAAAGTGTTATTTTCGTCCCGTGTATCTACTATTCTGAATATGGAATTCTGATTTAAGTTAGTGCCAAAAATAATATACGTATTTAATAAAGTGTAAGCGAAAATAAACATTTAAATACTATTAAAGAGTAAAGAATTAATCAATTCATGAATTTAAAGCTCATCTTGGTATGGTAAACAGAATTAAAGTGGGGTAATAATGTAATTTGGTCATGAGAAACAAATGAATGAGAAGAGTAAGAAGGGTGTATGCCGTTAGTATTAATGGCGCTATAAAAAAAAGACGTCCGAGGTATATATAATGATTAAGTACGCCAGATACTTAAACAAATTTCATATATGAGAAGATGTGTGAATGTAGATGGGGCGAGTGTTGTCTGTCAGTAAAGAAGAGTGTAGCGCTCTATCCTATCTGCCTATTTCTGGGGTGAAACGGCAAATTAGTGAATTAGTAATAATTCTGTTAATAAATCGTAATGAGAAAACTAAACGTAAATAAGAATTAATTAAATATATTAATTAGAAATATATTATACGTATAAATCAATTTTATCGAAAAATATTATTGTCGCTACCGGTGAACGTGGATTAACCGATTATGCTACAGCACACAGTACATTGACGACAAATTTTTGAACCTACTGTTACACTTTTCAAATTGATACATCTATCGTTCCATTATTGAAAGGCATCATCTACTTTATTAGAGTCCCGGTAACAACAACACTATTTTTTGATAAAATTGATTTTATATGTATATCTTTTTAATTAATACCTTTAATTTATATTTAAAACATTCTTGCCAAGATCAATATCTCGGATACGTGATGAAGCATCAAGAGTAGTAGATGTATGAGATCTTGCATGTCATAATGAAGGAAAAGATTTCCGGAAATCTGGAAGAAAAAGAAAAGAAAAATGCTGATGAATCTACGGCTAGTCTACTGTAGAGCTTTTCCGGGCCGCAGTGAACAAAGTGATGATAACTAACAACGTCCGTTTAACGGATAAGGCACGATAAGAAAAATAATACGAAGATTGTCAGGATTTGACAAAAATCAAAATATCAGATGATACCTTGTTGTTCCAAGGTCACGATTTCGCATGCCTGGATCAAAACTATAACAACAAACAACTCAATAAAACAAGAATTTTGTCTCTATCATATATACAACAATATTAGTCCCAGTTCTCTAATAATGTTATTTTATGATACATTTATGACCTAAAATGTTATTTAGTTTCATAACTTTAGTAACAAAAAATGTTAATAATTTTTTGTCTACTGAAAAATGACTTTTTGAGTTCACTTAGTTTTAATCTAGGTGTGCGATATGTCAAAAAAAATATTTCTAAAGCATTCTTGCTATGGGAAACAAAAACGCTACGGACTTATGCATAATATATAATATATTATATATGTGACTGGTGTCTCTTCTAGGTTAGACTTATTATTGTTTTTTTTTGTTTCTTCAATGAAGCTGTCAATACAAAAAAACGCCATCTAACCTAGAAAAGATAACAGAATCCTTAAATTAAACATATTAAACAAGAGTTAAATAAAAATACCTGACTTTCCACTAAAAGTTCCAAAGAAACGTTTTGTGGTATTGAATATGGCCGAAAGGAGATCGGTGTGATCTCGTGTGCTAAACCGTTCAAGTGAAAAAACTAGCAGGATCCATATTGCATGGAAGAACATACATCATGTTGATCAGTACGAAATCACGAGATTTTTGGTTAAAGAGATATCTAAAAAAATATTTTTAGTTTTAAAAATTTTGCAGAACATTTGATAACAAAACACACAAAAATTATACAATGTCGACCCATCAGAATATCAAGGTTCCATCCGACACTGACACTGTTTTGAGATAATGAGCTCAAAAGTGTTGATTTAATTTCAACATGTATGCGTGTATATTTTGTTTTGAGTATGCAAATATGATTAGTTTTAAGGTTAACTTATTTTCAGTATTATCAATGATCACTGTGAGATGGGAGAAATTAAAGATAAAAATAAACATTGTAAATTAACAATAATGATCAATAAATAACTGATGTAGTTGGAACTTTGTTATTCTAAGGAGGTCGATGTTACAATATTAATATGGTTATTAATGTTCAATATAGGCATGAATTATAATTAACTAAAGTACCAACACCTTTTTATGGTAGGACACGTAAAACGTTTTAATATTCACTGGCTGTATGTAATATCATGTTATTCTGTTTATCCCATTTAGTATTAAATCAATGTGTCATAAATTTTTGATACACCAATTTAATTACCAAAATATCCTGAGTTAGCTAATATCAATATATAAATTGCGCTTCTCCATCTTCTATCTATGACTATGTATTGGATTCGGAGAGTAGTTATAGTGTCATTGTGGCTGTAAAGTGCTTGGTTAAGTCGACAGGTCTGTGAGGCGCGAGCAGAGGCAAGTATATTAAGCATCCTTATATATATAATCGCACTGTCAAATCATGTCAACGTGAATGACAGATGAATTAGTTAGTAATGTTCAAGTTATGTAAACATGACCTCAGTTTTTTCAAGAATGTCTTTAAGTGGATATATATATATATATATATATCTTTCAAAGTTGATACGTAAGAACACCGTTTGTATATTTCCAGGGAGGGTAATACAGATTGAAAAAATAGAAAAGTAATCGGCAAGGCTCTCTGGACTGATAACATTCGGGCAGAGTGGGACTACAACATAAATGTTTGGAAAGGCTTGGGGGTGGCATTTTCTCATTAAGTAACTAGGTAATTTTTTTTAAATACCGACCGTTCTTAATACATAAGTAAATAGTTTACTAAAAGGTTTTTTAAAAAGTAAACCACCCAATTACGTAGCCAAATTTCTAGATACATAATTAACACAATTCATAAAAGTTTTCTGTAAAGGTATAAAACATTTTACTTGCCAAAGTTTGACAACGAGCTTGCCATTTCTATCAAACCCGGTAACAACTTCAAGTCGTTAAAACTTATCAAAGAGCTTTTAAAATCTTATAAAACTATTACGGAGATGCGTAATATCGTTTATTACCATAAAACCTTAATGATTCTTCTGTCGGAGTATAGGAGATTACATTGAAATTCTTGCCGTTTTAGTACAATTATTCGTTTTCAAGAATTTAATAATGTGTATATCTGACTAGTACCTAATATATATGCGAACTTGGCAGATACATGTAATAATTTATTAATTCTGCTATAGATGCATCTAATGTTTGGGTCCATAATGGGGAAATACTTTTTAGAGCCTTCGTTTTCAAGAAAATAACTGTGGTAATAATAAATTTGAAGAAATCATTTTATGGCAAGAATGGTATTCATTATAGCTTCCGTTTCTCGTAGCGAATCAGAGCAATAACCTATATATGTGTTCATTTTATATTAATGTTCAATATGAAACAAACAACGTTCGCAACGCTAATGTAATCGATAAGTCATAAAATATGATTTTTTTATTTTTATAAATATGTATTAAGTTGTATTACCTATTCTATGGTATTTATCTGTATATCCACAACTTTTTAGGTTTAGTAACGTATAATATTATTGTAAAAATAAGTACAATATCGAAATTGGAGGATTTTTAATTTTACCCGGATATTATTTTGTGGTTATCCTGCACACGACCCACAGACATGGCCGTGTAGGGACTCACATAATAACCATATAGGGCTGAAATTCAACCATACATGGTGTTCCGTATTCATGAAACACATTTTTGGCGCGCTTTGCAAATCGGCCGCGACCGTGTTATTGACACCTTTCCACGTTCAAATTCCCACCCATCCTTTTTTTCCCTACTACTTGACCAGTGTGAATAATGACTTTGACGTTAGCAGACGTTAACGCGATGCGATACATGTTCGGTTGCTGCACCGCAATATCGGTATGGATTTTGTTTACCTCCGGTGTATCAGCACTGTTATATTGTGATCATGTGATTTGTGTGCAGTGATATTGTGAAAGTCGCGGGTGACGTGATTGATATCGCCGTCTTCACTCGGAAGCGGAGATTTTTCCGCCCGCGTACTGTTTGTGTGATCTCGGCTGCGACTGCGGGAGTAACAGAGACGTCATACGTGTGGTAAGGCGAGCAGTTCTTCAGATTCCCGGTTCCCCGAGATCCACTCGTCCTTCGACTAGATTCCCTATCCCATCATCGATCCTTATCCCCGTTAATCCAAGTCTCTTCCCTTCCTTCCTTCCTTCCTTTACCGCCCCTCCCCCTCCTTTGGCGATTCCGATTTACGACCGGAATCGTCGTATTTCCAATCCGCGGGACGCGTGACTCGGAGATCGCGCAATTTTCGTTACGGTAGATCCTATTCGCGCGAGACTAGGAGATAGTTTGAGGCTTCAGTCTTACAACCGCAAAACCTTCTGATAAATCACAGTCAATCAATATTCTATAACCACAACCCCTACAATTTTAAAATATGTATTTTATTTTTCAAAAAAATCTACGTTCAAGATTTCAACCATCGTCTAACATTACATAAGACCGTTGTAATAGGTCTGTTTATGTATAGGACAATGGAAAGTTAGGTAATCTAGATAATTGAATTTCATGTCAACAAAAATTATATCGCTAGTCTTTATTTAGACGTCATAATCAGACAGAAGTTAACGTTTGACCTTCAACTGAGAGTAATTATTTATAGATTAAAATTTTCTTGCCCAAGCTATGGCTATAATTTATCACGTAATCACAAAATAGTATGCTTGGCGGTTTTGTAGTTTAAAATTAAATTCTAGAAATGTCACGAATAATACAATTTGGTTTAATTTAATTTAATGTTTAATTTGCTTGCACCCAATTTACTTTGTTTCCATGGTTACGTTCTCATCAGGCTGCCAGGCTCATCAATGTGGCTTGCCAGAACGTATACACTTAGTGAGTATTGGCATATAATCCCCTCACTCTAAATATTCTCAACAAGTTGATTGATTAATTGATTGATAGTGATCAATGCGAACTGCCGATCCTCTCCATTTTCTACTAAAGGCAAGAGGTATAATTTATTCATGTACAAATAACAGCCATTGAATGGGTAGCTTGATATCCCCATCGAATGGAAAACTAGACAGAAAATTATTAAATTTAACGCTGTTCAAATCAATCCTATCAATAAATATAAAATACTAAAGATAATTTACACATTCAATATTTTTTTATGTTTTCACACAATTAACAATACTGTTTGTGATAGTTGAAATATTGAATGAAGCTGTTTTTTAATTTTTAAAAAGATTCCATCCTTTCCATAGTTCCAAAAAATATTTACTACTATAAACCTCTTTAATTTCAAATCAAATTTTGTTACATCTACTCTTTGGAATAATTTATAGCTGTGTGGATAGCCAGCATGTAAGAAGTATTGTGCAGTGTGTCCCAAAACTCTTTTTCATTTTGGTTCATTCGCTAGACTGAAGCAACGAGCGGGAGAGAGGCGGGGGTTATGCCCATCGTTAGCCGCGTTTTTTGAAATTCAGTTGCTATGGAGCGTGTCCTTGCCAGTTGTTCGTAAAATTTTCCCTGGAAAAGTGATATCTCGACATGGTGACATAAACTGGCCTCTACGTAGCCCCGACTGGACACCAATGGATTTTTTTCTATGGGGATACCTTAAATCAAAAGTATACAGTAATAATCCAACCTCTCTGGACTGATTAAAAGAAAATATCCTAAAATAAATGGTAGCGATCACGGAGAATACGTGCCGAGCAGTTCTCAGAAATTGTGTTTCCCATTTAGAAAAGTGCCAGCAAAATACCGGATCATATTTAGAAAACATATTTTTTAAGAAATAAATTCCCAGGGACTGTACTTAAAAATGCAAATTAAACATTTTTTTATTAAACCCATCCATTATTTTATTAAAAAATATTTATTATGAAAAAGACTTTTGGTACACAATGTACATAAATTACCTCACAAATATATTGTAATCCAAAATCGAACATGATTAAGAGACATGTGAAAATATATTTCTTAATTATTCTCAGTTATTTATACACCTTATTTTTTACTACCATACCATGAATAATCTGGTACTGCCATATGACCATAACATAATTTGTAACATAGACATATTTGCTAAATAGCCAATCAAAAATAATAATTGATGCTTGCAAAATCTGTTCGTTAAATATCGAGATCAAATAAGGTAATAATATCTTGTGCCTGTAACGATGGCAACGGCTTGACCGTACTCAGCGCCTTAAAATCACGTGTGTCATTAAATCTCAAGGGATACAGCATCACCTAGGGTGGTTACATGCGGCTTTAGCCGTACGGGTTGTATAGAGGTGGGAAAAATCTGTACCTAACTAGCAAAAAAAGTTTCTTAGCTAAAAAAGAATGTTTTTGGTTTGTTTCTTTGACACTTTTATTATAAAAAATATTGAGCCGTCCTACTTTTGCAATCATTTGTGATTTATAGAGAATACAATTTCAGTTTTTACATTAAAAATAATATAAAAAGCGGTTTAATAATATAAAAAGATTTGAAGAAAATAAATACGTAGATGAATTTGTATATTTCTTTAATTGTATATATGTATATGTATATACATATCTTTAGACCAAATAAGTATATTATGTCAAGCGAGTAGCTGCCTCAGAACGGGGAAAGCTTATACGTTAAATAATTTTCATAAAGTTAAATAAATTCTGAAAAGTGCCCGAAAGATTATGATGATGATGATGCCCGAATGTTATCACCAAATCAATTATTGTATTATAAGTATTAATGATCTTTCAGCGTTCTACATTGTAAAATTGAATTAAGTTTGTACTATTCAATTATTCCGTACAGAATGTATCTATTTTTCAAATATACAAGCATTTTAGCAAGTTCACAGTAAGTACTTGCAAATGTTGTACTAATATGATGTTATAAAATTCAGAAATCTGTAATTCAAAGAAAATTGACATTTCACTTCGATAATAATAATAAATAATCCGTATCTTTTAAAATTTACGGACTAAGAAGAAAGAAACACACATAAGTGTCTGTTTATTATTCCCTAAAAGATAGAATATCAAAATTATTAACTGCCTTCAATATTTTAAACTGCATGTGTACTTTTTTTCATTTAAAAAAAACAATTGTATTAGTGTGAGTAATTCCATACGTAATATGCACATTGTAACAGTATATTGATGTCGCTCTGTGTTTTAATTGGTCAGTGGACGAAGTGGTTGTCGTTTGAAATTAGTTAAAAACACGGTATCCAAAAAATATGTACGGAATGTTAGAATTTTGTAAATTATATAAGTTTATATTTATTTTTGGGGAGAAAACATTATTATTGTGAAGTTGAAGTTTTTCAGACTGTAGGTCTGTGAAATTTTAGTGAAATTTGAAATATAAAAGATATACAGAAAAAATATATTTATCAAAAGATATTTTTCAATAAAACGGACTCGAACCAAAAACCCTTCCTATCTGGGGAACTGCGTTGACCTATTACACCACGCTAATACAGTAAATTAATGTAAAAAAGACAAGATTAAAAATATTTAATCACATGTAAATTATTCAAAATATTTTGAACTTATGAATAACCTAATTTCTTTAAGTAGGCAAACACATAATGTAACCCGAATGTGTATGATTTCGTAAAATATAATAAATAACGTAAAACAAATAATGTAAGGGCATCCGTTTAATAATAATAATATTTTGAGAAGCCAGAATTAAAAATAATAATACAGCAATAGTAATTTCGAAGCGCTATGTGAGTGAATCACGGGGAAAATGCGAACGAAACATTCTCCCCGTGTCTCTGCAATTAAAATAGGTAGGTGCTCCCATTCCTACGTGACTGGCTATTTGTCTGTTGTTTTGGGAAATAGCGAATAAAAACGTTAATTAAAATTACGTTTTCAGCGTCGTTATCGCAGGGGATGTTGTATTGCTCTAATAGATAATTGTTATGTATATTATTTACGTACTACTTTATCGAATAATAGATTTCTGATTTATAAAAGCCTGGGGTAATGAAATAACAAATGAACAAAATGCATTATTAATAGTAAAATATTTATTTCGAAATTTTGTACTCTTAATTAATATTATTTTATTGTTTTTGTCATAGATATACGAAACAGACAAATTATTTAAGATACACGTATTCAAATCAAATCGAGAAAAGTTTGCTCAAGAATTTTTATTTTATTAGAGATTCAGAATGATTATAACTAGTATTTATTTTATTTGAATTATATGAGTTTAGAATATTTGAGATGCTTCTAAATAGTAGAGAAATACGAGGTATTATCTAGAAGTTGCCATGTGGCGTACTAACCAAAAGTAGTATGTTTGTTTCCTTTGATATGTTTGCCCAAGGTTCACCCGTAATTTTTTTTCAAGCGTTTTGGTCACATGAAAGATTCGATATAGGGGAGTCAAGAGGCTCTGAAGAATGTTCCAAAAACTGAGTTCAAAAGATGCTTTCAGCAGAAAGAAAGGCGCTGAGATTGCTGAATTAATTCCCAAGGGATCTACTTTAAGGGCGCAGATAGCGATTAAAATCTCAGATGTTTTTTTGCGGATTCTTTTGGGTATATTGTAAGGGATGGTAATCTCCTAAATATTAGATACATTTTGTCATCAAAATGGGTTAAATTAATACATAGAGAAAGAGAGACGATGCATTATTCTTTATAATGCATGTGCACGACCACTTAATCTATAGACGAGGATCTTATCTAGTAAATACGTGTAAAACATACGCTCGTTTATATGATATTTAATATTATACATAAAATGATACAATCATTAATTTATTTGTATCATTGTAAAAAACTAAATAAAATTACATCATCTAAAATACATTCAATAAAATAAATTCATTTTGCTGAATTGACCAAAAGTGCCTTTCAAGAAAAATTAATACTTTTTTACATGTTTCAATAGCGTTACACAATTTTTTATTATTATTTCCGAATAAGATATTAGAATATATTTAATTAAATTCTAGTATTTTATTTAGTTTAATTGTTTTTTTTAATTGTTAAAATTAATGTGACTATTTAAAATAATACTTCATAAAATAAAGCAATGGCAAAGAACTTAAGCAACGACTTAGATTACCTGCTCTGTATCTTCTGCTTAGCTGCAAGATACTGTTAGATTTTCTGGATGCATATTTGTAGACCGAAAATAAATAATATTATTACGTTTAAAAAAATAATAATAATACCGACGGGAATCCTCTAGAGAGAGGCATATAAATTCGAGATATTTCACTCCAAATACATGAACAAAGCTTTTAAAAGCTCTTTCTGGCTGCGCAATACCCTTTGAAGTAAACAAACCCGTTCTGGCACCAAGCCTTGGCATGACCGCCATTTGCATTATTTAGCATTAAATTTTTATTTACTTTCTTTTTTTTTGCTTGAAAATTCACCTCTATCAGAGAATTCTGCCAGGAAACTTTAGCATAAAGTGTCCCACGATGTATATAATTTATGGATAACTTTGAACGTCTTTTGAAGTTAAAACTTTTTTGAATTTGGTAATACAACGCTCAAGTCCATGCCGGTAGGTACAAAAAACGACCAACAACTAAACAACACAATGTTCACAGTCGTCAGAGATTCTTGAATAATTTAGTTGAGAATATAGTCATTTATCTCACTCTTAATATATCACTGTGGACACATAAATATAGTTCAATTATCCACTAGATTTTTACATGATATCTACGTTCTTGCTGCATGTAATAATAATAATTCATCTCAATAGAATTAGGTGTAACCTTCACCAGGCACTCGGTTCAGACCCCCGGGCTATCTAAGTGTACCATTTATCATTTTACATATGTATATATTTTAGGTATCTCTGCTTTATTTTTTGCACCAAGATCATCCTATCTACTCAATAATAAATAAAAATTAGCATAGTTTTCCACTAAAAATAATATTTTTATTTCAATATTTTCTACTGCATTTACGAGATCTTCTGGTGTACATAAGTCTATTACTTAGAATTACAAATTAGATTAGATATGGCAAGGCATTTCATAATTAAAAACATATTATTTTATATGAGAATCAAGAATTAATGATTATCGATAGAGAGAATGATTGAAAAAAGTGAAAATTGCATTATATTATATTATACGCTCTACTTACCTGCAATAAGGATGTGTGTACATAAATGCTAGTAATATGCAAAATATTGAAAATTAGATAACACACGTAATGTTTAATTACAATTAATAAGAATATATAGCGATCGGAATTCTAATCCACCGCCATCTCAGTCGGCATCGACGCTAGCGACAACGCTGCCGGGTACTGCTACAAGCTTGGCTCGATATTTCACCGCCAAGTAGTCTCTCGAGTTTCATCATTTCACTACGGCGGTCTTGCCGGTTCACGCTCGCCGAGCAAGACCGCCAACTCGCTTTATTTAATTTCATAAGACACGTGCATCTTCTACATCTTCATTCATTCTTTAATTCTATCTGTCTTCATTATTTTTATTATACTGTCACAATAAATACCTCAACACGCCAAAATCACATTTATTTCATTTAACCACCGTCCTAACCCCCAAAAATATATTTACAAACAGCAATGTTGGTAAATTATACTCGTAAAATATGTTATGAAACTCGGTGCTCATCTTTTAATAATTGTTAAAAACAAATATCTGAAATATTCACAAAATGGAATTCAGCATATTGTATTTAATAATGTTAAAATATGTTTTTTTTAAATTAGTATATTGGAGAAATACATGATACAATTTTCCTAATTAATTTGATATGCCTCTCTTTGAATAAAAACATCCCACGTATCCTTCGAATGTACATAATATATATGAACATTGTATCTATATTATTAAAAATTTAAAATATGGGTTTCCATACTTTGGTAAAATTTTATTGAAAGTTGCCGGATATTCCTTCTAAAAATAAAACCGAAAATTATTGATGGAAGAGAAGGGTTGGAGGCCCTAGTAATAACCGCAATATTTTCCCGGAGGTGAAACCCGAACCTTAAAATTGGTAGGTTTTATCCGTAAATTTACAAAACTTCCCGAGAGAGCCTCCAAACATTCTCCACAGTTGACGTATGTAAAATTCGTCAATTTGATCCTTAGTCAACAAAATTTATGGATTGGTTTTTTTAAGGTGAGGGTAGAGACGCGGCTGCCTTCGCGCCCCTAGTCGCTATTGGGCGCTAGAATGAGTTTTTCTGGGACCTAGCTTTAGAGATGCTTGATATTTATTTTTTAAATCAATATTTTATAATTACCAATAAATGTCATTTTAGAATTAAGTTCATGATATTATTACGTCAGTTTTTTAATAAATACGTTATTTTAAACAGTTCCGTTAGACTGCTATGGCAGTTTGTTCATGGATGCCATTATAATTCAGATAGAAAATTATATTTTATCTTCTACTTCTTTATTTCTTCATATTGGAACTGACACAAAGTGACCTCAACTAGACGTATCCATCTAGCAAGCTTTTCGTCCCTTTGGAGAAATCGACGAAGATGATAAATCTTTTAAATCAATAATTGTAACAGTCCTGAAAATCAAATTTACAAGAATATCAAAGAAGAATATGAATTAAAAAGATCAACCAATGAAAGCACTTTAATCTTTAAGTTTTTGGTAACAAACATAAGCAACAAAAATATGAACACTAAGAAACTTGTCACAAGATTACGGATTGTAAAAGCAATATTCTACACCCTAAAAAAGATTACTCAGATAAAAACGACTTTTAAGATATACAATTTCACATCTGGAACGTGATCACAACCTGGAACCTCACAGAAAAATAAGAAAATAAATAAAAATCTCTGGAGGATATTTGGTCAGAATAGCTGACGGAAAAATATTCGAAAGTAGCAATGCTGAACTTTTCGAGATCTTTAAGCATCTGAAAGTTATATCTCTTTTGAAATCAAAAAAACTAAGATGAGCAGGTTACGTTACTAGATTTGTAGATTCAACAATACTCCAAAAGGTCTTCGAAAGAAATCCGCAGGGGACACGACCCCTGGGACCAAAAATGAGATGGGCGGATAATATATGCTAAGATACATTACAAGTCTCCTGCTGGGGATCGCAGCCCAGGATGCTTGGATACATCTGAATTGTTTTTAGAGTTAATAAAAGTAAAAAGTGAGAATAAACGATACGTTAAATATTTTAAGTACGATGTCTAATATTTTATGTTTAATATTTTAGGTACATGGTCTAATATTCTTTGGCCGAACATAATTATATATTTTGGAGTCATTATTTTTTTGCTATGAGTAAACCTGGTTCCAATTGTAATTTGTACGTGTTACAGTTTTTTTATTTATTTTCGATTTTAAGTCCAACATTGTAACGAAGAGATAGATAACGTAGCGACCAAGTATGCATAATAAATATTTGGTACTAATTAATCTTTATATCTTGGAAGAATATAAGTTTAATCACGTTGGGAGAATAAATAAAGATATAGGCATGAAGGAAGGTATTCTGCTAATGAGAATACAAACCTCTCAAGGTAATTGCATCAAGCCCTGTATTATAATATTATATCAACGTACTAAGAAATTTAAAATATTTGATGATAGAAGCAAGTATGAAAGCACATTGAATATATTGAAAATGTCATCTTTGAAAAACATGTGAGGGAAGACAGTATGTGGATAATTTAGTTAGATAATCCAAGGAAGTATTTAATGTCAAAGTGAGCATAATTGATACACATATTTATTTCACCGTTTGAGTATACGCTTGTATCGGGTAGCTTGGGGAAAAATGAACCAAGATGGTTCCTAAACAAGTCAGAAAAATATCAACTACATTGAATATGAATGACCAGATAATACGAATCCTGAAGAAGTACGGGTGATATAATACGGATTAATAACCAACGATCTATTTCCTTAGCCTACCTTTACGATGAAAAGGTACAAATATAATGATAAGATGTTAAAAAGATTTTGGTATTTTAGTATCGTGAAGGAATTTTTTGGTACATGTAAAAGTATAGAAGCAAACGACGACATGTGAGAATTTCAGTTGGTAAATACTTACGGTTTTACATCTTCAAAGTACTTAATAAATGTATCAAAATGGATAGGTCTGACGTTTGTGGAAAGAGTTATTATTTGGCAGTATAATCTATTATTGACAGTGAGAAATTGTTAAAAAAATAACTTTAACGTTTTCAAGTTGTTCGAATGTAGTTTTACTAATTTTCTTCCTAAAAATATGTGAAATTAATGGACAGGGCCAAATTTTATAAATAACAGTAAGGAATAAATTTAATAAATATTTTTATTTAAATGACAAAGACACTATAGTCTGCGATAAGTCCCCATTCCCTCGCTAGTAGTCGCTTTAAGGCCATTCAAATTAAATTTTATAAAAAATTCAGTATTTTCACGGATCATTGAAAAATGAGTAAAGATTTTTTTTTTAAATGGACTTGTCCGTCGACAGAAAACATAATTTGATGGACTAATCAAGAATAGCTCTCAATTAAATTTACATCATTATAAAATAATGATAACAATATAAAGCTGTTTTTGAGTCATTATTAAATAAATAAAAAAAAAATCTAGGGTAAATTTCAGCATCAGTTATTAGCAAAAATCCCAGATTTAAGATATAAATAGACGGATGATGATAGAAATGGAAGGGTGTAGTGTAATTTTAAGATATCTATTAATCTGGGCTTGGTGAATTTTTTTTATAAAACTACTAAAGATATTTCACACATTATTTTGATAAACCTATATGTGGTGGTTTAGCCGCAGAACAGAATTTGAAACGGCAACGCCATTGAAACGAATTTGAAAAAATCATATGCTGCAGATATGATTTTTTTCCAACTTATGTCTTCACTATTTTGTCCATTTCCATGTGTCTAATTTACGTGAAAAATTAATAGATCAAATCAATGTCAATTTATTTTTATATATGTATCACGGACCATCAAAATTATTCATTAGTCTGTGATATGTATCAATCCAAATCCGAACTATGTAATGATTACAATAAGCGCTTAGGAATATATGTTTTACAATTGTTTAGCTTCAACATTAATACACCTATATTAATATACATAATGAGTTTTTCAAAACAATAGCCAGTGGTGTTATTTTTTCAGCGTAAGAACATGTTTAAAAATTAATTTTGTAATATTAACACGTTCAACCGAAATGAAAAAAGTACACCAGTCCTTGGAAAAACATCGCTCAAATTTTATTTTCTGGTGTGAATTATAGCTACTGCTCGTGAATGTTTTGTTTGCAAAGGAAAAAGGCGTCAAGGAAACAAAGAAAGATTGGAAAAGTTAAGACACACCTGTAAGAGTATAATTTTGAATATATTAATTTGAAAAAATATTGATCCAATTCCACTTTATTTATAAAAAAACTGTTTAATCTTTTCAAAACAGTTTGAATAATTTTACCGTGTAAAATTGTCTCAATTAATTTTTTTATAGAGCTAGTCAGATAAAATTCTGAATAGATTTTTGTACAATATCATCACATTTTACACTACTTATACTAACATCTTTATTTAAACTTTGTATAAAACACCGTGAGTTATTTTTTCGTCAAAAAGGTTTCGATATAAACGTATATTTATTTGTCAGGACTGGCGTATAACTGAACTATTCCATAAAAATATGTAATATCGGTTTATCGTAAAAATGACTCACAGTGATCTATACAAAGTTTAAGTAAAGGTACAATTTTTAAATATATCTAACCACAAATCATTTCATTAATTTTTGAAAAAGCACAGAATTAAAAAAATGAAATGAAAGATACATCCACAACATTGAAAATTTATATCTGTAAAAAAGTGTTACCCAATTTACTTATGATTATTTAAAATGAATTAAAGAAACATGTACCTGCATAGTAAAAAAATTTGAATATAAATTGTGGTACTCTCTCAATATCCTAATACTTTCTATAATTATATTTTATTGTTTTAATTAAAACAAATCAGAAAAAATCTGTCTATCTAAAAAAACATGTAAATACTACTAAGAGTGGTACCGTCTAAATTATTTTAAAATTGCAACTTCACAATATTAATGTTTTTTCATTAAAAATATACTGTTTTAATAATTTTAGTAAATGAATAAACTTTAATAAAACCAAATTGTTTATAAGAGTTCGAACATGTATAGGTTTTTGATTGGTAGACAGCGGTCATTCATTTTCTACGAGTAATTCGTTGTAATAATTGTTTTTTACAAGAATTACAGATTTTTTTGAGACAAAAGTATTATATTTCAGTGGAGTAGTTCCTATACCAAATTAGAAATTGAAATAATCGACATGTTTAGATTCCAATTAAATATTAATAATGAATTCAGAAAGGCCAGTGCATAGTTTTTGTGAATTTATATTACATTATAAATTCCAACAAAAATATAAGAAATTTGCAATATTATTTATAATAGAGAAATTATAATTATATATGCATTTTAAATATTTGTCGTTAAAAAACTGGAAAAGATTAAGATTGAAGAACATTATGAAAATATCTAAATACAATACTTTGTAACGTAGAAAAATATTATTAAGGTGAACACATTCTTATTGTGAAGTTGTAATTATTCAGAACATAGGTCTGTGATGTTTTAAATATTAATTTAATGTATTAATTATAAATATATACATATAAAATCAATTTTGTCGAAAAATATTGTTTTTGCCCTACCGGGATTTGAACCTGGATTTCTATTTCCAATCCGGGGAAGTACACTACTAATTGTATTATAGCGCCAGTATTTTTCATGACAAATTTTCGAACCTATATGTTACACTTTTTCAAATTAATACATCTGTCGTTCCATTATTTGTAATACATTAATTAATACATTAAATTAGTATTTAAAAAATATTATAATACGTACAATTTAAATCCGGCACGGTAAATGTTTTGTTTTATTTTTCACCCTTGAAAGGGTTAATTTGATATGAAATTAATATTTTATTTTTCATGATTTCATTTATCTCGGGTAACGCGGGGACATGTAGATTGTGTGGAGTTTCATGTATGTTTTAATGCTATAATTTTCCTTTGTGTTTGAAATCTTTATGGACCGTAACGTAAAAAATCTCGCCGCAGAAAATGTTTAATAGACCTTTTGGACGTGGCCTACAGATAATATTTTTTGTGAAATGGGGACGACGCTTCCATTTTAAAGCGTACTGATAAAAGTACCCGGTGTTGAACGGGCAGAACATTTTAACTTCTAGAAACCTTAAAAAGGGCGGCTAAAAATTTCACGAAGCTTGTAGAGATATTTCCAGAGTCATCATTTTTCAATAATCCACCCTATCTCACTTAATAGAGATATTTTATCCACCGCGAGATACCTTTACTGTATCCTCAGAATATTTGATCTCGTCAGATACCGCGTGCATTTTTAATCATACACGTTGATCCCCCATGACTGAGGATCGTGATCGTCATGAACTCCTTCCAACTATACTCTGTAATTTTTCTCATAATCCCGAGGATCTGAAGACTATCACCAAAGTTTTGTTTTTTTCACTTGATTGGTGCAACAAGTGGAGATCTTTCTCTTTCTCTTTGTCCTTCGACGGATTCACCACAACAAGCTATCTTTTCTACTCGTAAGATTTCCGAAAATTTTTTGAATTCGTCTTAAGCGAATGGTTGAGTCTTTCCTCGATTGCATTATGGAGACATTAAAGTCTCACTATTCATGGTATATGTAACATGTGCCTTCAGAGCTACATCTCAAAATCATCAATCCGCCTTCTATCTCAGCCTGGCTTGCTATCAGAGTTCACGATTTCACTGCTTACTGACCATGATTGCTTTGAATATACCGCGGTCTTTCTATATCGTACTACTTCCGGACGTAGAACTTTTTACCATACTTGTAGATCGTTTGATTTCTGGTTTGCATCTACCGTTGTCAGTAATCATAAACCCGTGATAATTAAAATTCTTCAAAATTTCAAGGTTTTGAATGATATAAGTACCGGAAAGCAGGTTGTCTATCAATATTTGTATTATCTTTTTTTATCTTAAGACCAAATTTTCTACTTTCTTCTTCAATACAACCGAGTAGTACAGCTATTTCTTTTTCTGATGTATCAGTTAAAGTTATATCCAATTTTTACTCCTCTATTCTATGTTTCGAATGCATTCATCATAATGTATTATCTATATATGTTAAACAGGTCTATAAAATATAGGTACCATTGTCTGATTTACGCATTTTAAATATTTTTGAGGAGATAGAATTGAATTTAACTGTTGCGGGATTATTAATGAAGGTAACATTATTCTCGCTAAAATCGATCCTAGGAAAGATTGATGGATTATGTTGAAATAATGTTATTACGTAAATATTAACCTGTTTAATTAGTATTCCAAATTTCAATTCTGATTTCTGACAATATATTGACTTATTTGTCAACTATTTTGAAAAATGTACCTTCAGAATAAAATTATCACACTTCCACGATTAAAAGGATGTTAACAATTTACTCCGAAGGAATTTATCAATTTCTCACGAATGACACATTACACATTGGGATATTATATATTATATGATACTGATATGTACGTATAGTAATAATTTTATTTTAAGCGAACCGACTCGGGTATTGTCAATGTTAAAAAAGTTTTTCAAATTGTAGTGTGTTTAACCCTACCCTAGCCATGCTGTAACACAGGTCCACCGCCCCAATTAAACCTATATATTTCCGTAAATACACGCAGCACAAAATTAATATTTTAACTAAATTAAAAAAATCATTCACGCTTAGAAATGACTAACGATTTGTAGAATTCGCTTTATAACCAATTATGTAAAAGTAATTATTTTTCAATTCAATTCCGTGTAAAATTGCTACATTGGAAAAAATTGTATTTGCAGTAAGACAGAAAAATATTAAACATTAGTTTCGCTGTGAAAAGAATAACAAACATAGGAATATAATTATTTATTTTTCTCACTAATTAAACGAAGGATAATAAGAAGGAATGTCATTTTGTAGAGAACATGAATCAATGAATGCTACGAATAATATATATTTTTTCATTTTTATTGCTCGATATTTAGAGTAAATTGTACGTTAACTATTTTAATGCAATCGTTAAAGCATTTTTTAATTAAAAATGCAAAAAAATCTTTAAATACTTAACGGTAACACGAGTTGACAGCATGGTTGCTTACGGATATTTTCTATCATGGTATGGTAAAGGTTAGTGAAGGAAGCCTGACAGTTAATGAATTTTTAATAATACTGAATGATTTATTATATTAAGTGCATTATTAAATATGCAGACTGGATTGGGTACTGTTCTATTGAAATATCGTCAACCTTTGTTAGGAAATAGAACGCAGAGAAACAAATGAAGAAAGAAAAAGTAGTAGATGATTATATTTTTTGCAAGTATTTAATTGTCATTTCATAATTATATTTAAGTAAATATATACAAAATAAAGAATACTCTACTAATTAAAAACATTAATATTGTATAAATTATTTATCTTTATATTATAATTACCTACAACTAAGCGCTATCTCATTACTATTTACTAAGAAGAGAAATATACATTTATAACATGTTTGTTACTTGTTCTTGGACGGAAAATCCCTAGATACGTATTATGATGTTGAATAATCAATTTTTCACAAATATTGTGACTGTTAATGTCGTATTCTAATAATTTTTGAAATTATAAAAAGTCTAAATGTTTTTCTTTGAACGCGATTTTTAAATTGAACATTTTATATTTACGGTTAAAAATTTTTTGATCCTTATCACAGCTTAAGTGGAATAATTTACGAAACAGAAATAAATATAAATGATACAATGAAATGTATGTATAACATATTATATTATATGATACACTTACCACATGCCAATCAAAATAATCAGAACAGTTATGTACATTTGGAACCCTTGAGAACCATCTCAAAATTGTCCCTCCAAACCCTTCCTCACTCGCACCGACATGCACAATGCCCTCACCACACCGACTTAATGTTATTCATTGTGAAAACACACCTAATAAATTCTTTATTGTGCCCTCAGAACCTTTTATCTCACCAGGAATCATGTGCATACTGCACGGTGAATATTATGTTTCAGGCCTATTTTGTTTGACTGCCATTATGGTTTGGCAAGCATTTGTCAGATCGTATTTGATAGTCGTTGATAACGATTTATAATGGAGTATCTAACACCTTAATAACGTGTTGAAGTCATTAAAATATTTTAACTAAATAATAATGGCAATGGTGATCGCTATCGTCACACATTGGAAAACTTATTGGTGGCCAAATTGTATAGATTGGATCTGCAACATAAGTGGTTTCAACAGGTTTCAACCTCACACACAGCCTGAGCTGCGCTTGAAATTTTGCGAGAAATTTTTCCCGGCCGCATAATGTCAAAAATTGGTGATATCGAATGGCCTCCTCGATCATCTGATTTGACTGCTCCCGAATATTTTCTGTGGGAGGACTTGAAAGAAAAAGTCTACGCCAATAAGCCAACAATAATTCCGATGCTCAGGATAATATTCGAAATGAAATTGCTGAAATAACACGCGAAGTGTGCGAGAATATTATGAAAAATATGGTTAAAAGAGCACGCATTTATGCCGCTACCAATGGTGGACACATGGACAATTAATATTTCATATATAAATGTAATAAAATCTATAAATAAAAAAAAATGTTTCTTTTTCTAGTTATTCAAAAATAACATCGGCCTAGATCATAATATTCATTCTGTACATATACATACAGACATTCTAAAAATTATATAAGATTTTTTAACATTAAGTGACCCGTATCCACGATAATCTCTCTATTAAGCTTGATATCTGAGAGTTAGTAAAGTAATTCATTCGGTTATTCTAATCCGCGAGTAAAACGGATTGCTTCGAGCTAAACTCTGTACTGTTCATTACGTGAATTATATTTCTCTCACCAGCGCGAGCGTAGTACCGAATTTAAAGGAGAAGGGCATCCTTTGTACACTATGCAAGAGAAAATAATGAATTTATTTAAGAAGAAATTCCCATGATCGATACTCAAAACACAATGATCTGCTAGCTATGGCTTCGGGCCTTTTATTATCTATAATCATTCGTTCTTGGTTAATATAAACATATTTTTTTTAAGGGACGATTTTAGTCCCAATAGTTTTTATGGGTTCATTGAACCTGCTAGTTAACCTGAACACTAAAACTAGGAATCTCAAGTGGGCTTCCAAGTAACCGAGTTCGTAGACCTGACATGTTACTCAAAGTAAAAACAGAAACGAATACAATAATAATATGTAAGTATGAATCTTACTTGTATAAATTACATCTATTTCGATAAGCCGGTAGGTATGTAGGTAGTAATATAAGTAATAGTATGCAGTAAGAATTATAAGAGGTAGGTAGCCGGAATATAACACGCGCACTTAACATGAATCTCCGAGAAAAATCTCATCTGTGGACATAGTCCGTAACGTATTTTTACATCGTATTTTTTTGTTAATGAATAGTAAGTAATCCAACTTGATCTAAAAACATTTACTTTAAATATTTCAGAAATTTAAAAATGTTAAAAGTTATTTGTTGAATAATTTTATAGTGAAAATAATCATATAAAATATATAGGTATATATTTTTACATATATATATATTATCAATTGTTAATGACATCTGGTGAGAATTTATCAAATCAAATACTAGCTGAGTCAACCTCTTGAAAACATTCGTTTAGAACTTTTTAGAACGTTTATAAATACTTTATCCAAACAATCTAAAGGTTTTACAATTAAATGAATGAAAAAATATTTAATTTGTGTGACTTTTATTCGAGTTGAATTCGGTTAACGACAAATAATTTTTAAATGCGAATTTATTCTATTGTTGATTTTCTATTTTACCTTGCAGTCGTTGACATCTAGCGAGTCTTTCAAAAGCAACATGGAAATTTCAAGAAAACTCCTTTCATTTTGGTTTGAAACTTTGCTAGTGAATAACCTTTCAGTCTGAATAAGGAATAATACATCTTTGTATGTATTTTAAATATAATATAATGTAAAATACACCAGAAATACAATTATTTTTTTTTTGTATTTTAGCATTTGAATCCCAGAGAAAATTTAAAATTATTCAATACAGTACTGAATTCATCTGATGAACACATAAATAAAAGCCCAGTTTTGTATCAAATGCTTTTGTTTCAAATATAAATTACCTATGTGGATATGTGTTACCCTACTGTTACTTTTTCGTTTTGAAAATACATTTTAAAAAAAAAAAAAAAATTGTTTTAAAACTTTACATTATTGTATTTTTAACTACCGTGAACTGTTTGAATATATTTTTTACAAATACTGTACTGACTACTTTATTAATATAGTCAATCAAATTTAGTATGTTTGATAAATTATAACTTTGAAAAATCGTTAAACGCAATAAAGCAACATTTTTCCTCTAACTATATACCTTTCCGAATTTTAATGAAAATTCTCAAAATACTCAAAAATAAATCCGAAAATACTCGGCATACTTCCGATCCATCAAAAATCGCTAATGGTTTTCCGACGTTTCCTATATATCGACCAAAAAAATAAAATGTGCCCGACCCCATCTTCGGCTTAGTTACTCGAGGTTCGTCAAGTTCAGTTACTCGAGATTCGTCAAGTTCAGTTACTCGGGATTCGTCAAGTTCAGTTACTCGAGATTCGTCAAGTTCAGTTATTCGAGGTTCGTCAAGTTTTGAATGCGCTCCATATCTCATTGAGACTTTTCTGTATAAAGGTGCGTGTACACGGATGAGACTTAATTTGAAAACGTGAGAATGAATTATAATTATCAATGAATAGAATGACTAATTGATTCATATGTACATACAGATCTATATCGCCTATCTCCGAGATGAGAGATTAAAGTACCATCTGTGTTCACGCCACGCACCTTAAATATGAGCTAACGATACTTATTTCTTAAAAGCAATTGAGAGCTTTTAGGTATAATTGTACCACGTTTATTTAATAAATTCATAAAAGTAATATACATATATAATAGAAGATATTATATTTCTGCGATTATATTGGTTTTATCTACCCATACATTACACATTTTCATTTTTTTTTAAATATGACTTTTCATACTTTTTTCATTTCTGTCTTAAGTCTATGTGCATTATTAAATATTATGCTTCGAAATTGTCAAAAATACTAATAAAAAAAAACTAATTATTTAACATAGCCCATTAATAAATATGTTTTCATTCCTTATGACTAACAATGTCTAAAAGGGTTAAAATGTTCATATGTAAAATAAATAAGAAGTCTTAAATGCATGTAATATAATGATTTATATATGTTAACATCACAATAATGTTCTATAGTCTGTTTTTTTAATAGTTCAGAAGTTTAAATTATGTCATCAGCGATACCATATTTCGAGATAGTTCGTCACTTCACGATAGCAAGGGTGAAGATACAATAAGTCGATAAACGTCAAATCCAATACATATTGTGTCTGAACATTAAAAAAACAGAGTATAATAATATAATATGAAACAATCGTTAGTTCCATTTTTCCGATTTGCTTTTTTCCCGTACTAATGGCCATCAACCCTTATCTACGGTGAGCATGCGAAAGGGGTAAGCAGTGGATATGGAGGTTTAGGGGTCTACCTAACTACCTGCCACCGGTGAGGTAGGCGGCCCGGCGGGGGGTGCGGTGAGGGGCCCCCCTCGGCTCCCTGCCCTCGGCCGGGGGCCCCTTGCCCGGGGACATTTCGGACTGGGACTCGGCGCTTGAGTCCGCCACGGGTCGGAACATGTCTATTTGTAAAATAAACATTTGCATCAAGGGAAGGAACATTTTATTTTTTATTCTACATTTCGATACATTTTTGTATCTTTTCAGTTACCTCCATAGCCAATTTTTGAGTCGAGTGAATGAAATGAAAAGACTACAGCATATTTGAAAAGTAATTACAAGACATAACATGTAATTACTTGACAATGCGTTTTTTAAAAAACTACATATGGGAATTAAATTTTTACCTAAAACATTATTAAGGTAAAACTACATATATATATTTATAGTACGAGTGCAGTCCAGCCACCGGTTTGCGTGCTTTCAATGCTCCAGCAGTCTTATTCGAAGTTTCGCACTAGTGAAGCAGATCGTTAACGAGAGCAGTCCAAGTATGCTATCCGACGTTATATCACGTATATGACTTTTGATCTAGTTTGCTCATGTTTACGACATCTATGGCTAACACCAAACCGAGAATGAGGTTGCAGGAGTTTTGCTTCGATTTTCGATTGAACGCGCCCGTTTGAAAACGCCACAAATAGTAGCCTGCAGTAATACTATGATGTCTTATTTATGTTGAAGTGCAAATACTATATAAATAAAATAAATTAAATAAATCGTTGTAATGATATCTACTAAGACTTACTTTATCATGAAAAGTAATTATTGTCCTAAAAGCCGCAGTCTTAGATTCAATGGAAATAAGTTTACTAAAAAAAACAGGATATTTACTACGATTTATTTCTAAAAGAATTCCCATAAGATTGTATCAACATATCATCGTCAACAATTTTACTGTTGTTTTATTTCAATAAATATATTCTTTAAAATGGTAAAAAATTATTACATTCGCCATAATCTTACGATAAATAATTTTGTAAAGAACCATTTATTATAACAATTAACACCTTGATGACATAATTCGAATTCATAATTATATACTGTAAAATTTATTACGAAACATATCAAACATTTTATTCTTGGAGCTTACCTTTTGGTGCATTGATTGGCACCCTGTATGAAGGGTTAGAGTTACACTCGGTGCATGGACTTCCACTGGAGTCAGACTCCGAGTCGTGGGAGGCCGAGGGCGGTGGTGCGGGGGAAGGGCGAGGGGTCCTACCTCTGGACGCGCCCGCACTCCCGGAACTTCCGGCTGCCATTGTCATTGCTTTTGACAGTGTGTATTCGTCTGAAAAAAGATGTAAAATATGTAATATCTAGATGGTTAGGGTTTTATTTAGTATCGCGTTAATCTAAAATTTTGAGAAATAAATCAAGATTAAATATTGCAATAAAATTATTTAACATCTTTCTCTATAAGCTATCAGCTATCTCCATCTAGAAGCTTAAAGAATGGAAGAATTCTTTTCCTGTATGTTTTTTTATTTATTACAACTTTATTTCAGACATATTACGTAACATTTTTTATTTTTGACCTTGAATTAAAATAATTAACATAGTCAATTAAAGTAAACTAAAATTTAATCAGCAACAATTTTTTTTTAAATGTAAAACAATAGAGAAATCAAATAATTAGATAAATATGTATTAGGCTTTATATTTTGATTATTTGATTTACATTGTTTATCATCTCTTCTAAAATTATATTATGTGTTATTTTTTTGTCAACTGGTAAGATTTTGCAAATTGTAAATAATTTGTAATAATCATCTTTATACAAACACTTTGTTGTGTTTTCTACTATCTATTTAATTTTTTTTAATTGTAACTGTTTAATTTTATCAGTATATGTTAGTCCATAGCTACTCACTCCATTACTGATAATCGAGTCGACCATCGCAAAGTACAGTGAGTACAGTGTGGCCCCCCTAGAGGTGCATAACCTTAATATATATAATGCATTTAACAAGGATCTCAGTTTCCTATGTACATGTATTATCAATATGCGGTTTCCTACAAAATTTTTCATCAATTATTAAACCTAATATTTATATTGCTCTACTTTTTCAATTTTGCCCTATTTGCGATTTATTTGTAGTAGAGAGCGTTTCTTTAGTGCGAAGTTCCTGAAGAATGGAGACATTAATTCATTTCGTAGTCCATGATACGCACATTATGACATTATAACTTTAATAAAACTATAATAATAATGCCATGAATGATATCAAATGGATTTAAAAAAAATACTTCCTTCAAGTTCTACCTATCCACAGCTTACATGGACAGGGTGAGGCTAGTAGGTATATACTTTTCATTCCACGGTGATGATAATAATATGACAGGAACCATATGATTATTTGATAGCCTTGATTTAATCATTTTGACCACGGAAGAGTATGACGAAATAATGTATCAACCAAAATGAAATGGCTAAGTTAAGTAATATATAGTTCACATTCGCACATTGTCATACATTCAATAATATTTATTTAAATAAATTCTCAATTTAATTTAACATTATGAACATATCGATCATATATGAAGGGTCCACTGCTAGACCGTTGAATGTCCATGTAAAGTGATTTTGAGATATCTGCATTTAAAGGTTTAAAAGAGTTGCAAAACACACGGGTGTTGAGAAGTAAATTAAGTATATTTTTTTTTTATAAAGTATTAGACTTGATTGATATACATATTTTTGTTGTAACAGAGGTGAATATATTATAATATAACACGATACACATAAGATACAATTATATTGCAATTAAGTATATATTCGTAGTATATTGTATGGGATGGAGTAGACTCCACCTCTGATATATATTATATACATATAATAGAACTGTTACCAATAAAAAAAATTGTTATGCATTCTAGCCGCGTGTCGCTTTTTTAAAGGTCACTTTCTCGGAACTTTGAACGATATTGAATATTTTATAAATAAGCAAAGTTTCTCTACAAACTAAGCTATCGAATGGCATTCTTAACTCAAAATAAATAAATTGTGACATTCAACGGTAGTGCAGTAGACCCTTTATATAATATTTTTGACTTTGAATTTAATTTATTGGCTATGTACCTGGTCTCATGGACCCCTCGCTCCTTCATCGTGTTGTATGCCTTATGGGCCTGTTAAATTTGGTGCTTGGGGAGGCCAGCATAAAAACACTTGGTGTTTTATGAACTCTTTTACGGGGAGAATGGTCGAATTGTGATGGGGTTGTGTGATCCTCGTTCATTTGGGGGCACCCAGTACTAGCTGGATGACCTTATTTTGGAAGATCTGTAGTTTACTTGTGTGTGTTTTGGCCGCATGACCCCAGATAGGCCTTAGGACGGTCTTGTATAATATGAGCGTATATAATATGGTTCTAAATTAGTATAAGTTATTTATTACACCTATTCATACACGCCCATGCGTGTAATTTTTTTGTTACCTACCAGAGCTACTAAAGGATCTGTGCTTGGCGCTCCTTCGCTCTGTACTTCTCAAGAGGTTGGGCCTCGCGGGGGCCGGCCCCAGGGTTTCGCCTTCGGAGCGCCCGAAGGTCCGAAACTGCACCGAGTAATCCAGCGTGGCCGCCGCGCCGCTGGGGGGCCCACCCATGCTGAAGGTAGCGTAAGGACTAATTTCGTACATTTCTGAAAAAAACAATAAGTTAAGTTAGAGCTGCTCGACTCATATTAAGTGCACTGGACATTTTCTTAGTAAGTACGAACTATTTCCGTGTGTTTCGCACGATAGACTGTTTCCTGGTGGTAGCGTTTCTTTTTATATGCATATTAAAGGTTCTTTGATTATTGCTATGTAAATCTGCAACCATCGTTAACTATTTTCCTTATTCTCTCACACAACACCAGGTGACATGTACTCCACGAAACGGTTCGATAATTTTTTTAAATATCGTCAATAGATTATCTTTTAATTTATTCTGTAATTTTTGTCAAAGGTGGTTTTTCCACATTATAATAGTGAAATGCGTTTTGTATCGTAGCCTACAACGAAAACTGGCGTACAACAGATTAATCACCGTCTGGTGGCCTTGACTTCGTACATGGTCCACTTTACTCCACTTTGTATTTTTTTATTATTCAAAGAAACATTTCGTACGTAATATGTAGTATATTTTGAACCACTTTCATGTAGATTTTATTAGTTAAATAAATTACACATACTTAAAGCAATGCCAAAGGAAATCATTAAAAAAAAAGATAATTTATAATATTCACCTGCTTGTTGATCATTCTTTCCATTTAAATGTTTAATTGGAGATGAAGTATAAACTTGTTGGCAGTTTCTTCTGTTGTCCTGATTCTCCACCGACTTTTCGTCTTCTGATATACCGCCACGACTGTAACCCTTGAAAAAACAGCTGAACTGGGAGGAACTGAAAATAAAATAACCCGTGAGGTGAGTTTAATGTGATTTATTTTGGATTTTGTCACAGTGTTTTGTTGAATTGAAACTTGGGTACCTTCTGTTCCTCACAAGAATAAACAGTATCGTGGATAACGAGAGAAGTGCTAATATAGATAAACCACCCATGACTGCACCGAGCCGACCGAAGATATCTATCGGAAAATTATCAGCATCCCAATGAGGCGGGAAGACAGCTGGTGATGCTATACGACCTAAAATTGAAATAGTTTTTATAATAGATAGACAGAGATTATATAAATATATATATTTTTTGAATGGTTAGTTAGATTTTTACCAATAACGACTTAACAAAAAACAATAAAAGTGGTACGAAATATTAAAATAAAATATTTCTAACATTTACTGTGGTTTGTTATTTTTAACAAAATTTTGGCTTTAACTACATGAGTTTTATGTGAAAAACCAGCCGAATTCTAAAAATTAGTTTTTCTTCATCCGAATAATAAAATACTATCCAAACATAAAATTATTGTATTTTGTTTCAGAAATCATTTTTTGTAATAACATTAAAAAATAATTCTAGTAGGTACCTTACTACATAAAATATAAAATTACTGTTTAGGCTTTCCTTTCAATAATTATTCAAATATACGCGTGATTAATATAAATGTGGGCTTATATTATTAATTTATATAAGAATTTATAAACTAGATTTGAGCTTTTGCTTAGATAATACCTTTACACTCATTTAAAACTAATAAACTGAATGTTATTTGCCATAATACAACCATTATAAGAAATACCGCGACCATTGGTACATTTTCCGCGTATCACAATATTGTCTTAATATGGAAATATTGCATAAACGAAATATATTTTCTTATAATCTTGAAGCCAAGTTACGGAGACAATATTCAATTTGCAAGACATATTGAAGGATAAAACACTTTGTGTTAGTGAAACTAAATTATTTAAAATAATATATTGTATTTACAGACATGCTTTGAAACTTCAGCTACTATTTAAAAATAACTTTTATATCAAAAATATAATAATTAGACAAACAGAATAATTATAATAAAAACAGAATTATTAAATAATATATTATCAGTCATACAAAAGTTGATTATTTTAATGATTCTTCTAAGTTCAATACGCCGCTCGATCCGGCTATGATGGACGTGTAATCTGTTGCTTCCTTAATTTTTGGTTAAATACGTCCATAAAATGTATTTTCAAGCATATTTTAGCTAATGAAGTAATATTGTATTTATTCACAAAATAAGTTAAAATTAATTCCGAAATTAAAACCATCTAATTCCGAAAATTAGACGGTTTTACACTGATTTTGAGGGAAAACAATGTATTCTTGGACAAAGTAAACATTTTTTGTTCGTTATTTTGTATCAAATCACAAATGTTTATTTTGTTTATATATAGCACACATATATATAATTTCTCGAATTTCAAACTGGAAAAATGAAAGCACGCCATTTAGACTAAGGATTATTTATAAATATTTAATAAAAAATTGAATTTTTTAAACAAAAGACAGTAATTTGAGGTTTTTGTTTTAGTTTTTATTAACTCGATGAAGGATTTTTTTATCTGAAACCAGTTGGATTTTCATATAAAACTCACGTGGTTAAATACAAGTTATATAAAATCATATAATTTTATTAACGATAAAATAATTCATATGGCAATAACGATTTGCCTTTAAAAAACAAGTAAAAGTAAGCGAGTAACAATATCTATAGATCCAAGTACACAATGCAACCCATTCAGTATTGTGATGCAACTAGGTTTAACACTAACATATTCAACCAATTGCTCTTTAAGATGATTTGATTGCTTATGTACATAATATCGATCAATTATTATTAAATTATGGTAAAGATTCACATCCACGACTTTTTTTTAAAACATTTTTCATGAATAAATAAATAATCAATTTGATATTACGATTATATATAATGACTGTTATCATCTTACCCCCATCGGTTGTTAATGTTGAAAAATAAAATTTCCCAGTTGTAGTGCCAGCTTCATTAACTGCTGTTAATCTTAAATAGTACCATGTTCCGGGGATCAAATTTTCAATTACCAACCCTTCGGTCTTTAGGGGAGTTCTTTCTATATTCCACGCTGATTCCGTTATTGGACGATACTCAATAAGAAACTCTGAAATCGGGCAACCTCCATTATCCCAGGTTAGAAGATTTAGTTTCAAGTAAGTACTGTTCGTTGATATTAGATCTTTTTCGTTTGGTACTTTAGAGGCTGGAAAATAATAAAAAAATATTTTTTAACACATGACTTTAAGCCGTCAAAAGATTATGTGATGTATCTATGGAACGAATGCGAGATGCGCGCAATGTTGGTAAGCGATTAAGGATCGTGCCGCGGTCGGCGCGGGCTCTCTCGCCTCCGAACCGTTGAATTTATAACATATCATATTGACTTGTACTGTTTTGTATAGACGCATTCAGATTAAATATTGTTGTTACAAAGTACCAGTATTATTTCATCGACCCAATCCCGTATACAAATGATATATCATAATCAGCACAAGAAGGATATATATAATAAATTCTAATATATTAGTTGTTGCAGAGATAGTAATGAACAACTTTTCTGTGATTACTGATCAATGATAACGTATTCTAATTTCCAATAATTTCTGATTATTATTTTAGTTTAAAAGCAATTCTATATATTAGCAAAATCACAAAAATTTAATATTTTCTGTTCCATTGTTTTATTACATGTATATATTTTAAAATTAATTTATATTGATTACCTCCACCTCTTGTGGTTGCTCTCAGTCTCTGACTTGGAGGCCCCGTATCTACAGAATTCTGTGCTTCTAGATAGAGCAAGTATGTAGAACCACACGCTAAACCTTCTAAAGTGTAACTTTGAAGATCTCCTAATAATTGGATAACCTGCCATGGTTGGCTATCACGGGCGTAATGCAAGATGTAACCTGAAAATAAATAAAATAAATTATATAAATAATGTTATTTATACAAATTAAATCAATCAATTAAAAAATATACTTACTTATAGAAAAAAATCTAAATATATAGGTTCAAAAATTTATCATTAATTTACTAGGTTGACATGGTGTAATGGTTAGTGCATTTCCCCGGATAGGAAAAGAATCCCGGTGGCACCCAAAATATGTTTTTGATAGATAGTTTTTTTTCTGTATATCTTTCTAATTGATTTATTTAATTTGTATTATAATACCTCAGAACTATGTTCTGCAAATGCAACTTCACAACACAAAAAATGTTATATTTAAAATATTATTTATAATACAAAATGTCAAGAAATGATTGATTGTTCTTATTTTATTAATTATGCCTAAATAAAAGAAAACTTGATTTTGTTTTTCTTAGAGACAGTGATTTTGAGAATAAAAATTATTTGTATGATAAAAAAACCAAATAATAATTTTTTGGTAATTTAGTAATATTTCAGACTTCTCATATTTTGGTTTGTTACTGATTTCAGTTCCGTGATGTATTATTATAGTGCAAAATCATATATTTTAGAGGTAATGTGTATTTTTGACGAATTTTTTAATAATGTGAACTTACTTACATATTGTGTAAGAAAAATTATTATAGCGATGTGAAGAAGACGTAACAGATAAATTATTATAAACAACAAAATTCAATGTGATACTCACTTTGTATAGGAGATCCACCATCTTCAACTGGAGTCCAATGTATTTTGAGGGCTCCCGTAGCAGTCTGTTGAAGACGAAGTTGAGGGGGCATCGGAGGGAGAAGAGCTATGATGCTGTATGTAATGCTATCGTCCCCAAATTGGTTCTTAGCACTGCAAGTGTAGTTTCCAGACAATGACGCGTCCATGCCTAATAACATAGGACAATTTTCAGTCATATATAAATATCTGAGTGGTTTGAATTATTGACATTTGAACCAAATATAAGTAATTGATCCAAGATATAAATATTTTACGAAACTATGTGTTTATTATATAATATTTATACTCAACCGAAAAAAGTTAAAATACACAGCGAGATTTAAAATAAGTCAGCGAATAAAATCTATTTTTTTATTTTATTGCTTAACATTTTAATTATTGTATTTTAATCACTTAAAAGTAAATCTAGTACTCTTACTTTTTTCGTACATTTACGATTATATGTATAAATTAATTTTATATACATAAAGAGTTTAGTTTATGTTGATAGGGCACACGTCTTTGCTTAACAATTGTTGTTTTGACCCCACCAATTGGATCAATAAAAGGTAGATAATACCAGTCCATCAACAAATTGACGGACTCTTAAATATCCCGGAGAGCAGCTACTATACTCAAAATTGGTAAACTCTGCCACTCCAAGGTTTATATTTCTGGGTACTTTTTCCCAATAGACTCCAGTGATACTTTGATGGCCACCATTTTTAAAAATTCAAAACGTCTTTACTGTCGACTCTTTTCACTGCAAACTTTTTTTTAATACTAGAGCTTAAATGATGAATAAAATGTTGGCACCATGAACTTTTTATATCACAAGTACCTATAATAATTATTATCAATACTAATTTAATGTATTAATTATAAATATGTACATATAAAATCAATTTTGTCGAAAAATATTGTTTTTGCGCTACCGGGATTCGAACCTGGATCTCCGTTTGCAATCCGGAGAAGTACACTACCAATTTCATGACAAATTTTCGAACCTATATGTTACACTTTTTCAAATTAATACATCTGTCGTTCCATTATTTGAAAGCCATCTACATTATTTTTACGAAATCTCAAATACCTTTGAGTAAACCGACTGTAGACGCCAGAATTATCAATTCATTTTTATTAAATTTTGGACACATTGATACAACTTATATTATTAATAATATACGCATATGTATTAATCAACCGTGTAGACCATATTTATTGTTTTCAGTTGTCTTTTTACTACTGAAATATTTTAGTTGTATTGTAAAAATTACTGTCACCGAATGGGAAAATAATGCGTGATAGTATTGAATTTTCCCATTGAAGTCAAAGCCAATAAAAATTGAACCATGGTATGATTTTTGTTTTGACCTGGACATCCATCAGAAAACAAATGCAGATGTTTTACATTGTATTCGATACTATTATTGATATAATACAAAATGAATGAACATTTATATTTTCTTTAATTATTTCTCTGCAAGATCCCGGTTCCCCGACTTCTCTCGTTTCGATAGGTTCTAACTCGTCTGGGACGTCATTAAAATTAATGTCTTCAAAGTGTTTTAACGAAATTAGAATTGTGATTACTTATCGTGCTAGTGGCGTTACAGTTTAGTCGGATGCGTGTGCGTGTGTATGAAATGTTACTGGAAATTGTTGACAGTAAATAAAAATATATAAATTGATTCGTTTTCATTCTGTTGCTGACTCCTCTAATGATATGAATAGTCTGTGATGATGAGTAAAGATATTTATGGTGAAAAATAAAACAATATTTTAGACGTTGTGTATGAATGGAAAACGTCATATAAACACCAGATAATTTTTTTTTAAAAGAAAAAGAAAATAAATAGGATAAAAAATAAATACGAGATAGCAGATAAATATAATACAGGATAGTCATATGGACGAGAGGAATGACTCGTTAACCAATAATATAACTTTGTCGCCATCAGTTTTCCGTACATAGATTTTACTATTATGGTTTCAAACAAATTTAATATTTTTTTCTGTAGCCCAATATAATGCAATCAGGTAGAGAGCAATCAGAAGCATAGCTTTCCAAAATTCTAACATAATCATTATACAGTGCCTACAGTGTTCTACAACACTCCCACTACATTTTTAAAAACTGTCTACTTTAACACAGACTTCAGTTTGGCAAAGTAGCCAGGACAACGCTGTATATATCAGAGGTGGAGTCTACTCCATCCCACACAATAAACTACGAGTATTTAATTGCAATATAATTGTATCTTACGTTTATCATGTTATATTATTATATATTCACCTCTGTTACAAAAAAAATATGTATGTCAATAAAGTCTAAAAAAACAAAAAAATTCATTTGGACCCTTCCTAGCTTCACCTTCATGGTACACATACAATTCGCTGGATGCAGAGTTGATGTCGTGAATGTTGAATATTCACTGTTAATTGGCGAAGATAAAAAATTTCTCGCACTTGAATCCGTGACAACCTTAAATTCTGCATAGTTCTGTTTCTTTTATTTTTTTTCCAGCACTATTTATATACCTTTGTTTTGCATCATTTAACTCTTTCACACTTGACTTGTATATTCTTAATGCCTTTTTGCGTTTAACTAGACTACTATCAATGCAAACAGAGTTCTGCATTTTGACAGTTTTTTAAACAAAATTGTCGATTTAATAGTTAACTTGAGAAACAACACTTGTTCAAGACGAGTGTTTTTTTTTTATAAATAAGAAAATTTTTATGAATAAGAAAAAAATGTTTTAAACTACATTATCCTTACTATGTATATCGAGGTGCCCGGAATGTGTGACTTGGTAGTGCGGACTGTGCGTGACGGGCCGCCCCCTGTGCATCCATCTTGTTCTTGGAGATGGGTTCCCTATGGACATACACGATAAGACGATACTGGAACGAAGAGGTAGTTGCAGGATCTGCCCAAAAGAAGCAATTCGAGCAGGAGCTGGAACAGTACAGAGAGATACATATTTAAATATCATCATTGCAATTTAAATCAATTCATCGACATTGCTTCAGATTTTTATCTGGTTCCGTTATTTATGAACAATTATAAATGTGTAATGTAATAAAAATGCACTTGACGCTAGTGATGATAACATAGAAATGTGTAAAGGTTTGCTACTTCGATACATTTTGCAGGAATCGAAAATACGTTCATGCTTTAGTATTAGAAAATAACATTTCAGTAAATTACGGTAGATGTCGCTAGTTATTTTTTTTTTATTCGGCATAAGTGATATATAGCTTTGCGACTACTTCGCAAAATATGAGGAAAATATCTTAGGCAACGACTGACGTTTTAAATATGCTATTGTTTATTGTGTGTGAATATAAACACGGCACATCTCTCTACAGGTTACACTTAAGAATTAATTTATAATCCTACATATATATAATTGGAAATCTAGGCCTCATGGTACAAACCGCAATGCTACAAACGGACATAATTAATAATTAACATTAAAATATTTTTCACCAGTCATACATTTAATAATGTCTTGCGAGCGTGTTACGTCATTTTTAATAAAATAATTATGTAATCGTCTGGTACTTTGTAGCTTGAACGGACATACAAAATGCTGGACAGATTTTTTTTTTTAAAATTAAATGACCTTCGCGTAATCAATATTGGTAGGTACCTACCAGTGGCGATCGGTAACTTTTTATATGATGAGATGCTGGATAACAAGTTGATATCAAATATATAAATATAACATATAATCGAAAGGTTATTCAATGTTTCAATAATTTGGCTTCAAGCATTAAATACGTTATTTGTACGTTGGACGCTGTTATACAGTGTTCAAAGATATTGATAGACATATATACATTGAAGACAATACGTGTGCGCGAAAGTCGAATACTTTCAATCTTTGTGGATACAGAACGAATGATAGAATCCACTGTTGCTGGTATCTGTGTGTTTACGCATTTCATAGATGTTCGAAAGTTGTGAATATACGTATATATATTTCGACTCGACCCGTGCGCGCGCCGCGTCGTAGTGTAGGTTATGATTGGTCTCTAAATGATTGGACGAATTTATTTGCAGCAGTGCTATTTTCAGCTAAAAAAAAAGTCCAAAGCTTTTTGACCCTAGAACATAAGTGATGCGGAGGATCCAAAGCATCTATGAAGCGACCGCGCCTGGTACCTACTTCCTATGTGTTCAATAATAATTTAATTTGATTCTAGAAGGTAGGTAGGTATCTATTAACTGATTTGTGTAAATTAAAAATATTATTTTTTCCTTTCATTATGCATGAGCTTCATTCACTTATATATTTTTACTTCATATTTGTATGTTATTGACTTATTTAGTCGTATTTTATTTACTATTTTTTATGCTTTTAAAATTATCAGTATTAACTTTGTGGTTAAAATTCATATATATATATATTTTTTTGAAAATTGGGATTGTCAATTTTGCATATAAACGGTGTTGGTCTCAAATTAAATAATTTGGAATCGTTGGAGATAAATAAAGCGTGTAAAACTAATCAAAAAATTATAAACAACCAACTAAATTTAACTACGAGTCCCATTCTAAATTTTTTTCCTAAAAATTATTCTACTAAATTTGTATTATGTAATGATTTGAGTTAGGTACTAAAAAATTTTTTTTTTTTTTAAATTAGATTCTGGCAAAGAAACAATAGTATATGTTTTAGTTAGTTATGACATCCTGAAGAAGAAAATTGTATTTTTCGAAACCGGTAGATGTATAAAAACTCAATTTAGTGGTTAATAAAACAAAGATAATAAATTAAAAAATGCTATTTTTATTTAAAAAAATTGAATATTGAATTTACTTTTTCTTTGTATATATTCTATGTTATACAATTGCATCTTGTTTTACTATTTTAATTTTTTATTCAATTAACAATACATTTTTACTTTTTGTTTGTATATTATTTAACTGAATTTTGTTTTACTCTTTTTATTTTTATACTTGAATACTTTTATCTTGAACATAACATTTTTAGTCTAATTTTTACCTTGTTTTGTATGTTACTACTATACCTTGTTTACTACTATACCAGAAAAGCACTGTGTATACAATAAAATACTAATTTAGCAGGCATGGCACAGAATTACGTGTTCTTACTTTGCTGCAATATTCTATACTTTACATAAAACACACTGTAGTATGAATCTAAAAATAAATAATAATTATTATTAATGTTTAATGATTGATATATAAATGGTTTACCTCTAGCATTAGTTCCTTGAGCAACTATAGCAGTTGGTTCACCCTCTCCTGGACTTGTTGCAGCTGAAACCCAAAACTCATACAATCTGTGTTCAAATAGTCCTCTGACTTCTGTGGCCAAGTATCCCCCAGGAATCGCCATGCTGCCCACTCCTTGCGCGGAGCCGGTGCCATCTGCCGACACAGCCAACGTCGTATGTTTTCCAACTCTGGAAATGTACAGTTTTATTTTACTTATGTATTTATGTAATGAATAAATACATTTTGAATACAAATTAAATTAATCAATTAGAAATATATACAGAAGAAATCTATTTATCGAAAAAATATATGATGGCTACCGGGATTCGAACTTGGACTATTTCGTATGTGGGGTCCGAGTTCAACGAGTTAGTGTAGGATTTAAACTTCAGTCAGAAAGGCCAGATACAAAAAGCAGTGCCTGTATTCACGAATTGAAGTGATCGGCCGAATAACGGATGTTACATTATTTTCGAAATCGAGTTTTTGACTGAATATGTTGCTATATCACTTTACACAGCTGGAATAGCCCTAATTTCTCAAATCCCTAATTTGGTGATGGCGTTTATTGTCTCTAAAGTTTAAAAAACCACATAGACTGTTATTCGGCCGAACTCTTCAATTGTTGAATTGAATTATTCTTCTAAAAATTGCATAATGTATAGTTTCCGTAAAATAATTAATCCGCACCTTCCTGCTTCTCTGGAGTACACGGTGTAATGTGTGATTCTTCCGTTCTTCAGAACGGGCGGAAGCCAACTGACCACAATTGTCTCGGCCGTCAAAGCATTTGCTTTTATTTGAGCTGGAGGTCCCGGAACTAAAAATTAACGAAACATTTATATACTCTTTTAGTAGACGTAATTGATATTATGATACAAATAATAAAATTCCGTAATATCATTAATTGATTTGGCAGTTACTTCGTGGTGTAATATTTTGATATAAAAAAAATATCATTTTTATATTGACTTTGTACTACATACATACAATTTATTGAGTTAATATCACTACTAGTTTCGAGAAGAGCAATCCTTCCCATCTATAGGTATAAATTGAACTAAATGAAATACAGTTGGCTATGAGAGCGGCGGGGTACGTAAGGGTGGGAGTGACTTTATCGTTTCTTGGAAACATCGATAATAGCGGTGAAGTATTTGAAAATGCGATAATATTTATTAATGTTTTTTCCGAATTAAAATTTTTCTGGTTTTCTATTATTTCAAGATTATTCAGTATTATTCTCATATATGGTACCGAGTGGAGTAATTTTAGATCGTGGCTGTCGAAACTAGTAGTGATATTAACTCAAAAAAATGTGTGTGTCTAGTAGTACGAAATAAAAATAAAAATGATATATTTTTCTCTTTCAAAATAATTTTTCTGTTACGCACATTCCCTATTTTTAAAAATATTATTAATTTTAGTATTCTAAGTAAGATTTTATCATGTATATTCTAATCTTCATCATACTTGGTAAATGATCACGAAATGTCATGTCATGTTGAGAGTTTAACAATGCTTTATTGTGAGGCATAGTTATGTTTTTGATCCCAGTGCTTTATGATTTCGTTAGACTAGATACACTAAAAAATAACGATAAACGAAAATCTATAATTATCCATACCGTACAAAATGAATTAAAAGTAAATGTATTGTTGAAGTAGAATTGTTTCATTATATTTCTTTTAATAATATTAAAATACTGTAAATGTTTAACTTTCTATTTTACTATGAACAAAATACATGATAGCGATTACCGTTACTACATTTACCCCTTAGAATAACAAGATTCCAACTAACATTTTAGGCTAATATGAGTTATTGTGGTAAATGGGTTCCAAATTTATTATTCTTTATTTATTTCATACACACCAACTCTAATTAACGGATATTAAAAGAAATAGCAAGATCTGAAAGTTCCAATTGCATCAGTTATTTATTTCAATTTATGGATCTTTATTGTTAGTTTACAATGTCTTTATTTATTTTTAATTTCCTCCATCTCACAGTGGTCATTGATAACACTGAAAATAAGTTAAGACCTCAATTATCATATTTACATACTCAAAATAAAAATCATGAATGTATGTTGAAATTCAATTAACACTTTTGAGCTCATTATCTCAAAACAGTGTCAGTGTAAGATGAAACCTTGTTATTCTAAGGTGTCGATTTGTCAATAAACGTAATAATGATCACTTTTAAAATAATTTTTTGTATGAATAATGTATAAATTTGAAGATCATAATATATATTATCAACTAGAGATGTACTTATTATGTATCGCATGTTTAGAATGGAATTCGATATTTTTAAAATTAGTCGTGTAGAAGGCCTAAAATTTAATGCAATTAAATACATACACATATTTTAAATATAGAGGCGTACACGGAGTAGGTGTCGCATCAATATTCTTACTATTTTTAAATAAAGCTTGTGCTATGAACATATTACTAAACTGCTGGTCTCCAAGAACAAGGATCAAACTCCCGATAAATAGATCACTAAGCGAGTGTCTTAAACGCTGGATCAACAAACTTATGGCAAAATAATTCATATCAAAAATTATGACAGGGGTAGGTTAGTTTTATATAATTAAACAATATATAAAAAATGAAGAATTCGTAGTAATAATAATAATAATAATAATAATAATGTGTTTATTCCAGCGTTTTTTTAATCCGATTCGCCATAAAGATAATACATGTTATATATTAAAGATTATGAAATAAATATAATAGGTAATGAAATTAAAAATTCCACTGACATGAATGCGTTATTTGTTGTAAATTAATAGAGTTTTTCTACATGCTGTATTTGAATAACATTCATTACGTACGGTCTTCATCTGTCAAACAGAATAAAGATGCGCTACGTTTTCCATCCCCTGCCGTTGTGTAGGCGAGGACCTGCACGGAGTAATTAGTGTATCGCCTCAGGCCGTGGAGATATGTCTCTGCGCTTGTCGTTCTTTTGACTTCCCCAGAAATGGCTGCTGTTGCTTGAAATTTAATAAAATTTGGGTTGATAATATTCTTTGTTTTAAAAAATTATAATACGTTACATGCAACGGAAAATGTAGACATTTAATCATTATAAAATGGCTTACGTTATATTAAGTAGGTACTCAAATAAATTATATTTTTTTAAATCGAAAATATTATTTTTAAAATAAATAAAAAATGAACTACTACAGTTTCTCTTTATGATTCATACAAAACAGTTAAACAGATTTCTTATTTACCAAGAGATATAAAATTATTTATTTTAAATAAAGATGCGTACACGGAATAGGTGTCACATAAATATTCTTACTATTTTCTAAGCTAAATGATTTTACCATACCCATACCCAAATACCCGACTACTAGATCACTAGGCGAGTATCATAACAAGGACATCGATTGTAATTCTTATACTTATATTAAAATACGTAAATGTAATAAAATATTTAATTCTTACTTAGGGTAGGGATCAATCCCCCGATATCTTAGTCAAAAAGTGAACTACTCAGTACTATATCGAGTAAGCAAGAGAATAATTGTTAAATTATATTTAATTCCCGTATATGTAATAACAATGGTCATAACAAGATGAATATTTTATATCTATCTGCAATGTGCACATGAGTTCATTTTACACTCTCAGTTACGACCATAAATTAGCGATTAACTGTCAGTTAAAGTGCCATTTAAAGTACCAAGAGCCACGGGTGAAAGAGGAGGTTAAAGGGGTGGATAGCTATGAATTAATTTAAAAGTTTTAAAAATAGAACCTGTCGAACAATTTTAATAGGTATTTATTTCAGAAGCGTTTAAACTTTAAAACACAAAAATATTAATAACATATGTATTTATATAAACTATTTGAAAACATAAATAGATGTTCACGATTTTCCAAAAATGAGTTATGAATGCATATAACATTATTTTAGACTACACACATTACAATACATAACATCAAAATGACATTAAATTGTTTTTGCAGTACAAAATACGAAAGGTACAAGTCCTTTCTACTAATGTTTATACAATACTGGTGAAATCAAGTTTTGTCCAAAATAAATATATATAAATAGATAAATAAGTAGACCGTATATAATATATTTTTTTGCACAGTTTTGAGATTTATGTTAAGTATTGTAAACACAAAGAATACTCTATATATATGTACAGGATTGTATTGTTGTATTCAAATAATCTGATATTTCATATAATAAATAACATATTCCGTGTTTTATAATCTCCATTGGATATAAACAAAATAATATATGGTAATTTTTTTTCTGTATTAATGACATGTCTACTACAAATGCATCACTTAAAATATATGTTATAGTAATGAAAACTCGTGTTAATTAACATTTAATGTATTCATTACTCACATCCATGACCATTTGTTGGCTTATAGATGACCTTGTACCCTTGTAAGACCCCACCGTGCAGGGCGGGGGGTGGGGGTTCCCAAGAAACCTTAATACTCTGAGATGACAATGCAGAACACATCACGTTATGAGGTGCTCCTTCGGGAACTACATGTAATTGAAAAGTAAAATAAAAACTCTCTTGTATTTAAATTTTTTTTTATGTATCTACATAAATTTAACTACATTAGAATAAAATTAATAATTTACGATTTCAGAATAAATCTATAATAATAAATAAATAATTGCATTTTACAGTTTTAAAAAAATCTAAGAAAATACTGTATATTGCACACAAAATCTGTAAATTTGGTATATGATTACTCATATACTTTTTTTATCTCCTTAAAAATAATCGAGGCAATTATCTAAGCAATATAGTTTCCAAAAATTTTTCCAAAATTAAAATAACTGTAACATAAGTACCAACGTACACTTATATCATTTAAGTGTGTAATTTTTAATCTTTCTAATTAATCTTTTATTTAAATGGTTTTTAAATGTATACACCTAAAATAATTTTCATCAAACTACCAAGTATGCTAATTTTTTAAAGGATATAAAATGATTTTTTTGTTATACTCTACTTAAAAAATAATTGCATCTTTTAGTATGAAAACTATTCAATCGACCCTTTGCTCTCCATACATTGGATTTACTCGTATCTAGCAACAAAGTGTTCAAAATTGATATTAAAATAATTTGGTCCTTGCGTAATTGAGAATGAATAAAATTGAATTAAACATAATTTACAAACCTCCCTCTTGCGTAGTTGCCGAGGCCGGTAGGGATGGTGGCCCTGCTGCAACTCCATTGAAGGCTCTTACCGTGACTCCATATCTGGTAAACTTTCTCAGCCCAGTCAGTACAGCCTCCAAGTTAGACCAACCATTAACTGTAATGGACATGCTAGAGTTCAGGTTGAAGGTAGGAAATGGAGTGTTTGCGTTCAGCTCACTCCAAGTCACAAGATAGCCGAGTAGTTCTCCATTCCAGGAGTCATGCGGGGGTGCCTGAATAATAACAGTTAAACCATACTATATTTTCACTATGAGGACACGTAAAGCGCTCTTGAGGTGAAAGTTTTTACGAAAATGGTGCTATACAAATTATCCAATATTATAATTACACTCAAGTTTTGTTGAGTATAATTTCACTGTTCAATCAGTCGATATAAATTGGTTTTAACTTATGAACCGACTATGAAACTAATTAGGTAGGTATGTAATATTTGACTAAAAAATCATATTTTAAAATAAATGAAAATTATTAATCACACGAGAAAGTAAGAAATATACTAAAAAATAATTACTATATTATTGAATACAAATTCAATGAATCAACTAGAAAGGTACACAGAAAAAACTTATATTTTTTGCTACCTAGATAACTATATTATTGCAGTTCCAATAACAAATAATTATTAAGGAGAACACATTCTTATTGTGAAGTTGTAGTTATTCAGAACATAGGTCTATGATATTTTGAATACTAATTTAATGTATTAATTATAAATATATACATATAAAATCAATTTTATCGAAAAATATTGTTTTTTGAGCTACCGGGATATCCCGGTATAACTTTATGATAAGAATGTGTTCTCCTTAATAATATAAGTTGTATCAATGTGTCCAAAAATTTAATAAAAATGAATTGATAATTTTGGCGTCTGCAGTCGGTTTACTCAATGATATTTGAAATTTCGTAAAAATAATGTAGATGTCTTTCAAATAATTGAAAAAATGAAAAATACTGGCATTATAACACAATTGGTAGTGCACTTCCCCGGATTGGAAATAGAGATCCAGGTTCGGATCCCGGTAGCGCAAAAAACAATATTTTTCGATAAAATTGACTTTATATGTATATATTTATAATTAATACATTAAATTAGTATTTAAAAAATAATTATTATATTTCATTCTCGAAAATATTCTAAGTGAAATTCATGGTAGAAATATTAAATATATATCAAATATTATCACGTACATATTTTATGCTTTTAAGTATATTGAATGCTGTTAATAAATTAAACCGTGATCGCCCCTTAAGACATTTTTATTTAACAACATTTTTATAATAAATACCTAGTGTGTTTAAATAAAGGTCATTCCATAAATATATTGCTCGAGTAATCCTACTAATTTTAAAGAATTTATATTTTATATAAACATTTTAAGCATAAATAATTTGTTTATTAAAGAGATAAAACTGTACCTTCCACGTGACATGTAGTTCTCCTTGTCCACCTGTTTGTACCTGGACATTCATTGGTGCCTCAATAGGGGCTAGAATGAAAATATAAATTACTTAAGCCTTTGAAAATTATGTCCATAATTAAAGGAATACACGTAGTGTTTCGTCAATTGAATTTTAATTAAAAATCATAACATTAAATATAGAGAAACGTTAATGTTCGCGTAAAAATTACAGGTCATTTGTGGTCATAAGTACTATGTTTCAACAAAATAGTAGTAAATAAATAACTTATAAATCTAGCATAATTTATAATTTTATAATTTCTGGTCGATTATTCAAGCGCTGTACAGCTATATAGTGTCGAAGCTATATCTGAATTACATAGCCTCCAAATATCAGCCACTCCATCCGAGTGACTCGACAACTTAAAGCGCACATATTTCGACTCATATTTCGAGATAATCATCTACCCTATAGTGTTAAAAATACTTATTGATTAGAATCAATCCCAACATAAGTATTGAGAGTGTTCCTATTTTTATTAAATAATATTTTTGAAAATTGTTGTAAATTAAAAAAATAATAACTGAATATCCATATCACACAAGACTTATAAAAATCACCTTCTTCCTTTGTTTTGACTACAGCGGGTTCTGAATATGAGCTTTCGTCAATAGAATTATAAGCTGCCAAGCGGACTGTATAGGCAGTTGCGGGGTGGAGGCCCGGAACAAGAGTCTCGCACACGACAGCCTCGGATAGTCCCACGACCCCGCCGTGCCTTTCAAGATCTGCACTATAATATTGAAACCATATCATGTAATTTTTAAATAGTATCATAGAACGCGGATAATTATAATGTATATATATTATACATAAGACAAAAAATAAATGTGATTAATGGAAAATTTAAAAAACATATCAATAGATTACTAAGTAAATTGAGATTCAGAAGATGTTGGTCCAGTCTTTAAATAAAATAAACTATCCAAATTTATATAAATAACTATTCGTTTACCTATTATATGAAATCCTCACATTATCTAGAGTAATATTGACAACGTTGGCTGTCAGCCAATCATCTTTGTTCACCGATCCGAGTAATTGGTATTGTGCTAGGTATCCTAAGAGGGGGCTATTTCCATCAAATCCCCTTAGCCAGGAAATCTTTACTGACCTTCCACCTACTTCCACAACTTGAAGTGATACCGGTGAATCTGGGCGCTCTGAAAATTTGTGTTACGAAGGAAAATGTTTTTATGTAGTTTAATTAAATTTAAAAGTGTTCAATTTTGTTAAACTTTTTTTTTCTATTTTAAAATTATCACTTACCTTGTACTAATACATATATGAGATGTTCACTCCTGCCAAAAGCATTTTCTGCTTGACACCGATATATTCCTGAATCTCGTCTCTCTGCTCTACTTAAGCTCAGTTGAGATCTCAGTCCCGACTCGGTTCTCACCTCTGACATGCTGATTCTGAAGAAATATTATGACATTTAATAGCAGTACTAACTGAAATTCCATCAAATTCAATCAGAGATTTAGGCTTAAATTACGTTGCTAATTAAAATAATTTTATTATTATTATTAAAGCAGTTAATCTTTTTTTCACATATTATATCATAAGCGGTATTAAACTAAATAAAAAGCTTTTCTTATATGCACTAGTCAGGAAATTGTTTGTAACATAACACAATCGCTATTGAATTATTTCGCATAAAAAAATAAATCTCACTCCACAAACTCGTAGTAATTAGTAGGTGTAAGGGTATAAAATAGTTATTTATTTAAAAACAAACTAATAATTTTTTTAGTCTAACTTAAATATTTTCCTACCTGTAGGTATTCAGATCAATTTTTTTCATGTTGTGCGTCCACTGGACTTTAATAGGATTATCGCCAAAGACTTCGCAAACTAATGTTACGGGATCATTCTTTCTTGCTGATACGTTTTTAGACGTCACTTCAAAATGGGCAGGTTCTAAATGTAAAAAAATACATTTCATAACATGTTTTAGGTAACAAATATAAGTACCTATTTAATACATACTATAAAAATAAATCTCGTTTTTTTATTGTATTTAGTATAATACTTACCATTTACGGTTACAAAAATTTGTTTGCTGAGTCCTGAACCGATTCCATTTTCTGCTTTACAAAGATACTGCCCTTCATTATAAGTAGCTGTGGCGGGTACCATTAGAGAACCATTTTGCATTACCATCTGTCGACTATCGAAGTCTACTATCGGCCGAAAATCCTGTTGATTTACACCTAAAATATTTAGAAAAAAATTCATTGAAATGATACCATTTCACTTGACCAAGTTTATTTATAAAATAATACTTTATTATCTGATAACATAATGAAACAATACATAACGAAAAAGCCAAAATAGTTTGTTTTTAAACATTTTAGTCCATACCTTGTCCTTTGAACCAATATATTTTTGGTTCTGGAAATCCTCTAGCTGCACAATGGATAATAATTGGTGTTCCTAACAACGTAGATATATCTTGTGGTTCATATGTCCAATGAGGTGATACTAAAAATGTTTTTTTTTAAATATTATATTTTTACTATAAACAAATTCGTAAATTTTCGTGCTCAAAATATATTATATTTTAATACAAATTAAATTTATCAATTAAAAAAATATACAAATATAAATAATTTATTGAAAAAATTATTTGTTGCCACCGAGATTTGTGATCCAGGAGCTTTTCCTATCCGGGGACCATTATAACTGAAAGTTAACAAGTTTTCGAACCTATTCGCTGCACTTTTAAATGAATACATCTACTATTTCATTTTTAAAAGTAATCCACTTCATATTACGGAGAATTTTAAATACCTTTGAGTAAAACTCGATCAGATACTCCAGAATTAAAAAAATAAATTAAATTTGGAAATATTAATAAAACTTATATATTTTTAACGAGAACGTATTATCATTGTGAAGTTGCAGTTTTTCAGAACATAGTTCTGTAATATTTTTAATACAAATTAAATGTATCAATTAGAAAGATATACAGAAAAAATCAATTTATCGTTTTACTCAAAGATATTTGAAATTCTCAGTAATATGAAGTGTATTGCTTTTAAAAATGGAATAACAGATGTATCAATTTAAAAGTGCAGCAAATAGGTTTTAAAATTTGTCGTTAACTTACTATGTTGACATAGTGTAATGGAGAGCGCATTTCCACGGATAGGAATAGTGCCTGGTTCGAACCCTGGTGGCAACAGAATATATATTTGATAAATTAATTTCATCTGTATGTATATCTTTCTAATTAATTAATTTAATTTTTATTATAAATAATAGTGTTCTAAATATATTACACTTGTTTATCAAATGTTGTATTACCTTTCACCATCAATTGAGCAGTATGATTTACTTTTGCTGCCATATTGCTGGCAACACAGGTGTAATCACCACTGTGTCTTGAAGAAACATCACTGAATATGAGAAAACTGAATTCGTCAAGAGATTTTTCTTGAATCTAAAAATAAATAAATAATATTATGTTAAGAAAAATACATGCGAGGAAATAATCACTGCAAATAAATAAACAAGCACAACACTTTAAATTAGTGAGAACTCACCTGGAGAGTTGCCGGAATTGGATTGCCGTCTTTCAACCAGGAGAAATATACAGGTCTATCTCCTGATGTCATTCCACAAAGAAGTTGAACTGAGCTCCCCTCTTCCAAATCGGGGGGGAAACTAAACGGCACTATTTTAGGTGGATCTGAAAATAAATATCAATTGTCATTAACCTGTTACATTTTATAAAAATAAAAAATATGATTTTTTGCACCGAGAAACTATATCTACAAATTAAACATATTTATTGCATATTATGTTTTTTATTCATTTTAATATAAATTATTTATTACTTACAATTTGACATTAATCTTCATATATTTTATCATTGTAACAATTTAAGTTGGGTACTAGATTTATTTTTTATAAAGGATGTTTTTTTAGAAGTATAGAACTTTAAAATGAAATAAAACTCATAAAAATCGTAGTAATGACCATGATATTGGCTTTATTGGAAAGATAATTTATCGCCATTAAGCAATGTTGACTTTCAACTCGTCTATTCTCTCTGGTTTATCGGTGTAAAATAGCGACTTCACGTATCCCTATAGAAAATAATCCAAGTATGTCAAATCACACGATCACGATTCACAGCAAATTATTTGCGATCATTAAATGTTTCCTTTAATAAGTTTATTGTGGCGCGCGCTATGTAGCGTGTTGCGCCGTCTTGTTGAAACCACAGATCTTCCACATTAATGCCATTCAAATGGGGAATGAAAAAGTCAGTAATCTCTCCATTGACTGTAACGTTCTGGCCGGCATCATTTTTGAAGAAATAGCAGCTTCTTCGGTGCGCACTATACGACGTTTCTGCGGACGCGTATTATCAAATAGAGTATGCGTGGTGCGAAAATAATCCATTGTTATTCGAATTACTTGCTCGGATAGATATTTATATCGACCATAAAATGGACGTAACGTACGGTAAGTTTCGCGAACTGAACCACGATTTTCGAAATAAATTGGCAAAATTTGCAAGCGTTGTTCTGGGGTAAATCTATTCATGGTGAAATGGCAAACCAAACTGAGGACAAATCAGCTGTCAGCTGCCAAATTCCCTGTCATTGGAAAAAGTGTTGCAAATTCGAAAAACATACATCTAAAAACACCTTTATACTTAATGTTGTATTATTTTCTAATTTAAAATAATTGGAACAGTTTTACATGATTTTAGTTAGTTTATTTGGTATCCTGATGAAAGAAAGGGTATTTTCCGAAACTGCTTGGTGCTTGGCAAAATTTAACTCATAAAAGTGGTTACAAACAAGGTTATAAATAATTTACATTAAAAATAATTCATAAACAACATCAAGTTAAAATCATTCATAAAAATAATTGCAATAATTAAATTCAAAATTTTTATTTAATGGGCCAGAGATCTTAAATATATAAATATAAATAATTTGACTAAAAATAAATAATTCTTGATGAGAAAAAATGAATATGAAAACAACCAACTTGGATTATAAGATTTAATATAATATTAAAAACCCTTCACTCACTTTTAACCACAACTTGAAGATCTCTCTTGACTGTCTCTCCGGTCGGCGAAGTTACAATGCAAGTGTAGCTGCCAGCATCTGTGACAGGATCCACTCTTGAAATGTGTAGAGCACCCTGAGATCCGGCGCCAACCCTCAGACTATTAGTGATCTCCTGCCCCCTTCTGGACCATACGACTGAACTAAAATTTAAGAAATGTTGATTAAAAATAAATTTTTAACAATCTTTAAAATTGGAAAAAATTAACTATAAATTCTTAGAATTTATGGTTGAACACCTCCGATGAAGTTAGTGTGGGTTAGACTTTAGACTTTATTGACATACATGTTTTTGTTGTAACAGAGGTGAATATATTATAATATAATATGATAAATATAAGTAGTTATATTGCAATTAAGTATATACTCGTAGTTTATTGTGTGGGATGGAGAAGACTCCACTTCTTGGTATCTCTATAATCAAAAATGTATACACCGAAGTTGGAAGATGAAAAAAAAGACAGAAAGCGACATACATTGACCTCCAACGTAGACTTTTTTTGTTCTATAAAACGGTAGCTTTAAAGAGGGGTACGTTATGTACGTTAAAATAATTAAAAAATGACATCAAAATCATTAAAATACAAAAGTTTCTTAGGCAACCTTTAATCTTTAATTTCATTTATATGAGGACAAGAATAACGATATTAATTAATGTATTTCTATGAAGAAATTAACGATGGACGAATACATATTTATTAAAATAAAAATTCTTTCTGCCAAGATTTTCTGGGCGTGATATTTTTTACTTTTTTAAACATTATGATATTAACCTTTCCCATACGGTTCTAAAATAATAACGCGGACTCCGGTACTATAAACTCAGTGTACATGGAGACTTTTGCGATTTTTAAGACGGATGAATATGAATAATAGTTGATATATATATATATATATCAATTATTGTGAAAAAGTGTTAAGAATGAGAATGAGAAAAAACATTGGTCATACGGAACGATAACACAGAGATGCATAGGATACACCTAAGTCGGCCAGCGTACGCTCTCGCTGTGCCACTAATGCCAGCAGTCCACTCTCCCCGAGGCTCCTCACCCCGCGCAGTGACCAGAACGAAGCGTGGACGGGGCGAGGCGAGGCGTGCGAGGCGAAACGAGATGGCACGAGACGACTCGTGGCGACACGAGAATGGGCGATGCTAGCCGAGAGCTGCAGTACATTCTCGTGCTCGGCTCCTGGACTACTGGCATAAGCAAAGTGACGATCAGCATCCGACACCCCGCGCCCCGCTCACTGCGCTTTTCGCACCACGCAACACATACAAATATCGTCAGGTTTTTCGAAAAAAAAAATTATTGTTGCGTATGGTAAATACTTACATATTGTAATCATTTTATCCTATACATAAATATATTACAGAGGAATATCTAAAATGTGAATTCTGTATGTAGTATATTTACAGAGATATTCACATAATTAGAGGCAATGTCAACACAGTTTCATCACCGGAGAGGAAAGGTTAAGTAGGTTAGGTTTTTTAAATATTTAAAACTTAAATTATTAAAAACACGAGAGAATTTTTTATTATTCATAAGGACAAGCGTTTTGATGTGTTTCCGCAGTCTCTTATGATTACAAAGTTAGAATGAAAAAAAGTTTATCGCTAATCGGTCTGAAAGAAGATGGAACAAAATAAAAGTTCAAATTAAATTTTTAATAAAATAGTAATCCAATTTTCGTCTGCCTCTTTTTAGAGCACCTTGAGTGTATTTTGATAAGAAATTTCAACTCAAGTAGTACAACATAATATATAAAAAAATAAAGCTAACAGAAATGAAGGGTAGTTAATGTTATTACCTTATCGGATACCCGGAGAAAGGACAGTGAAGGGTCGTATTAAAACCAGCCACTGCTCTAATTGGTCCAACAGCTCTAATAGAAGGAGGTCCTAAAACAATTAATAGGGCCATATAATGTTATCGGTGTTCATTGTGAGGGATGCTAGAATTGTGCTCGGATAAATCTTGTTCATTACAGTTTTATGCCGTGGAATCTTAATAGTTTTTGGAAGACAAAAATAAGTGATCTATTTGCGAAAATTTAGTGAATATCTGATAAAATGTTTATATTTATAATTTTATTATATTAGTATAGATGTATATAAACGGATGTATGTATATTTAAATTTCAGATTATTTCCAATATATTGTATAAAAGCATAAAATTACTCAACCATGTACATGCATGTATTATAATAAGTTATTATATTTAAAAAACTTTTTTTGTGAAGTTCGATGATTTCTAATGAAAACGCTATTCTATTGTAAGGATTTTTAACACCGTAAACAATACAGAACAACATATCAATTTATAAATAAACAACGTTCCCTTTAATTTTAGATCACGGATTATTTACATTTTTTTTGTGCAATTTTAAGGATTATATTATATGTCCAAAACGTTGGTGTTCTCATTCAAGATAAATCAACATACTGTAATATGGTCGCCAACATTCGAAAGAAGACGGCAAAAGAAGAAAAAATCTTGAAAGAAATTGTGTGCGCGCTATATTTTTTTGTATGCGCTATGATACCAAATCATGTGCGTGCCTCAGAGAGAATATTGTAAATAAGTAGGGTTAGATTGTAAATAATGAAGAAATAAGGAAAGAATGTAAAGCTGATGTTAGTATAGTGAGTAAGATTAAGAAAGGATCACTTAGGTGGTTTGGTCATATGGAACGGATGAATGAGGTGAGAATGGTAAGAGAGATATATGACGCAAGTGTTGATGGCACAAGAAATAGAGGACGTCCGCGGAAGACTTGGCACGACCAGGTAAACCAGATAATGGAGTATGGTTCTGTTGAAGTCTCAACAATCGGCGAGCTTGTATGAGAAGATGTATGAATGTGGATGAGGCGAGAATTGTGTGTCAGGACAGAAGAGTGTGGCGCTCTATCCTCTCTGCCTACCCCCGAGGCGAAACGGCGCAATGGTAAGTAAGTAAGTAAGTGAGATTGCAAAATATCAAAGCACCTTTATTCCAATCATTAAATGTTCACGGTTTATTACAACTTGTTGCAACTATATTTGTAATTTGTACTCGTTAATATCATTGCATATTGATATTATTGAGGTGTATCGCCTCCACAGCCATCATCACCGCCGACAACTCATGAACGCACATCACATTTGTTAGTCCGTAAAACTAGAGCACTTAACAGTCGAAAAAACATGTCCGGTACCGACGCCACAATAATGCGACATGCGACTCCTGAGCATCACTGCTCTCGTTGCCGCCTTTCAGATAAGATCTCCAGGAAACGCTCATCTATGTAGAGTTTTAATTTGTATGGATATTGTATATCTATTATACAATCTGTAACTGTGCTTAACATTAAACTTGTGTCAACAGATAGTTATTTACATTTTCTGATCTGCGCTAGTCTGCCACACGATACACCGATGCATAATGTTCAATCTTAATTTCATTACCCCATAACGTATCAAATAAGCCCACAGTTATGTCAGTCTAGGTCGCTATAGAAAGTCCACGGTTTTAAAGAAACATCAAATAACATGTTGTATAATGATACTTATTGAAATAACTTTGACAATATTTTATCATTACACCATATCTGTGCCAATGTGGAACTATGTAGAACGCCTTGACGCTTTCCAGAATTCAATATATTATATGTGGCGCATTTCTTTATCTTTTCCCACTCCACCCTAATAGTCTTAACAAAAAAGTTTGACATTCTCCACAGTCTTCACGCCCGTGATATATTATGAAAAGATGATATCACACTTAACAGCATTACTTTATTGTCAGTAAAATTTATGAAACTTTTCACCCCCCAAGAGTATTGTTAAAAAATATATAATATATTATAATTTTACTTTCTTAGTTGATAGGCCATAATATAAATAACGGAATTTAAATTAAACTTTTCTAATATAAAAACTTTCACAATCATTCATTGTTAACACCCTATTTGGCTTCTAATAATTTTAGATTTATATAATTTTTAATGAGAGTTGTTATAGAAGAGCCGTTGATCGCTAGTCCGATGGACAGACTTACGACTACAAGTGGGTAAAATATTAATATAAAACATAAGGAAAATATATTTTCGTAAACCATAAACATTTATATATTATATATACTGAATATTTACGCACATGTACATGATATTTCTTTTATATATAAAAACCCAGGTTACGTAATTAAATTTTAAAAGTAAATAAATATACATAGTTTGTTACGGCTACGCACGGTTTTGTGTGTCGCTTCTTTTTTTAATCTGATTATATTTAATTGGTTTTTTTCTGTTGGGTTAAGTCGTTATGTAATTTGAATGCGCTATAATAAAGGCTTACTCTTAAAATATACACAAATTCTTTATAAATAATAAATTATACAATAAAAAAAGTTACCTACTAAGAACAAAAAAAAAAATCATTAATTTCATTTTTACCAATATGCTACCTCATTCTATCAATCAACTATTTATAAAAAAAATTAGGTTGGACTTTCAAATAATTAATAATAATAATATCTTTATTCCACAGTGGTCGGGTTGTTTGTACAAGACCCGATTCAATACATAAAAGTTAAAATGATTTATTTTCGTCTCATAGGTCTACAAATAATAGAAACTATTTTAATTATTCCCGCAATTGTGGTCTTTTAACACATACTCTGCTCAATAAGGTACTAAATTTTTTTTTTTAAATAATTGTGTTTTTTTTTAAAAAGATTTTTTTAAATAGATTCTGGTAAAGAAACAATAATATATTTTTTAGTTAGTTATGACTTCTTGAAGAAGAAAATGATATTTTTCGAAACCGGTAGATGTATTTAAACTCAATTAAGTGGTTAATAAAACAAAGATAATAAATAAAAACATGAATTTTAACCACAATGTTATTATTGCTAATTTTAAAAGAATTATATATATAAATTATATATATAAATTACAAATTAAATCGAATTAAAATATATAAATTACAAATTACATGTTTGAAAGAAAAGTTCTTCGTAAAACTTACGCCCCCATAAATAACAATAGTGTTTGAAGATAAGTATATGCTAGTGTGGTCAAACTAAATAAAATTGGAGGATCACCCTGGCTGAGGTACTTGCATCGCATGGCCAAGACCAAGAATCCTCAAATAAAGTATAGTTCATAGATCGGCAAGGGTGCAAGATAGGTTGAAGCTGCGATAGCTTAAAGGTGATTAACTGAAAGAGGGATATTTACAGTTTCCGAGAAAAGCTTGTAGAACTCCGTAATCACATATGTATATGAAAATAAAACACTTGTTTTTTTATTATACTCGTTTAATTTACTTGAGACGCATTTTGTTTGTGAGGGTATTATCAATCTAATAATTTTACTCAACATCTTGTATTTATATTAATGTTAATCTTATAATATTGTTCAACACGAATGATATTAAACACAAAATTATCTATTCGGAATTGCTGCATTATTAAAAAAAAAACATATGTATTTTTTATATTTTCGTGGAAAGCAATCACTTTGTTGTTTGACATTAGATTATATAAAATACAATCACTTTGTTTAAAACCACGAATTTTATTTAACGCCAACCGGTTTCGTTTAGTTCAAGCTTCGTCAGGGTGTATTTAAAACAGTAAGGGAAAACTTTTGGCGTTTAATAAAATTTGTGATTTTATACAAGGTGATTGTATTTTATTTAATCTAATGTGTATTTTAATGGCGACAAATCCTGCGCATGGCGACAAATCCTGCGATATGGTGACAAAAACCTACAGGCTGCTGATGATGTAATATTTTCTACTAATTTTTCTTGGAAATATTAATAAAACGTTAACGCTATTCTAAATAGTGAATATTTTGCACCAAAACTGACGAAATAAAAAAATGAGTGTATAGTTTCCAAATTTTACCGATAAGAAAGAAGATACATGTCTCAACGACAGTTGTTATGTAGTCACGTTATTAATTTAGATAAATTTTAATGAATATTTCTGTATGATAAAGACTAAATTCTAATAAATATTTATATCAATGATACGTGTAAGATTGAAAAGATTTGTGCTGCTTGCAAATATATATCACATTTTATAAAAACGTGTTGCAAGTTGAAATCATTATTGAAATATTTTTTGGCATCAAAATTCTTTTACAATCCTTTGGCCCTTCTAAACGTCTGGAGTCTGGAGCAAATATATTTTTAATAGTTACGTCACTGGTGGACCGCATATCTCATAGTGAAGAACGTATGTTGTATTTTGTCTACTGGCTTAACAAATTAGATACAATTAATTCATACTCTTATTGTTTTAATTTCTTTTTAGAGTAAAATAGCAGGTTAATGAACGAGTTTACATTTAGTCCCTCTTGAGATCCCAAGTCCCGGCATAGAAAATATTGATGTTTACATTAAACAGCTAGTTCAGTGAACTTATAGGGGTTAGGTTTATCTCGTGATATGGACTTGAAAGGGTCACCAATAGGGATTGTATTTATTGTGTGAGTCATTCGGAAAGATCGTGGATTGTTCCCTATTTTTAGCACAAATAAGAATACTAAGAATTTATTAATAAATTTGCTAATAAAACAAATAATTTCTGTGAAAATTATCAATTATCCATTCCAAATTTAGCAAAATTCCCTTTAGGACCCTGCGCAAAACATAAGTACCCTTCCTCCTACACGTCTTCCCTCAGATACAAATAGAATGCCATTCATCGAAAATTTTACACAGTTGCATTCTAGGACCTGAGGATAATAGTATTTTCCTACTTCACTACCCCGAACATTTCACCCTTTCCCTGTCCTGACCTGATTTTCTTTACATCTGTTTAGAGACCGCGAAGAACAAAGTAAGCCTCTATCTCCTAATCCCCTACCCCACTGCTTAATGTTAATGAGAATGATTGGTAATACCGGGCATGGACCGCTAGTATATAATATATTTGATTGAATAATTTTGACAAGCATTTACATTTAGTTAATGGATAAAAATATATATTTTTATTATATTTTTAAATTCTTTAAATTATTAAAATATATATAAAGTGGATTCAAATAAAACAAAAGGGTATATGAACTTAATTTATTCCGAAGTAAAAGAATGTATTTTAAGTCCCAAATTACATTTCACCGTAACAATTCCTATTCAACTTGCCGTACTTCCGCTTGTGTTAACTTACTGACCGACCTATGGTAATTTAATTAGCTTTAAAACTGGCTTTCGTTTTAGGATGTTAAATACAAAGGTGTAATACTAGGAAGGTTAATTTACGTTATCAAATTAACCTGCATTAAGCTGCTCTCAGATAAGATTACAGCGAGAAGATGAATAGATGTTAAGTAACTAACATTCAGATAACTAACGTAAGTAACTAACTAATATTCAGATAAATATCTCACATTGTTTCATTAAACTGCCTACACTATTATCATCCCACAATCTAGTCGTAAAGCGATACATAAGTTCCATTCCGACTAGTAAAGAAAAAGTTATTTAAACCAAAGTTCTGTGGTTTAAATGATATACGTTTTATTTCTACAGATACTTTCAAGTAACAATAACAAATTTACAATATTACATTAGGATCTATTCTAACGTTTCTAGTAACAACGTAACAGATAGGTAGAAGTTAATTTAAAATCATTATATTACACTATTTTCCAAACTTACTGCTTCAAGTTGTCTTACACATCCACATAATTAATCAGCCCTGTTGACCACGAACTATTGGTAGTTAAAAGTTTGGGGAAAACTTCCAGTATGGCCTATCGGATAAATTATCGGTGATAGCAAGTAGTAAGAATTTGTAAATCTTTAAACTTAAATATCTTAAAATGAATACCGATAACGGTGAAAATTCAAAAAGAAAGAAGAAGAAGAATACTGCCTTGATTGGAAATATTAAATTATCCATATTACCTAGCCGGGTAAATTTTCGTTACTTACTGGGTTTTGCAGAACCGATATTTTAATATCAAATTTTATTTAGATTATATTTACAAAATTCCATAAATCATTTTATTATGTAAATTTTAGCATAGAATATGTAAATTATATTCAGTGGATCCCCCAACTGAATTTCACATCACGAAAACTGCGTTAGAAAATTTTGTAACACTTTTTATGTACTCTTTCTTGTACTATTGTGTTTATTTTTTGCAATTACCATTACCGGGATCGATACCAAGCACCTCTAAAATCTTTCCCACCACAAAGTAGTAGTAAGTATTCCCGTATGTCACGCGAGAGAACGCGGTTTCCCGTGATTAATTATATTAATACTATTTTTTTTAACCAAAAAATAATTTTATTGAGGGGTGGTATGATTCATTATAGTACAATTTCGAGTAGGTAAGATACCTTATAAAAATATTACCGTCACATATTGTTTTTTAGTTTAAAGTATTATTATATTATGTGTATGAATTGAAAAGAAACAGAAATAAATATAATATATTGGAATACAGTCTACGTGTTTCATTTGTTGTCTAGTATATTATAACGTTATAAATTTTAGGATACAAAAAGTAAATAGCGGTAGTACCTAAATTAAAGTACAATCACCATGGCTGGTAAATTTCACGCGCAGAGCGAAACGCCGATCACCGGTTTTAAAGTTCGTCGCTAGGGCGATAGGGTGTACGTATCGGACCGGCGCAAAGTAGGAGTTCACTTTGCATTCGCGTGTCGAGCTGAAAGTACGCGCCTTGCGGGCGGCGTAACCGTCCCGCGCGTTTCGGAACTTTTGCTTGGGGATGGAGCCTAAACGGAATCCAGGAGCGGATACGATGCCGATTGAAGGGAAATATTGAAATTTCCCTTCCTTCTTTGACTTCTTCTTTCTAATCTTCTTTTTTTTATCCTTCCTTTGTTGATTTTTTCTTTTGAATCTTTCTTTTTTTACGCTTCATTAAAAATTCTTCTAAGCTACTTTATAATTCTTCCTACCTTATGATCTTCTTGCGAAAGATATTGATTTTTGCTACAATTTTACATCAAATTCGTCGACATTATCTTACAATAGTCCACCTGCGAGAAGAAGACGCGTGCATGTGCCGCTGGTGGAAGGAGTGCCTGACCAAAGTTGCCAGGCACTCGGATATCTCGGCAGAAGCTGCTCCCAGGACACTGCGAGAGACGAATGCGGGGAGATGCTGTATTTTGCCACTAATTTTGGAACTAGAAGAATTGACGCAGGTCGACGCATTATTATTGTCGTAGTCGTCGCATGTTAAGTAGTTTCGTACCTACATTTTTTTAGAGCTAAATTTATAATAGTAGTCATGTTCCATAAGATCATTTGAACAAATTTAACTAAAACATATTGACTCTTTTGTTCTGGAATATCACCAATCAAATCTCATTTAATTTTTCCCAAATGATGGTTAAGATGGATCTATACACCGTGGTAAGTAGGTAGCATCTGATAATGAAAAACTCACTAATCATGCCCTCCGTTGTAGCTAGGCGGTGGACGGACTGCCGTAGCATGCACCTAACAATATATAGGTGAAGTAATTGATATCGTTACTCAACTAAATGTATTAAAGATTAAATATCAACTTGTTTGTCAGCAAAGCGGAACTGAAATATGATATTTATTACTTAGGATTACAATATACGAATACAATATTATCAACAACATAATGGATAAACAATTAAAAAATAGATGTCTCATTTAGATGTAGATGAAATTTGACGACTTTTATAAAGGGCACTATAGTTGAATCGGTTAAAGCTCTCTACCGGCAAAATAATGTTCCGGGTTTGAATCTCATTTCATTTTCATTTTTAGTGCCGATAAAGCTGCGTTTATTTTCAAAACAACATTCCTTTAAAGTTTGCATCAATATAAAAATCTTTAAAGTAATCAGTAAGTACAAGTATTAATACCACATTTCATTTATATGCAAGCCTGTGGCCGCTTCTTACCTCGCTAGGTACATGTCGGTGATAAGTATATTTTTTAGTAGATTAATTTACTTTTAAAATTAACAATATTAACTTTGTGGTTAAAATTCGTATTTTTATTTATTATCTTTGTTTTATTAACCACTTAATAACATTGACATCCTGAAAAAGAAAATGGTATTTTTCGAAACCGGTAGATGTATTTAAACTCATTTAAGTGGTTAATAAAACAAAGATAATAAACAAAAATATAAATATTAATTTATTTCACATTCAACTTGAAATCAAAATATACTTCAGATTTTTAATTGATTTAATTTTATGTTAGTTAAAATTAAAATTTCATCCAATTTATGCTGATCGTGCTTTCCATAAACTTTTCACTATTATATTTTAATATTCACTATTATGTTAAAGTCTTATTGTATCAAATAGACGTAATAAATATTAATATTGTAGCATGATAGTAAATTTACCTTGTGGAGTGGTAAAAATACCGTAATACGATGAAAAAATGTGTATTTTTATAAACCCTCTTAAAAAAGGGAAATAGGTTCGCAATCATTCAAATGAGAGAATGAGATATTGCATGACTGGGAAATATTATTTATAGTACCATAGATATTAAGTCGGGCAGTGTGAGACGCCTCTCCCAAGGAGTTGGTGGCCACGCAGGTATACAACCCCCCATCCTCAGTCCTTACAGAGGATATGTTGAGGTGACCAATCATATCACCATTTTTGGCAACGTGTTCTCCCACTGAATATCTAAAATAAAGAAGTTATTCAAAATATCAACTCTTTTCTAATACATACCACGTTTTATTTATACATACGGTTATTACAATTATAATCAATTAAAATATTTATATTTGTAATATTATATGAATTCTTACATAAACACATATTTAATTTGTTTATTTCCAAATTAAATTATTCGTTTAAACCATAGACCACCAAATAAATAGTGATGAACTAATGCAAATTCTTTGTACTAAAATTTTCATTTTGGTGGCCCCGATATGATCACTTTGGTGCCACTCACGCATTCAAAGAGCTCCAAAGCTTTTTTAAAAATTTGACTCGATTGTAACGAAAATTTAAGCTCTGACAAAATAATATGCATTGATGTAAAAAATACGTCTTCTATACACACAAAGATTTAATTTTCGAAGAGTAAATACTTTTACTGTTGCATAAATGTGTCATAATCTATCGGATTTATGTTTCGTTGAATATATGTGTGTAGAATGCTCCTCGCTCCGCAAATAATGTTCCAATCTCTTATCTATGTATAAACTTGATTTCATATCTATTCATTTACTAGTCTGTGGCATAAACCTTAAAATAACGTTAATACGGGTGGGTCGAAAGTCATTTTATCATTTCAAAATCTCATAAACTTTTGTATCTCCTCCTTGACATTTTACATAGCGTGGATTTTTTATTTGTTTATAATACATTAAACATGTTATCTTGTAAATTACCCTCATTATCTTCATAAATTAAGAACCATGTATATATAAAAAAAAAATCTTGTTTTGTAGAATATCATGAATCGTAAAAAAGATAAATAAAATAAATACCATTCCGTTAGCTCAATTTATAACAGAGCTAACGGAAATCAAATGCATATAAAAAATATCAAAGTACCTATGAGACGTAGATATTTCAGAAAGGGGCTGCCCATCTAATAGCCACTGAAACCGAGGAGATGGGGCTCCGGCTGCGGAGCACCGGAGTGCCACGGCCGGGCCCCCGCGGAGGGCTTGCTCTATGAAGGTGTACTGCAACTCCGGGGCGGTATCTGGAATCGTTTCAAAATCAAATGTATTAAGACACGTACATATTTTAGATGCAGATTTATTTCTAGAAATTTTTGTTCATGATTGGTAGAAAGAGATACGTACAGGAAAAATTTAAAAGAAAGCGATACAGTACATTGGAGTGTATTTTTTTTTGAATACATGAAATATTTGGATATGTGACCTTTTTATTCTGAAGGCATAATGTTCAAATAAACAAGTCCAGAAATTTTAAAATTAGAACACTGTAATACTGGTGTAGTGTAAGTAATATTTTAGATATATTTTTTAAAGAAACCAACCTGTGTCTCGCTCGTTTTATGATGGGTTTAAAATACTAGTTTAATTTTAAAAGCTGATATTTTTTATTTGTCCAACACATACAATGCACAAGTGTAAGGATATTATTAAATTAGTTATTTGTTAGAACATGTTCATTTGGCCGGTACAACGAAATAAATGTGAAGTCCGGCAAAACAAAATCATTTTATGTACCTATTCTTTTTTATTTTTGCCTTTACGTTACATGCACGTACACTCAGTGCATCAATAGTATAATCCTTTGAGTAAAAAATTATCGTATTTTTTTTGTTTTTTATTATATTTATTTCGTATCATCGGGATTAAAACGGATGCAAATTGGAGTTTATTGATAAAAACACACATACAAAAATGACATAAATATAATTATTTTTTGTTTTAGTATTTTACCAGGCAGGTGAACGCAACATAAAATATCTTGATTAATTTAATGAAATCATTATTTTGTAAATTGAGGCAAAACTCTGTTTTATTCCACTACACTTTTCATTGTGTTAAATGATATATAACGTTCTCTGGAACATCTTTCCATTATTAATATAATAGATCAATGAAAATTAAAAGCACTTTCAGACAGTAGTATATGGTGTGTTTGGTGATAACGGAGGTGGGGGTGGGGGTGGAGTTAAAATGGATAAGAGAGGGGATGTAATGGGCGGTATTTGAATATTTATTAAGTTGTTATTGTTTTTTTTAATATTACATATTCTAAATTTTCTAAAACTTTATATATCATTTAACACAATGAAAAGTGTAGTGGAATAAAACGGAGTTTTGACACAATTCACAAAATAATCATGGAATTCCACAAAGCTTCACCAAAAACCTTTACAGTTTATGAAATCATATTTTTTGTGGCTTTCAAAACAAGTTTCGAGATATTAAAAATAGCAATAAAATTTATTTACATTTATTTTTTTGTGATTCGCTCGAAGATGAAGAAATCTCAAGAAGCGGTAACACACAATACACATCACCATTGCCACCATCGTCATTATAATCAGTGTCAATCCACGGTCTATCCAAAATTCGGTACTCCTTTCGGTCTTACGTCAATTTTTGCGGTATTATTTTCATTGATTCGATAATTTTGTCTACCCTACGGGACTTTGAATAGTCTAGATTTTGATCTAGGTAGACAAAAATACTTAATGACTATGAAGTGGTCAGTGATTTCATCTACCTGAGATATCTCGTCCCAAGAAATGGAGTGTACAGGCCAAGGTATAAGGCCAAGGAAAATTGGTATGGCCAAGTCGGTATGGCCAAGAGTTGACTAAAATTCAATTTCATGAAATATAAACAAATTATCCCGAAAACATAAAACTTGAATTCGCAATAAAGGTAGATCTAGTATTGGTATACTCACCCAATCATATCATGATCAGTCTTAAAATATTTATTGTTATAAATTTCTTAAAAATATTAAAAAAAAATATATCCACCTTAAAATTGCTATATATCTATGGACTTTATATATACAAGCTTGAGATGCGGTATAGCCGCCAAGGGAGGCTGGACGTTCTAATCTAGGGAGAACAATAGATAATGTGGGTTTGCTGCAAGATTCGAACCACTTACACACCTCGTACGCCTTCTGATGATCATTATCAGAGGAAAGTGTGTTCGTATTCGAAAGCCCATTGATTTTAACAACAAAAAGAGATTATATGTATTTTACAAAAAAATTTACAATAAAAAAAACATGGTAGCAATAACACCTCTTATTTATAAATATTAACTTAAAATTAAAAATTATTCTCCATCTCTCCCCATAAAGAATTTGATGGTATTGTGTCTTGTGTATAAATCAATGAAGCATAGGCATTCATTTTTAACTCTCGTGCGGCGACGCTCTGCCCGACGTTCGTGATAATGTGCGGGACCCGAGATGAGAACTCAGTATCCCCAGTATCTTTTCTTGTTTGCCGAGCGTTCGTTATCTCGACAAACTTCCCAGATTGAGGGTAGGAATCCCAATTCAAAATCCTTCCGGGTAGTCAACAAGCGATCTAATAGGACTGGAAAGACCTCAAAAACTCTGCTAGGCGTCCAATATGGGACCATCCTATACAGTAGTACTCCGCAAGTACAAGTACGTAAACTCCGACCACTCAAGCGAGCAGCTGGCATGACGGCCAACTCGCTCTATTGGCAACCGGGGGGCGTCTACTGAGCAAGTTCCGTTGCCGTTCAAACCACAGCTCTCCCTTCCCGTCTATGGTATGCGCAACATGTATCTCCAGCACCGTATCTCAAAGGCAATCCATCTTCTCTCCCTTGATTTTAGGGTCCATGATTCCACACCATATAAAAATATAGGATGCATCAGAGACTGTAAAAGCCTGACCGTCGTTGTCTTGTAAATACCGCGGTCTTTCCATATTTTGTCAAGTCTGGACATAGATCTTTTCGCCATATCTATGCATTGCTTAATTTCTGGCTCACAGTTACAGTTTGTCAGTAATCATGGACCCGAGATAATTAAAATTCTTGACAATTTCATGGTCAGGAAGGGAATCTGTTCGCGAAAGCTAGTAATGTCGATAATTAGCTTAATTTTTTCCACGTTTATCTCAAGACCAAATTTTCTACTTTCTTCTTCAATACGACGGAGTAGTGTAGCCATTTTAATTCTATTATAGTGATCAAAGTTGTATCGTCCGCGTACCTGTAAATTTTTCTCCCTCCAATTTTCACTCCAACATTCCAGTTTTCGAGTGCTCCATGTATGTTAAATGATTAGAGACAATATACATCCTTGTATGACTTCTTTTCGCATATTGAATTTAACATATAGCGATTTTTAGCATAAAAAATCTTATTTTAAACTGTGCCTGATCTGTTTGGGAGTGTCTAGGATGTCCTTTAGATGATTTATAATTATATTGTGAATACTTTATATAATATCGGTAATAGGCTTAGAAATACTGTTGGTATCTTTTTTTGTGTAGAATAATAATGACAATTCTCTAGAGTGGCACTTGTACCACGTATGCTGTTAGTATAAATGCAGACTCACCTGGAAGTTCATTGCTCCCGGCAGCTTTACCGTTTTTCATGCATTTTATTATGTTTAGATCGTGACAATCTGAAGAGTTTTTATATTTCCCTATTTTATGGCGCAGAATTTTGCTATTCTTTATAGAAGATGGTTTTTGTTTCTAATAGTGGTACTGTAGTTTAGTTGAAGCAGTGATATGTGAACAAAGTTGTAGATTCAATTAATTTAGGTTTTATTCTACCTAATAATATTCTATAATGGCTACCAGATTACAGTAATGTTTGTGGACTTCATTTCGCCTATTTTATCTTTTTACAGAGGTTAGAATATTTTAGATTATTTGTGGCTTTATTCAATGCTTTTACGATAATAAATTAAAATAACTCAAATTTGCAAATAAAATGCGAAAATACGTTTGACAAACGATGAACACAGAATTATATACGTTTTATTGTATTGTTAAATTTCGGAAAATAAATTGTTCTACGCAAAGAAGTTCCGAATGAAGACGAAACTAAACGTTGCCTTTTTTTATTGCGTGTTTTCTTATTTCTCTTTTGTTTTGTTTTAATTCAATTGTCTGGAATTTGCTGCTGAGCCTTCAGATACTGATCTTTTTTTGTGATTGACACACATACACAGTGTTTGTGTAAGAAAATAAAGGCGGCATAAATGATAGTAGAAACATCTCTTTTCACACTCAGCTGGCAAACATTTGTATGTTGACTAACAAAAAATACTTATTTCTATTATTATATTAACTTTTTTTTATTAGATTGGGAGATTTTTATTTTTTATTAAATCCTTCGACCAATTTGACAACGAATATAAATATGAAGGATAATAGTGTAAATTCTATTGTAATTTCTAAATGAAACAAACAATTCTTAAAAAAATATTAGCTTAAAATTAATGCAGCGCAATGTTATAGAATAATATATATAATATTATATACATATAAATATATATTTCTGTACAAAGCGACACTAAATTAATATTCGCAGTGTATTATTGAATTTTCGCCGTAGGAAAGGTCTTGATTTATTCTGGTGGACATTGTGTACTACCGACCGCACAGTGGCGCTAACGGAAACACGTTCAAACATCCGCCGGGGGTAATATATCACGTTGTACCCTCGCTTCCGTCATGCTCACCTAGATGGCAGCAGTGTGCGGAAAATAAAAAAATCACCCCCACTTTACGATTTTTCCTACCCTTTGATACGAAAAATAAAAAGTCGCGCTATCTTTACGTTTGTCACGTTCGGAAAAGTTCTTTCAATACGACTAATGAATTATTAATGAAACATTTTTACAAGTCCGTTTCTATTTACGAATCTTGAATTTATTGCGAAACTGACGGCTTATTTCGAAAGCTCCTATTATTAGAATAAAAAATATACCTATACCTTGGCACCTTCCATTTAATTTATGCTTAAACATAATCAAGATCTCCATAAGAGTTTATATGTTAGCAGATTATCTAACCTAGCTTCTATTGCATACTATACACACATGTACAGTATTTCTTAATAATATAATTCTATATTTTTTATTGTCCTCTTAAACAATAATACTGCAATAAAAAAAATCCTGAAGGCTTACGAAGACAAAAAGACAATTGTAAAATACAACCACAGAACTCGTCAAATCGCAAATAGACCAATAGTCAACAACTTCTACAGAGACAACAGAAATCACCATTCTACGACTCTTCTATAAACTACCGGATTATATCAAGACCTTCACGCAACTGGCAAGGAGATTAAAGGAATTAAGGACTTTCTTAGTAAAGAACACATCCTTTGGAATATAGGCACAGAACAGTTAAAATTTATTATTACGTTTAATGATTTCGCTATAATACCATGCTTTATTTCTTGGTCTGCACTAATTTTTTTCGAAATATCCTTAAATGTTTTTAATGTTTACTTGATCTAAAATATTGATTGAGATGTACAAATGTAAGAAATAGAATAAGAAACGTGCCGATAAGCCAAAACGGCTTGGTACGATCTAGCATTAAGGAAATTTTGTAAAATACCTAGTTGACCAAAATCGTTCCCAAGATTGTGAAGTCTTTGTGTGGGTGTATTCCTATAAAAATGAGTATATGATGCATTTACATGAAACAGCGCCGATGACCTGGAACTCTGCATAGTATCAGTTCAGTTAAATTAACGGCGTCTTAGTATGCCACTTACTATTTTAAATAAAAATACCAAATCATTTACAGTTCTTCTACACGACAAGTTAATTAAATTAAGAGTGCTCATTAGAAAATCATAATTTAATTGTTCAACGGATATACACAGCTTAAAGTTAATAAACCTTAAAAAATTATGTTGAAATTTTCTAATTTTAATTCATTCATATATGTAATATTTGAAAATGCATGCGAATAGGATAATATAATTTTTAAATAATTTTTGGGTCTTGTTAAAGTTTCATGAAAATAATTAAAATATAATACAAAGTTTTTTATTATACTGATAATGGGTAAAATGCTCTATTTTTCTTTCTTTCATTTGCAAAGATAATATAATAAAATTACTAGACCAATTTTGAAATACGTAATATTGTATATCTGAATATTTTGATGAACAATGTTTGAATATTTTGATGTCTTGAGATTGTTATTGTAGTATCCGGTGAATCCTAGAGAATACAAACAGATGAAGCGGGTCTTTGATTTATAGTTGTTCTCATATTTAATCTAAGATCATAGTTATTTAAACATCTATGACGCACTAGAAAAGACAAAATTATCCATATCACGGCAGTTTGCATATACCTAACTTAATACAAAATAAATTATTCAATTAGAAAGATATACAGAAAAAAAACTATCTTTTGAATATTATTATGTTGATGCCGGAATACGAATCCGAAACTTTTATTATCTAGATAAAATGTGTTACAATTTTGTCATATCAACCGATTATGTCTTTGACAAATTCGAAATTCTGTACAAACTAAATGAATCAAATTGAAAGATATACAGAAAAAATCTATTTATCGACAAAATATTTTTGATACTACCGGGATCCGAACCTGGACCTCTTCCTATCCGGGTAAACGCGTTATCCAGTTTCGCCATATCAACCAAGTAGGTTTACGAACAAAATTTTAATTAACATCACATAGGTCTTTCAAATTGATATGTCTATTATTCCACTTTAAGAATGTATTTTTATTAAAAATTAATATATCTTAACAAACTATCATGGTAGTTCTATATCGAATTAATTGGGTATAACAGTTTTTAGTGTAAAAAATATATTTTTGAGGAACACAATAGATTTAAATTAAAAATATATTCTCTCGTTTTTTATCAACTACGGAATAATTCAAGGCTAGAGTTGATATTATTGATTACCATGTGTAGAAGATGTACCAGGAGGTCCGCCTTCACTTTGACATGTCAAGAGTTTAAATCTACTACCTGTCATCTATGTCCTATTTTCATATTACAAGAACTTAAGAATATTGATGTGACTTACATTAATGCTCACATCTTACATCCTCCATTTAAATACATACATTCCTTTATTAGACATCAAGTTTTTGGTCGCTATAATATACATCTGCATACTATTTTTTTATTCCACATCAATGGAGAATGATGTCTACAGGGCGCCATCATTCAAGGGGTCATTTATAATAAAAGCACGTTAGGATAACAAATGAATAAAAAAGTGACGGAGTTGAGATCTGGGACAGGGCAGGGAAATGTGGGTAGGCCCAAGGTCCGCCAGACTGATGACATGCGGATAGTAGTGAACATCGGACTTGAGATACCAGCAACATAAAGGGTTGGAAGGATCTAGGGGAGGCTTATGTCCGTGTCTCTCGATTCAGATCTTCAAATGGCATAGTAACACTTGTCACATTTAAAATGTTCAGGACAGTTTGTTCCTGAACATTGACTATTTTGTAAGTTTATAGAACTCTATAATCTAAGTTTGTAGAACTCTATAATCTCTCTGAAATTGTTAATGCCCTCACAAGGTGAAACGCGTCTCAAGTAAATAGAACGAGTAGAATCAAGAAACATATTTTATTTTCACATACGTATTGTATCGTCGTTGAAAAATATTCGTTAGACTTTATTGTTAATTCTTATTCGGTATTCAGGTACCTACTGGAGTAATTGTTAAGATTCCATAAATAACATCATGTGTATTAAATAAATAGTAAATAATATCGTATGCGCCAGATTTTTTCTACTCTAATGGCAGATTTGTTTGTTTGTATTATATTTACGATTTTTATTTAGTTATTGCAGAAAATAAATGTACATTTGTCTATGGTTTAAATCTGTCTGCCTGTCTGTCTCTACTTGCCTCCTTTTTGATTTTTCTGATTGTAACATTACTTCCAACTTATAATCTAGCTAATGAAACCTAATGGCTACCTACATCAGAACAGGTACTAGATGTAATTAGCAAGGTAGGAAGCGGCCAACAGGCTTGCATGTAAATGAAATATAGTATTAACCCTGATGGGTCAAAACAAAGTATGTCCGGTGGTGGTGGGTCATTTTAAACCCACCTCAAGTTTTCGGTTTATCAACCGTTTTGTGGGAGATTTTTTTATGGATATTTCATTTTAAATATGATTTAATAAAATGGAATGAAGTGCCGTAATCTGTTAACTAAAAAATAATGTTAAAAATGAAAAAAATAATAATTTACGTATTCTTGCGCATCAACAGACGCCCTCGGCCAAAATACAAACATCCACTGACCATATGATCTTCTCGTCGGCTGGCGATTGTACTACCTGCTGGTATGTATCAGTGGTTATAAACAATTATAATGTATTTTTTATATATAAACCGGATGAAAATAATTTAAACAAAATATTTATATATGTGAAATAAATATATTATAAAAAAAATATTAAAACACTACATCCTTTTTATACGAAATGCAATCAACAATATAATAAGCAGAAGCAAATGAAATTGACATAATTTAAAAAATAAATAAAACAATAGATATCATTTTGATTGTGTTCTGTGAATTCCAGTCAGTAAATTGTTTGCTATTGTCAGAATGTAATTGTCAAAAATATAAATAATAATTGCCCCATGGCCGGCCCGCTTCTAAACTGTGTCGGAACCGCCTTTTGTTATTTATATATTTTTCAACCATAACGCATTTTTATACAAAATTTATAATTATAATTCAATAGCAACAATAATATTGAAAACCCGACACTGCGGTCACCAGGTGGCCAAGAAACTTACAGGTAGGTGCAACGTCCCGTCAAATAGTTATATTACTCGCATTTTATGGGGTATGCTAGACGAAAATAAGTCAAAACAAAAAACAATATAAATGTGTACAATAATTGGACTGAACGTTAGAAAGGAGAGCGTCAGCAGATAGAACGAGGTAGTAAAAATTATGCTCAAAATGTTTAAAATATATGTTTCTGCGTGAGTGGTGAGATCAATCACGTAAAAGCGACTGTGTAGGTCAGTTTTTGAGTTTTTTTTCACATTTTTATAAATAACTCATTTGAATCTGGTCCAATGATATTTATTGATTTGTGTTTCAAATTATTTGGAAATATTTAATAAAAGATTAGCTAGAAGGAATAGCCCTTGAGGTGAAAGTTTTTACGAAAATGGCGCTATACAAATTATCCAATATTATTAATACAGCATTAATCGAATATTTATTGTGTAATTCATATGTTTACAAACACCCGACATCTGACCCACCATCGCAAAGGATGAGTCATGGATACAATGAGGGTGAATCCACCGCTTATCCAGGACCGATGCAATAAGCTCAAGGCTCTAATCTCGGCCCTACTGATTCTCCGCCAGGTAGATTCTCCATTTTTTAATGCTATTAGGCAGCTGTTTGATGACTCCCCGCATATTGACAGGGCGATACGCACAGCTGCCAAAGCAAGATTTGCCCTTTAATACTTGTACTTTCTAGTATATTGGTTACTTTAAGGATTTTTATATTGATGAAAGCTTTAAAGAAATGTTGTTTTAAAAATAAACGCCGATTTATCGGCACTGAAAAATGAAACCTTTTTTTATTCGCCAGCTTTGTGTTTACGCTCTTAAGATATAGGTGTAACCTGGTTTCTGTCTATCATGCCTACCACTGAAGAAATAACGACTGAGTTTGAACTAACGAGGGCATTAGCGTTTACTCCATCCGTTAGGTCGCCATTTCCTGTCGTTATCTTGTTTTATCCTTTTTTCGAAGGCTCTACAAGGTACCGAGCACTGACGCGCGCCACGGAGAGAACCATTATGTTCCCCGCATTACGCTCGCTTCATTTGACAAAGAATGTTAGGTTGTGCTTATTTGAAAAGGATAACGGTTCAAGCGAGAATTTTTTCAAATTCCATTTTGAAATAATTATCGTGACGCAGGTATTTTAAAATCACGGAATTTTTCAGTATTAAAATTTATTACTATAAGTCTTTCGGTGATTGCTTTAGATACATTATAATTTTATACGAATAAATTCCTTCTCACGATGATTTAAAGGTGGAGGTTTACACAAAATTATTACATCAAGTATAAAGTAAAATGAGATATTGAAATTACTTTCATGTACCTGCAACCTTCTAATATTTAATTGGCCTTACTATTAATTTTGTCAATACTTTAAAGCTTATGTATTTTATTTTAAAATTTTAAAAATATATATTTTGTATTCTTCTGTTTATATTACTTACTTAGTTACTTACCATCACGCCGTAGATAGAGAGGGTAGAGCGACACACTCATATGTTCTAACACACAATTCTCGCCTCATCCACATTCATACATCTTCTCATACAAGCTCGCTATTTATATATATATTTATTTATTATTTTAATTAAAACTATACCCATAAAACGTTTTGCTAGACGTTTGTTTACAGGTATATTTATATCAATTTTATTACATTTAATATAATCAAAACACAACAACTAATCAGTCACAATTTAAACAATTCATTTCATGCTTACGGTTATTATCGATATTCATACAATTTATTATTATTCTCCACACTGTAATGATGATGGCTTCTTTTTAAATACGAAAGGTAATATCACTTTTTATATGAGTAACATTTCTATATAATTTTGAATAATATTTTATATTTTTAATGTATTAGTAATCTATAAAAATAAACATTTAAGAGATTGTAATCTTTTCTCAGCTGTTACAATCGATACATCTAATATATTTTGTATAAGTATGTCTACCGTTTTTATTTTTAATAAAATATAAATCATCATTAAATAATGATTAACATAATTATATTAAAAAGGTAAGCCGATATTTTAGCGGGAATAAAATGGATCGTTTATGTTTTATTAAAATTCTTTCGTTTATAAAACGAAATTTTACGGCGCGCGTTTTTTTTCCAAGAAATCTTTTAATTATTCATTCGATAAAAGGGTATTAAAAATAAGGCAAAAGTGTATTTACATTCCATAAATACCGATGAATATACGGCTTTGTTAATATTTTTTATCTCAAAATTTCAATACAAAGACGAGCTATTGAATATTCATATTTGAGTGAGCGCTTTTCCTTTAAAGTATCTGATGTCTTAATTAAACAGTAATTTTACCGGTTCACAACAAAAGAATTGGCCTAATTGAAATTCAATTCTATTCGCAAATAAAACTTGCCTGAACAAAATAACAAATAAATTAAAATGGGGTTGAAATCTGGATGATTCCCTCGTAATAAATATTACAAACGATGATAACAATTTGAACAAAATAATAATATGAAATATATCCGGGGGAAAATGTCAACACAACCTTTCGAGTAATATTTAACCCTATTTTATGTATTGACACAAACAGGTACAATAGAATCACATCGAATAACTGTCGAAACACAAAGATATGTCAGTGTCAAATATTTCTATTAGCAATATTTGAATATTAGGAGAACACATTCGTATTGTGAAATTGTAATTATTCAGAACATAGGTCTGCGATATTTTAAATATATTAATTAGAAATATATACAAATAAAATCAATTTTTGTCGAAAAATGTTGTTTTTGCGCTACCGGCATTCGAACCTGGATCTCTATTTCCAATCCGGGAAAGGTACATTATCCAACTATGCTACAGCGACAATAGATGGCTCTTTCAAATAATGGAACGATTAAATGTATTAATATCTGACATATAGGTTCGAAAATTTGTCGCTAAAAATATTGTCGCTGTAGCATAGTTGGACAATGCACCTTCCCCAGTTAGGAAAGCGATCCAGGTTCGAATCCCTGGGGCGCAACAATAATATTTTTGGATAAAATTGATTTTATATGTACATATTTCTAATTAATATATTTAAAATATTTGAATACGTCCAAGAATACACAATTACTAAATTTTTACCTACAATGGCACTGTTATTAAACAAATATCAGATATAATGTAGAGAAAGTGATCACTTAAGACAGGTCGTAAGCCCTGTAATTACCCCATACTTTCATTTATTTTCCATTAAATATGATAAAAAATAGCTTAGAGATATCTGATATTTGTCATATTTCAGTTTTGTTATACAATCTTTCTTTCTTTCGCATCCGTGCATACAATTGCATAAATATCTTTAAATAATTATATTCATATTATCATATTAAAGATATTAATTTTAGCAGTCCTAGGTTATACTTGGTCATCTCTGACTTCTCATACCGTTCTTGTTTTGTTTTTATTTCTGTAACATTACCTCCATCCCTATTGACACTAACCAAGCAACCTACAAAATATTTTATGTTGCGCTCGTCTCGACCTTTAACTCTGTACTTATTCCACTTCTTACTCTTAATTATTTAATGTTGTATAAAGCTGTACAAAAGTAGATATATAATATAAAATTTATATACATAATTATTACGAATAATATTTGTATCTTTTATTATTTCCAACGCATATAGAATCCTTAGTCCGTACTCCAGAGAGTCGATGTTTTATATCTGGATCACGGACACTGTCTAATTTAAATGGAGTACACGTCTCTGCCCAAAAGATATATCGATATTCCTTATTTTAAGTTATCCATAACTATAGATTAGATAAGTTAATAAAAATGGAAAAATTCCTACCTCCGAGTCGGAGCTCGGCCGTTGCCTGGGCAGAGCTGTGCGACCCGCTCACCGAACACTGGTACATGCCCCTGTCTGCCCTGATGACGCCTGAGATGCTGAGCTGGTGAAGATTGCCCCCGTGCAACTCCGTCACCCGCACCCTGCCGCTGCCTGCCACCGCGGCCCCATTGTGCAGCCAGCGCACGTGGCCGGGCGGACTTCCGCCGGTGGTGCAGTTGAATATGGCGACGCTTCCGGTGTTGGCCACCTGGAAAATGGAACTTGATTTAGTATACTCTTCCACATTTATAAAAGTTAAATTGAAGTTTAAGAAAGTTAAAAGTTTAAGATATACTCGGTTACGTTTGAAAATTTAACCAGTTTTCAATTCCGATTTGAAATTTTAGTGTGAGAAATAGGTACATAATTATTTTTATTAAGGAAAACACATTCTTATTGTGAAGTTGTAATTATTCAGAACATAGGTCTGTGATGTTTTAAATACTAATTTAATGTATTAATTATAAATATATACATATAAAATCAATTTTGTAGAAAAATATTGTTTTTGCGCTACCGGGATTCGAACCTGGATCTCTATTTCCAATCCTGGGAAGTACACTACCAATTGTGTTATAACGCCAGTATTTTTCATGACAAATTTCTGAATCTATATGTTACACTTTTTCAAATTAATACATCTATCATTCCATTATTTTTGAAATGTACATAATATATATAATATCATAATAATGTAGATGGCTTTCAAAAATAATGGAATGATAGATGTATTAATTTGAAAAAGTGTAACATATAGATTCGGAAATTTGTCATGAAAAATACTGGCGTTATAACACAATTGGTAGTGTACTTCCCAGGATTGGAAATAGAGATCCAGGTTCGAATCCCGGTAGCGCAAAAACAATATTTTTCTACAAAATTGATTTTATATGTATATATTTATAATTAATACATTAAATTAGTATTTAAAACATAATAATTTACTTTAAAATATTACAAAAAGTGAATTTTTAATTTTTAAAGACAGAAATGCATACACGAAAACGTACTTATTATTTATCGATTTAATACAGAACGAGGTCACAAACGATAGATTAATGAAGAACTTCAGAAAATTTATGCACATTTGCAGAATTTATAAAAATACTTTATTTTAAAGTTTTTGAAAATGTAAATAAAGTTACGAATATAAATAAACCCATGACACAGACTTGGTTATGTACATATATACTTTTTCTCTCACTTCTCTTAATTTTTTATTATTTTTTTTGTATTTCTTAATCTTTTTTCCTACTATAAAGTCTTAATAAACTATTTTTATATTTTAATAAGTTCTTTTCAAATAATTGTCTTCACTTTACAGTATTAAATATATTGTTATTTCAGAGAAAACATGTAATTGGTTAAATTTTTGTTACACTTTTATTATAATTTTTGATTATTTCGATTAACTGTTTGTTTTCCAAATAAAATAAACTAAATATAAACATTTAAAGTAATATTTGACATTAAAAATTATCTGCATGAACACATAAAATATCAGTAAGTTTTTAAAGGAAATTATCATATTTGCCTTCTACATTCATTAACATATGGTCGTCGATTTTTTATGTTTCTGATACCATCTAAGATCTTAAATTTTATAAGATAACAAGCATAATTATTCGTATTTGTTCTCTTGTACAAAATGACTATATAAATAAAAAATGAGGCATGATTGCTACCACAAAAATTAACATGAATATCTCCGTTTTTTTTTGAGAATTATTGGTGGTATATTAATGAAGCAGATCGAATAAGGGTGGTTCAATTATATCACGAGTTGATGTCGCCAATGTTGGTTAAGATAACGCTTATGAGAGTGCCAGTGAACCATTATGTGAATTATGAGAAGTTAATGCAATAGGAACTGGTCAGAGAGCATCCTAGCAACAGTCCAAATACCAAACTATGGCTGCCGCAATTTGTAACAATATCCGCAATTTATTGTTACGTACTTAACTTCTTAATAAAAATAATGCCCGGGAACACATCAGTGACAATAAACAACATTTTAGTCAGATAAAGGGCTTGGATTAATGAGGAGGAGAACATTTTAAACATTTTTTTTGATTTAAATTGTTACAACTTTCTAATTAAACAGCAAAACTGAAATGTAAAGAATTTAAGATTAATTTTTTAACTTTATATATTCTTAAATCTTAGTGGCTGACTTGCTAATTACCTATAGAAATAATTATTAAAAGTAAATGCAATTTTAAGACTTATTTTTTTGGCGGTTCACATAACTAACATCATGTTTAAATCTTAACCGTTACTTAATAACAATGATATTTTACCATGTGGTTTTAGAAGCTAGGAATCCATTCTGAATACCGCGGTAACTGGTCGAGGTCCAGACCTCAGGGTACATTTTGGACTCTAGCCAAATGACGTCATCACCACACTGTTACACGCGTAATCACCGCTGCAGCTATAAATTCTACCAATTTATTCCGCTCCAGCGGTGCCCGATACAAGGTATGTATCTATATATTTAATAAGGGTACGCTCTGGTATGGGTGGGCTGCTTTAAGCTGCCATTAACACATACTAATAATGCATTTATTACACCAGAACATATTGTTTAATTTAAACATATAGGTAATAACAATTTCACCTAGATATTTATTATTATCACGAGCGTTTATATTTACATATTATATAATTAATAGGATTTATACGCAATAACTTTAAAATATATTCTGTCCTTACAATTGAGCCTGTATTTTATGCCTTATATTCAGATCAGACTTTTTGTTATTTATCTTTGTTATGTTTAGATATATACGTTACCTAATAATAATAAATTACCTGTACATAATATTGTTTAATCATGTTATGAACATCTAAATACGGATTGTTAATTCATAATTGAACATTATACAAATTGTATCCATTATTTAACTGTAGGTTTTCATTTTTACTTATTTTAAAAAACAACAAATAAATAAAATGATCGATAAAATAATATTAAAAATCTGTCTGGGATTTGTTACACAATCTTTATTGTCAAAGGCTGGAAACTACAGAAGCCAGAATGTATCAAAAATTAATAACGAAACGTATTTAAAACTATTATTTTAGAAAATTGTTTTTGTTTGCATTTTATTATTATTATGAGTTAATTCGTAAACCCAATATGTTTATAAATTAAATTAAAAGGAGTAATTTAAGATATTAGACAAATTTGTGTGAAAAACCACTGTGCATCGAACAAGTATCTGTGCTCGTTTCACATGTTTCAAAAGTCGCACTCTTGAAGAATTCAATGAATAGTAGAATTTTTCATTTTTGTATAATTTTCTTCCAAGGTTGGTAATTAATATTAAGATTTGTGACAAAGGAGTGTTTCATTTACCATACGTAAAAAAAATAATTGTACAAAAAGCAATTGTAACAAAATGATGTCCAATTAAAGAAGCATGAGAGAAAAACTATACGTGCCACTAAACGTGCAGGTCGTGGAGATGCCACTTCTTCCGGGTTAATATAAACTTGAATTAATGTCACTTTATATTATATAAAATAATTGATTTATTACATTTCTTTACGATAACTTTGCCGCCACTCAAGAAACAATGTCCATTACATATTGAATTGAATGAAAATATTTATTATATGGCCACTGCGCTTTCCGCTCCTCTCTTCAAGTACGCATACACGTGTTGACAAATTCACGTCAGGTTCTTCGAGGAAACATTTTATGTTGTTGCGTATGGGCAATACTTAAAAATTGTAATTATTTAATCCAATACATAAATATATTACGGAGGAATACCAAAAATATGAACTCTGTATTTATTTACAGAGATATTCACATAATTAGAACATAATCAGTATACATTATTGGAGGGGAAAGGTTAAATGAAATGTGAAATTAATATTCTGCGAAATTAGTCGCAGGGTCATAATCATTCTATGAAATGACCTGTCCGCATTTTCGATTGCATCATCAGTAAATATATGGGGGCGCGTGGCGGTTGTGGAATGCAATATCAATCTAGCTGCATTTAGACTGGAATGCTCGGTCAATGCAATATCAATTCGATCTGCTGTTATCCATATGGTTATCGGATACCTACTCGGTTATCGGAAATAAACCAAGTATAACGTACCCGCCTTTATTCAAACACATATTTAATATCTCAGAGTACATACGACATTTATAAAAGAAGGCTGTGTCGGGGCACATGCCAATATTGTAAAACATTGCGGTAAAATTACAATTATTTGAAATTGTTAAAAAATACAATTTTATAGCTTTTTTTAAATTTTGCAATTCAAGATACAATTGATACGCAGTAACAATAAAATCACTTAACTTTATATTTACATATTGGTCCAGAATTGAGATGATTCAAACATATATGCTACTGGCTAGTAAATCCACATTGAAGGTGTACCAGGTGAAGATTGGTACACTTTCTCGCTATTTCGCATAAAAAAAGGAAAACGTTGGTTCTGATTCAAAAAAATTAAGTTTGAATCGTCATCATCATCTGTAGAAGTAGTGGAATATATTCACCCGGGTTATCAATAAAATAGATTTAGGTAGTCGTTCCTCTATCATTCGTAAGACGTGTCTAAGCCATCTTAGAGAGAGAGAGAGACAGAGAGAGAGAGAGAGATAGATAACGTTTTCGGGATAATCTTCCCATTATCAATAATACAATTCAACTAAAATTAAAAACATTTTCAGACCGTAATTAACGATGTGTCTGGAGTAAAGGGGGGTAGGGGTGGGGGTGGAGTTAATTTGGATAAGAGAGGGGATATAATATAATAAAATATAGTGGAAGAACAGTATTTCAACTAAATTTACAAAATAATCATGGAATTCTACAATGTTTCACCAAAATCCTTTGAAAAGATAAAATTTATGTATTTTAAAAAACCAAGTTCTATCTGAAAACATATTTTTCCGCATCCAAAACAAAGTTGCTATTAAAACGATTACTCTAAGATTTTCCCAACAATTACACTCGTACAGCCCTTAAACATGCAGGAAACTTTCACGAAGCTTGAAGCGTTTGGCTGAAAATTAGTCAAAGCGGGAAATCTCCCTTTGCTAAAGCGTCTACCCTTTGCAAATGCATGAAATAAAATTGCACTTAACCCCCGTTTAGCTGCAGAGGCTTTGACTCGAGCTTTCGCTCTTCTATTTTACTTAAATGACGTCGCAAGCATCCGAGTCAAGTACCTATGGTATTGCATTACCTGCATTTTTTGCGCCTGAATCGAAACACAATTCCATAACACTAAGATTCTCAGCGTTAGCCAAGCAAAAATTAAATAACATACATACATCAGGAAAGTATAACAATTATTTGTTTAATAAAGCGATAAAAGTATCTATATATAGCTATTAATTAATACTTCAACGTATCAGCAATTTAGCTGTCCAAGACAAAGCACTAACGAAAGTGTTCCACAGATTGAAAATATGTGTATATAATATCCATACAGACCAACTTTAAATTTATTATCATTGACATTGTATGTGCATGTCTTCATAGTTTTTTTAATTAACTACAATTTATAATAATTTATTAATTTTATTTTACAAACCAATGTAAGTTATTTATAGGTTTCGGAAAAATACCTTTTCCCTTCATCAGGATGAAAAAATTTACTAAAATAATATTTTTAAATGTTTTTTTTGTTTTCAAATTTAATAAAAAAAAATTTAAATAAATTTAGTACATAACTTTAATTATAGTTATACTTACTTAACGGATTATCGACATGGTTATTGTAAATAAATAAATAAGTGCTTATTAATTTCGGAGTTTTAATTATAATATTAATTATAATTTTCTTCAGCACACATCTATTTACTATCAAAAGCTCTCTCAACAATTACTCTTATTTATCCTCAGCAAAAATAAAATATTTTCAAGAATAGGGTATTTTCACTAATAAAATAAAATTATTTTTTAAATTCATAATATTTTATATATGAATAATAAATTACGCTAATGATAATTACATATCTTGATACCGGAATACATTAAACAACGATATTCCACTTCCAACTTCACATTACACTGTTGTCAAATATCATAAACCGTGGATGAACGAATCGCATGTGCATGTAAGGTCATGAAACACAATGAAGTGTTTAACACACAGACTGCTAAATACATAGACATGAACTAACGCAAATTCCTTGTTTCAATATTAGAATTTTGATATCACTTACACAATCAAAAAGCTTTGCGACTTTTTTTAAATATATGACTCGATTGCAACGAAAATTTAAACGCAGACAATATAATATGCATTAATGTATACAATACGTCTTGTTTACACAAAGATTTAATTTACGAAGAGTAAATACTTTTACTATTGCATGAATGTGTTATAAACTATCGGATTTATGTTTCCACAGAGAATATGTGCCCCTCATCCCCCAATTAATGTACCAAGCCCCTCTCCTATATGTACACTTTATTTCATGTATATTCATTTACTAGTCTATGGTTTAACATATGAAAGTAAGGGGCGGTAACCGTATCGGTTTGAAATATGTTCAACTTAAGAACGATGTACTTCAGATCTCCTGAAATTAAAAAAAAAAAATTACATCATTATATTTTTTTAAATATTTTTCCTTTTCTATGTACAGATCATTCACCTAATTAGATTATCAAAAATTTCATTTGTGTAAAGTCATAAATCGAATTGAGATTATTTGGTGCGTAGGATTTCTGAAAATATTTTATTTTTGATTTCTAGTAAATTGAAATTTGATATCTTTATTTTTTGAAATTAAAATTCTACGAACCTGCTCACCTAGGTATAAGTATTTTATTATCTGTTACAGAAGCGAAATTAGATTTGTTAACCTATTGACTTATATATAACAACTAAACATATAAGAGTTGTTCTTATAAATAAACTTCTGAGGTTTAGTAGACGCTGTGATAAAGAGTTTTGTCATCTTTCGAAATAATTATGGGAACAGTTTCTGTCTCAAGGGAGTCCAACAACTGAGCCAACTGTTGCAGTAAAACCGTGATAGAAATAATATAATTCGTGACAGAGAAACTTCGAATGATAAAATACTGCCAAGAATCCAAAATATTTGGCGGCACATTGAAGGCTGAAATGTTTCAGCGAGGGAATAATACGAAAGAATCATTCTTCATCTAGTCATCGTCATCTGACAGTCATTTAATCTCTCATTTTTTTTTTGTTTTACCCGGATATTACAGCAAAATAATATTCGGGTAAAACTGAAAAAAAAAGACTTTGCGGCAGTTTTTGTAGTGGCTGGGTTATTAGAAAATTAATAAATGGCTCTCATGCTTTTCTTACACAGGTAAATAAAAAATATTTTTTATCTTTAACATATGATTGGTATATTTCTGTAGAGTATATTTTCAAATTTCTCATCAAGATGCGTACATCATTCTCTATGAGAATAATAATACCATCTCTATGTATTTCACAAATCACCTTCATATACAGGTGTCCCAAAAAATATATTCACATGCGACAAGAGTTCCAAAATCGAGCGTCCATTGCATTTTAAATTGAATCATATAATCAAATTGATACATTTGTTATTCCATTTTTAAATAGCTATAACCTTTTTATTGCGACAAATCTCAAATTTATCAAATTTGTCGTCAACTTACACGGTTGATGTGGCGTAATGGTAACGCATTTCCCCGAATAAAAAAAGATCCTGGTTCAAATCCCGGTAACAACCAAAATATTATATCGATAAATTAATTTTATTTGTATATTTTTCTAATTAATACATTTTATCCCCACTGCCATCGTGATGTGAGGACCTATTTTAATTAGTATCGTTCCTAAGATATGAATTAGTCGAAGAAATAAAATTCAATATGTCCCTCATTTTCCAGACCACGCGCCATTATATTTTTTTTACGGGGACGCTTAAAAGATAACTGACATAAATTAAATAATTAAAAGCAGTTTAGGTACAACGCACCCAAATAAAAAATGTTTGCCATTTGGGTTATCAAAAATGTCTAGAATAGGCAAGTTCGAACATTTGCGATATTTAAAAAAAACGATAATTTGTTCTTAAATATCGATAATTTGAAATAAAAAAATGTACATTTAGCTCAATCAATATTCAATTTATAACCCTTTAAATTGTGAATACATTATTTTTTTGGAACAACCTTTATATTGACTGTATACATAATTTATTACCAGTTTCTATTGAATAATTTATAAACCATTTTGCATATAGCACACTACTATACCTATATAATAAGACGAAATCGAATTTGAAATGTTAATTTGACATTACGGAACTAAATTAAAAATGTATCAGTATGCCATTTATCACTATAATCAGAATATACTAAAAATATTATGATTTTCTTTTTGTTCTGTTTGTCTTCGATCATGTCGGTAGTTCACGCAAGATCTGGAATGATGACGTTTTTGCATATACTACCTTCAAGAAAAATCTTTAGAAAATGCATGCAATACAGTTTATTAATAAGTCTACCAGAAAAGATTTCAGATCCCCGCGAAGTAACTGAAAAACAACCCAATTGCTTGGAAATATTATACAAAAGAATTTAAATGCGGATAAAACACTAATTAAAAATATAACATTCCCAAACACTTCGCCTTTATTGTTCATATTCCCGTTAACGACCGAAGCCTCCCCCCTCGTCTCAAGTCCCGCTTCATTACCTGTATAGACTACATGACTGTATTTAGTTTAGTTATCTCCCGATGATGAGAGGGACTGCACCACTCGAAACACATAGTGAAATTAACCCAACGTGTATGTAGTACAAATTAAAGAAAAGTTTAAATAATCATGTTACACACAAAGTAACAGCAATTTTATTTAATGATATATTTGGTTAAGCTCGAGTTATAATAAAACATTCTTCATATAAAATATATTTATGTATATATTTATATTTATGTAATAAAGAAATACGTTTTTAAAAAATATTCAATAATTATCCAATAATAAACTTTCACGAGAAAAACTGAATCACGCTTGAAGTACCAGTCTAGTGATAACATTAATGATTATCAAATATCGTAATATGCCGAAAAAATAAACAAGTCGAAAGGAAAACAAAATCATGATTGGCTTTAAGTACACAGAATGGAGTTAATATCCGGCCGATTATATTAGATCCATGAATATCAAATATTTGTGAACTCCTCCTAATATTTGACAGATAATAGCATCTTATAGAGACAAAGTTACAAGTCTTCATCAATAAATGAACATTTTCATAGTTTATATACAATGTTTATTTAAAAATATATAATCGATTTATTGAAACAGAAGTATATTTCTCTCAATGTTTTTGATATTTTTAATAGTTATCATACTTTAATTAATTCAGTTATTTTTGATATTCTATCTATATAGACTGCGCCCAATAATATATTGACATAAAATAATATGTATGCATTAAGTCTGACAATGGTTTTTAATCACGCACGAAGGAGAAACAAAAGGTCGAGGCCCAATCCCAAGTTAGTCCAGAAGTCATTGTTCAAGCCGATTCTATATTTAGTCTGAATAAAGTATGGATGTTAAAATACCTTCGTGTTTACATAATATTATATTTGCGTACCAACTAATTGAAAAATCGTAAACAGAAAGGATATATTTATAAATAACGTTATATGTAATGAATGCGACTGCGTGCGAATTGTGGAAAGCTGATTAATAGATAATATCAATAATTGTGAAATATTCGATTCCGGGTACTCGGTAAATTCAGATCTTAATGCCGTTGAACTTCCACATTGGCGGACTGAGGCAGAGAACATATGGGTTCATATCCCCATTATATCCGACTCAAAACGTCGCAACCTGTACGTGTGCTGTATCTATATACTCGGATGATCCTTGCACTCTCTACTTTTGCAAATATGTATTGATAAATTAACCCTTCCCTAGCCATGCAGTAACATAGGTCTACTGAGCCAATTATGTCGTATTTTTATAAATATACACAATGTAAAACTTATATTTTACCTAGTCCTAAAAAAATCATTTGCACTTAGAAATGACTAGTGGAAAACCGATTATGTAAAGCGAATCATAATAAAAATAATCATTCTTTAATTCGATGCTATATGAAATGGATGTATTGCAGGCTATCTGCGTTAAAAATACCACTTGTACTACGTGAAAAAGATCACACATTAATTTAAATGATTATAGACAAAGATGAAGATCATGTTAGATGGGTGTTTTGACGAATACGCTACAAGAATAACATTTGAGAATAAAATGAACGTATTTAATTATTATATTTATTATTTCTTATTATATGTATAGTAACTATGACATTAACTAATTTAAAGTTATTTTAGCTTGTAAAAGCATTTTATTCTCATTTAAAGTGTTAAAAATACTCAAATTTCTTGCAGTAACACGAGTTGACAGCATGGCTGCGTAGGGTATTTTTAGAATGGTATGGTAAAGGTTAAACATGATTATTCAAAGCTCTGCTCCTTTTGACATTTTTCTCATACTCGGTGACTTCAACTTCCCTAACATCTGACGGGAAGGCATCAGCACTTGCACATATCTTTCTCCAACCCAGTATATAACTTCAGTAAGTGGAGAATTCTATAACTCGATAAATTTTCTAACAACTCGGGGAACAGTATGGATAGAATTCTCGACCTGGTTCTCTGCAACGATACTATAACAGAGGCGAGGACGAGTGATGACTCATTAGTTGCAGAGGACACATATCATAAAGCGATTAATATAACACTCTCGGTTTCGGTGGATACTCTCCTGGCCCCTGGTAAACAGGCAGAAGAAAAAAAGTTGTCTTCAATAACGATCAATCAATAACGATCTGAACTCCTTAAACTGGAATTCATTATTTGAACATCTAACACAAATGATGGATTCTCATTATTTTATAATACTCGATAAAATCTAATCGATACCCATATACCAGTTGAATATGTGTGGCCAAATAAATATCTACCTTCGTATACGCCGTCCCATTTTCCATGGAGAAATATAAATATTTCAAAAAAATTTAATTATATAAAAATCCAACCGATTACGATACTTTCTTCCTATTGAGGACTAGACTAAAACCTTATCAAACTCGCATTTTAATACATATATTCAGAGAATAGAGAATGAAAGTACATCTGATTCTAAACGTTTCTGGTCATATGTTAAATCTAAGAATGTATCATTGACCATTCCAAATAAAATGTTATATCTTGATAAAACCTCTGAGAATGATCAAAAGACTTGTAATTTATTTTCTCAGTATTTTAAATCAGTATATATTGAAAGTAGTTTGGGGGTGCATCTGCATAGCGAAGCTGACTTTGGCCCGGCTGACATTCAACACATAACGGTAAACCTAATCTTTCTGCAAAGTCATATTAATAATCTAGACTCTAATAAAAGCGCAGGATCTGATGGAATCCCTCCCTTATTTGTACAAGCGTGCTGCTTTAGTTTTGTTATTCCGCTCTGCTTACTATTCACAAAATCTCTCGATGAAGGTATTATACCGGACCAGTGTAAAAATGCATACATTACTCCTATCCTTAAATCTGGTTTAAAAAATTGTGTGACTAACTATAGACCTATATAAAAACTATCAATATTCAGCAAACTATTTGTAAAATTTATTTATGGCCAGGTTTTCAGTGCCGTTAAGCCTCATGTAAACCCGCAACAACATGGATTCTTCGTGGGGCATTCCACCGTTACTAATTTGTCCACCTTAACGCATTATTTGCTCTCCTCAATGGATCAAGGGGCGCAAACAGATGCAATTTACATAGATTACAGTAAAGACTTTGATAAGGTCGACCATCAAATATTAATTGACAAGTTGATAAAAATAGACATCTGAATGCTAAAAAATGTTTTCAAATAACATTCTCATGAAAATTTAAGAACATTCATTTTACTTACATAATAGACAGCATTCAGCTAAAAAATAAAAGCGATGTTAAAGACCTAGGAATAATCCTCGATGGAAAACTTTTTCAAATCACATTGACCAAATTACCTTCAAGGCCTATAGAAATATACTACCAATCATAAATCTAATCTATCATTCAACTCCATCGAAGAACACGTGCTGACCTAATACTTATCTTCAAACTACTGCAAGGCCATATTGACTGTTCCAGCCAATTAGAATTAATATCTTTCCACGTACCATCTAGATCGATCCGGCAATCCGCACTCTTCCACATTCCCAGAAGTAGAACATCTTACATACAAAATTCATTCATTCACCGGTCATTCAAATATCATAAAGAGAAATTTACAGAAATTGACTTTTTCAACATTAGCCTTACTACGATCAAAGGGTAGTTCTTATGAACCACCACAATCTTATTTTTGGCCAATAATTTTACCTATAAACACATCGTACTCTCCTTTTACCGCAATAATAGTTGCAACCTCCCCGCCCTTTCTCCCTCTTTTTTTCTTTTCATTTATTTTCTACATCTAAACATATTTATGTATCTAAATATTTTTGTGTATTTTCATAAATAGTATCACATGTTAAATAGTCATTATGTTAGTTATAATATGTTTACACTGTCAAAATCCTTCAGCAAAATAAAATATAAAAAAATATTGGGTCTTGCGTTTCAGAAATAATTAACGATTTTTTTGAGTTAAATTTTACACGTCAACAGATTTTAATATTTGTTGTATTTATTATTTATGATTTCTGTATTTTATTTTTAACAACATCATCAATACTGGAGGAAATTTAAAAACAGAGACCTCAATGAATATTAATATCCGCCGAGTGGAAGCGACAGCAGAATCAACATGCAAAAACTGAAATACCGGCACTTAACTACCCCAAACCCCCGTCGGAGGGCGGCGGAGGATGTCTGAACAAGGTCCTACAGGAAGCTCAGAGGGTTTGGAAGGCTTGCGTGTGTTAATTATAACTAATATTACATACTCAGTATGATACTCACTGTTGGATGCAGACTGTATCAAGAAACATGATACGCTGTGCAATATAATATGCAGACAATATATTCAGCATTGGTATATTATATACGTAAGAAGTTACTAAAAATCGATTTACATGGTATAAACAATGTAACACAAAAAATAATAAAATATTGAATTAAATTTAAAAAAAAACTTACACTCAATAATCTAATTACTTATAAAATAATCTATAGGTTGCTACAAGTACGTAGTAGGTATAGAAATCTACAAGCAATGTAACGTTTCGGGTTCAAATTCCTGTCGTTATGATATGTAGATTTTTTTCTGTGCATCTTAGCGATTTAACTAATTTGTTTAAATCATGATCATTCATAATTAAAATGAGTTTTCATTTAAAATTAAGAATACTTTAAAACGCCGTTATTATTATTATTAATGGGAATAAACTTATTTATGTTTGTAATACATCAAGTTGATCTGCGTAACTATTGTAATATTTTATCTATTCAAAAAACAAAAGCATCCGGTGCATTGCGCGACATTGCATTGCATTGATCCCATACCAATACAACAAAAATATCCAATTGAAATTTAATAAAATTGCCGCTCAGAGATATAACAGGATTCAATATAACGTATATTCTATTTGCTGCAATGCACAGCAATAGCATCCACACCAATACATAGCGATGTTGGCTTACGCTACCAATATACCATGTTTTTGACTTCTTTTGAGAGTGTTTCCATTGTTATACGTCAATAATTACCATTTTCCACTGCTGCGTTATTTAATTGGATGAATTTTTTCAAGGATTATTAAATGGTGCGTCATCTAAATTTAAAAAAATATCAGTTTTCCAATCAATTTTTATCATTTTAAAATTTATAATACCAGAAATCAAGATCCAATCAAAATTATTTATTAAGTTATCAAAAAAAGGTCGAAATAATAAATTATAATAATTAAATTTGGTTACCAAATATTTCAGTTATGCAACTATTAAAGTGGTTAATTATTCACTCATCTAAATTTCTTGGAACATTTCTGAAGTACACGGCTTTAAAGCTATTCTGGTATACATTATCGCAAATAAAGTTTAGAGAATTATTTCAAATCAAGGAAATGAAATTTTCTTTGTATGATAAAACAGTATTCTTTCTCGTGGTCGGAAAAATGAGATGATGAGACAATTATTAATTATCTACATACGTTTTGGACTTGTATATATTTATAATATACTTTGAATGAGTTCAGTGCCTCCCACCTTTCTTTCTCTCCGACGCCGCTAGTGAGCGGTCAGTCGATCGGTGACCTTGAATCGGAACGGTTAAACGCTGTTATCGATTATCAAAGGTTCCGTGACTCTATGTATCGACCTTTGGCGAAATATTAATATAATTCCATATATTCTGCGGCAACCGGAGGTGATTGAGAAAGTCAGGAGAAGCGAAATTCGGTGAGTTCCTTTTTATACTGTTCTTGTGGCACTTAAGGAGCGATTCCACCACTATATTGTTATGAAGTCTTGTGCACACGTCTATGGGCTCCTTCGCTTTTGAGTATATTGTAGATGGACACAGACGGGCCGTGATTGGACCACGCGATGGCGCGATTTCCGTTCGCATCTTTTTTGTGTCGAAAACCGTGTCATTTTAGATTTAAATACGGCCTTTGCGTAATTCACATAATAATATAAGGTTATCCGTGTTTTCTATTAACTTATTCACAGAGATATAAACGTTTTGGTATCTCTCGTTTTAACCTACAACCTCTAAAGCAATGCATTAGAATCGCGCTGTCACACGATTGGTGGTTAGTCTCCCACAGATGAGTAGCGGCCATTTTGAGCGCGCGAAAGCCGGGCAAACACACGACCGGGTCCTGAAACGATCAGCAGTATGATGGAAGGAGATAATACTTGTCGAGTATTGGAAATGACCGTGCGATACTAATTTTTGAATATGGATCACCGGATTTGTGCAACATCCGCCATACTTGAAACAAGATAAATAAATCTAAACAACTGCGTGTACCATTAATTGGATCCGAGAAGATTATTCATTCGATATTGTACGAGAACAGATCGTGAACACACCACAGGTCCCAGTAATTCCCGCGATTTGTTTTTTGAAAGTATTATTCTAATTATGTAAATGTTCGTTTTTAGATTATGAGACGAATGATGCAACTATAAGTAATACCAAATGCATTTCGTTCCGCGGACGACTTTAGAATCATTCATTCTGAAACTGGCCGTCAATTCACATTCTCAAAACTCAATATTAAATGACCCTTCTGACGTTTATTCCGTACGTACCTCTAACGATTGGAGGAACGTGCGAGTGCGCTGGACGCGTTCTGGAATGTTCCCTCTCGAATCGCGGTAACACACACCACGACGCCAGCATCTCTTGGGCCGTCAATTCTGGACTATTGTCGGATACGAGCCTTCATATGTGGTGAGTTTCCTTACATATTTTTTGATACAACTGTAAATTATGGCAAACTCTATATCAGTAGATTAAGTGAGTATTCAGTTCATATTCTTAAGGTTATAAGTCCCTGGTTGAAAACCTAGTACAGCTTTAGACCGAATTATTTATTGCGTATATAGCTATATTCTCTTATTATATGTCGTAATCCGAAGTTTCTTCTACATGCTTTGCTGTATCGGCGCCCAATTAATTGAAATATCGTAATTATTGTTGAATTCAGGTGCAATCATGGTACGTCCTTCTTTTAAATCTAATAGAATATCGCGCATAACATGTAGGAGTGACTTCGGAAAGCAAGAACAGTCACCTTTTTATACATGTGTATATATTATCTTATGTTATAAAAGCGCCCTAAAAGGCCTCAGATGATTTTTCTGAGTACATCCTATTAATAAGAATATCCCGTGTGCTGGCACATATGGTTCATTACTTTAAACTTTAATTTAATTACTGTGTCACTCGCATTCTAGTATACAGGTTGTAACAGACCTAGTCCACAATATTTTATGGGTGGATACCTTACTAAATTACGAGTCGAAAATGTCCAAAGAATATGTGCAAATTCTGCATTGTTACGGAAAATATTATTGTTTGAAATTTTTACAAAATCACGTTAAGCTTTAAGTCTACGTACTTCGAAATAAATATTTGCATAATTGTTCCATTATTATTCTATAGCTTCAGGGCTTAAATCATCTAACAAAAAATAGTCTAGCCGCTCGACATTCGATGACTTTTATTTAATATTAATTTGAAATTAATTAAATAATTCAATTAATTTTTTTAAATGCTTATATCTCTGACATGGTTGAGATTAAGCACATATCTCTTGAACATTTTCGACACGTCATTTATTCAGGTATCCATCCATAAAGTATTGTGGACTAGGTTTGTTACACCCTGTATAAGTTTCTCTAAACAAACTTAGATTAGGATAAATTATATTGTTTCTGTTAAATACGGGGAGATGTGAATACAGCGTGAAAAAAATTGTCAACTATAGTTTTCTTTTTTATGTTAATAAACTTGTAAATACCAAATTTTTAAAATGGAATGGACCGTTACACTCTAAAGGAGTCTCGACCCTGAGGATAATCGTATTGGTGTATTGCTAAGTATACGATACGTCTGAGAGGAATCGGTCTTCTGCCACCTAGGTGAGTTTTTGATAATATAACAATATTAAATACTACTTATTTCACGATTCATTATGTTTTCGGGGCATGTCATTTTTATACACAAAAATCATAACTTTATTATAGAACCGGTGGTAAGCTGTGGTAGCCATTATATGTCAATTAATCGAAAATCAAATATATAACAAATAATTCGCCAATCATACGGATCATAAAAGTGCACCAAAATTTAATTTGAACGAATGATCTGATTATTGAATCTAGTGAACTGAAGTTAAATTAAGTAATTATTTAAAAAAATTAACGATAAGTAACTTGAACAAACACACAGTGCGGGAGGGTTTGTTCAAAATTTCAATTATTCTGGCTTAATTAATTTTCTAATACAAAACGTTACGTTGAATTAACAAACCAGCAATATTTTAATATCGTAATGTAAGAATAATTCAAAATCCTTGGAGATTATACTCAGTACCAAAAAATCTGGAGTTAAGATGGATTAAGAATATTATCTTGACGGTTATAATTAAGTCAACGTTTTATGTTTAAAATATCTTCTCATTTACAATGTAATAATAAACTATAGAAGTACATTTATCGCTAACTTCATCGCTAGTCTAAAGATTTGTTGTAAAATATTAGGATAAACTTTAAATTATTTTATAACATAATATGTACATAAAAATACTTATTTAATCCGTTATTTCATTATTATCGTAACTTTGCGCTACGGTGCGCGATAACACACTTACCTCAGGCGTAAATATATCAGGCTCATTAATTAAATGAAATGTAATATTCACAAACAAGACTTTTCTGATTTAATGATAAAGGTACGCAAAAAAAATAATCTTCTAAATTACCACCACTTTCAAAATACGAGGGGCGTTCAATTATAAACAGGAATTTTAATGCTCAGTCCTTATAAAGAGAGCAAGGTAGATATGTCTAAATGTACAAACACATGCATGTTTGAATTTGTCGTTAATAGTGTTAGCTGCTCTATCCCTCTTTTCTCTCAATTGTAATTAACATGTTGGAGTTTAATATTCATAGTAGTGTTGCGCAGTAAACTATTATTCAATTATTGACAAATAAATATGTCATTCCATCTCAGATTTATTCGAGACTTAAAAATCTATTTGGGGATAAGTATCTCAGTCTAGTCTATGATTGATGCTGTATGTTGGAGTGAAGTCATTCAGAGAGAACAGGAAAGAGTCGAAAATGAACCACGTGTTTGTTGGCCGAGAATCTCAACCAATGAAGACAAGCAGACTCTTGTTAAAATACTTATTCGAGAAAATAAGACACTTTAAAGTTATAAAAGTCTCCGAAAAACTCGAAATATGTATTAGGAGAGTAAAATAAATAGTTTAAAATCATTGTAAATTTAGCAAAGTGAGTTTCCCGTATTTTGAAGCGTTAACATAAATAAAGAAGATTGGCTGCAGTCACACAATTTCTGCAGCGATATGAAAAGGATAAGGAAAAGTTTTTAGCCTCTATAGTAATCTGTGTTCTTCACTCAAGAGTTAAAACTAGCAATGTAATGGCGATATTTAAGCTCACCTCCGCCACGGAAAGCAAAACCACATTCTCATCGGGGAAAATCATGGCATCTTTCTTTTACGATTCACAAGGAATATATTCAATATTCTCAAAGAAAAAAGAACTATTACTGCTATGAACTACAGTATGATTTTAAATGATAAAGTGAAGTCTGCAATTCCTTACAAGAAGAGAACCCCAGTGAAAAGTTCTCTAGATTTAGCACGATCGAACATCACCTCTTAGGTCCATTTAAAGATTTTTTTAGGATGAAAGAAATTCAATTCGAATGAGAAGCTTGTTGACGCTATTAAAGAATGGGTTAACATGCAGTCAAAAGGACTAAGAAACTTCATGAGCGCTTGGAAAAGTATAGCGCAGTGGCAGGAGACTATATAGAAAAATAGAGGGCAAGTTGTTTAATTTTTAAAATAATAATTTGCACTACAAAAAATGAAGTTAACGGAAACTTGATAGTTTACATTGTTGGTTATTCCATATTGAATTATTTACTAACTTTGTTTTTAAACCACTTTTATGAGTTTATACTCCTTTAATTATACATTATACTTTAATTATACCATTCAGATGTATATTAAAAGTTATTGCAGCTTACATGTTTACGTAGTTCACTTCAGCTTTTGAGTAGGTGGCAAATAACTATTCACATCAACCACCCTCAAAAATTTTTCTATTGTTTTATTTTGTGTTATATTCTTTTCTCTCTTCTATAATGGCGGTGGATTCAGCCAGACTTTTCGTGGCTGCTGCGGACTTTTCTCCCGTCTCATTTATAACTCTTTATCCAACCTTTCATAGGTCGTTTACTACTTAATGACCAACTTATTTCAGGGTCCCTTTTTATGCCCTACACAATCTCATACCGGTGTATTCTAGGGAAATTTTCGCAAAAACGTTCGGCTCAGTTATGCGAGTACAGCATTTTCTCCCTTAAACGCCCAAGAAATAAAGTAAGTAATTTATTTAGCTATTTAACGAGTATATAGGAATGTGTCTATATTTCTTATGTTCGTAATCACACAAATGCATTAGTATGTTGGTCAAGATATTCTTGAATATTTGTACAAAAATTATACTTAGTAAAATATTAACAATTTATAAATACGTAGATCTGAATTATAAAATATATTTATTATCCTCAAATAATAAGTTCTTAATTCTTAGAACCTTTTAGGGTACGGTAGTGTAAGTTTAATCAATGGAAGTGATAACGAAACGAAAAATGAAACGGAAACCAAAATCCTCCAATAGTGACGCAACTAAAGGGTGTTTTTTTTGAGGTATAATAATAATATAAATAATACACATAAAAATCGTGGTAATGGCCATGATCTTAGCTTTATTAGAAAGATAATTTTATGCCATTGGTGTATAAATATGATTTCGCGCATGTGGGCGCCGCGGATGGTTCTAATAAAGCGCAATCTGGAAGTCCAATATTCAACTACTTTATAGAGCAGCTGGGACCGTATATTGACAGTAACGTGACGAATGTTGGCTTCCAGATCGTCGATGGTCTCTGGTTTATCGGTGTAGACTAGCGACATCATATATTCTCACAGAAAATAATCCAATCACACGATCTTGGAGGCCATTAACAGGTCTATTACCCGAAATAATACGATTATCGAATGTTTCCTTCAATAAATTGATTATGATGCACACTGTGTGGCATGTTGCGTCGTCTTGTTAAAACCACAGCTCTTCCACATTAATACCATTCAATTGGGGAATGAAAAATTCAGTAATCATTTATCTATAGAGCTTTCTACTAACTATAACGTTCTGGCCGGCATCATTTTGAAGAAACACCAGCTTCTTCGGTGCGCGCTGTACGACGTCTCTGCGGATGCGTATTATCAATTAGAGTATTCATGGTGCGAAAACGATCCATTGTTATTCGAATTACTTGCTCGAATGAACAATTATGTCGACCTTAGTAAAATGGACGAAGTGCATAGTAAGTTTCGCGAACTGAACCATGATTTTCGAAATATATTTGCACTATTTGCAAGCGTTGTTCTGGCATAAGTCTATTCATAGTGAATTGGCAAACGAAGCTAAGCACAAATCAGCTAGCAGCTGTCAAATTGGCTATCGCTGGAAAAAGCATCCATTTTAGCTGAGTCAGTCGAGGGAGGTTGGTAGACCAGTCATCGTGAGTAGTGATTTGAATGTCAATTTTGCATCTCTGGAAATACAACCACTTTATGCCCTCAAAAACAGAAAAAATGTCACATTTCATTACTGGTGCAAATAATCTTTATTGCTCTAAACACACTGATTCATTAGTCTTTTGGTAGTTCAGAGAAACGTCTAATTGGTGGAAATTTACTGTTGTACGTTTATTATTGTAAACCAGATATTGATTAATTAGATATTTTTCAAATAAAATATAATAAAAAAATGTGATTGGTTATATATATTATTATATTTTTATTACTATTTAACCCATTACTTAATACCCGTTTATCAAATAAAATAAAATATATATTTGTTATAACATAATACAATTTTTAAAAAATTTTATTACTCTTTTTTTTTTTCTAATCTATACTTCGACGTTCTTTTGACGCTGTAACTCTCACCATCGATCCCTATTCTGTGTTCAGTATTTTTTCCCACATTTATGTTACGCTCTATTATAGTAATAATCTCATTTATGTTTTTCTTTGCCGTCCTCTTCTTCTATATCCTTCTTTCTCTGTTGTTACGAATGTGTGCCGGAGAAAATAATACATCTATTTTTATTATGTTAAATTATTTGAAACAATTTTATAAAAAAGATTAGGGTGTTTCTTTAGGGATAACTTGACCGATAGCCAATGCAAACGAACAAAGGTGAAGGGTTACTCAGGATGAAGCTGAATACGGTCACATGGGAGATCAAATGGATGGCTGGTTTACCGCACTGTGATTGTTGATTCTATTATCACTCTCACAGCGATAATGTAATAAGATAAAATGCGACCCGTAAACATGGTAAATTGTTAACGGAATGAGGAAGCGTGGTACGTGAATAATTTTAACAAAAATTAACATGTCTGAAAAAAACAGGATGGCATTTATTTTGGTTTACTTATTAAAGAACGATATGTTTTTATGAATTGGTATATCACAAAAAATATATATAATTTAATTGAGAATACTAGACTTTATACTGGAATTTGAACATTATTAATGAATCAGTAGTGTATCATACACGAAACAGAGGACAATTGGAGCTATTGATAAGTCATGAAAAATTGCTTTTTGTGCCAGGGAATCTTTTCGATGAATGATGTGCACTTGAATTGGTCTCTATAAATACCAAAGGCAGATAATCTCGTTACATTGAGAACTTTAGAAGGAAATAGCAATGGGGATTAAACCAAGCTGGAGTGCGAATTGAACATTAAATATGTGAGTAATGAATAAATTAATAATCTTAAGTTATTGCCCAGTGAATTTTTATAGCATCTACGAATGGTAGTGAATCTTAAGTTTTTTATACTAAGCCATAGTTAAGAATATATAAACTCAGAAGCTCCAGATAACACAGTGCACTATAGAAATAAGTACGCTACGAATTACAAGAGGGAATAGAAAAATACGAAAGTTAGAATGCAGATAAAGATGAAAGATGTCATTGTCATTGCATTAACGTAAATGGACTAATAATATTCTTGAATAGTGGATAGATATAAATAAAACAATGTTATAACTCTACTTGAGTTTATTTGCACTACTCGAGTTTCGAGAGAAACAGTAACATCTATCGACATGCGACAGAAATAGTAATTTCCATCGTATTAAGCTAAGTACACACAAATATAGGAGACAAGGATTAGGTAGTAGATATAATTGTAATTAGGTACTGATATAGATAGTTGGGAAGGGGACGGGGTTACTGGTGGAATATTTACAGGAGAGGAGATGAGTTATAAAATGTAATATTGTTTAATAAGTTAATATCTGAGTTCAAATTCTTTTTTATTTCTAAACTTTCAAAATTATTCATTTTATTACCTTTATGCGTGATGGAATGGAGAAGTTTAATGGAACACGAATGAAAATAATGATTATTTTCCATGATGTGGTTCACGAATTCGGAAATGTTGATACTAGTTAGATAACGACGATGCTATTATTATTAATATTCCCGTTACACCAACATCTCTACTTTCCACCAGTAACTCCACCCCCTTCCCAACCATCTTTCAGTACCTAATTACAATTATATCTACCACTTAAGCCTTGTCTCCTATATTTGTATGTAGTTAGTTTAATATTTCACCCGTCGATGGGAGTTACTGTTTCTCTCGAAATTAGAGTAGTGCAAGTAAACTCAAGTAAAATTATAACATTGTTTTATTATTATAATATTCTTGAATAGTATCTACCAGACAAAAAATCTAGAGGTCGTCAAAGTCTTCATCGACACATAAATTATCGGAGCAATGGAAGTAAGTGAAGAAAGTTAGCCATGAGGGCGTCTTCATTCAGCAGCATATTGATTACAATGGCTGATGAAAATGATATTTTCTATGCTAATTTGCTGGTCTAAGGAACGAACCTCCGCCAACTCGATCATTAGACGAGCCGCTACCGTCACATGCTAACGCTAAACTAACAACCACGTCAAAGCGAGCACTTCCATCATAACATTTTGACATCCTGTGTAATGGTCACTGAACGTAGGAAAAAGCAGTTGAGAATACTAACACGAATTCTGTTTGATACTCACGGTTTCTTTCATATTTAAAAAATGGCATTTTATTTAGTAATTGATTTTTTTTTAATGTAATAAAATATATTGGCTTAAAAATAATTAATTTTTGTTTATTTTTAATTTTTGTTAAAATATCTGCCTGAACGTAAATCAACGCCATTATCATCTCATAAAATTATTTTATAATTCTACCACACAAATGTAATAGTATTATGTCTGGTTTATAAAATTTCGTAATAACATTATTTAATTAATAACCATGTACGTAGCAGTATCATTTTACAACGAGCTTCTAGCCCTCAGCGTTACATAAAAAATAATCAAGAGTTTAAAAAATATATTTAACTTTCGCAACCTAACTTATGAATTCGTATGTTCTTTAGTAATTACTTTATCTTGTACATTTATAATTTAGTTTTACATCTTCCATTATGTGTTTCGTGAAGACTGTATATGAATACATGATGTATAGACCTAGTGCACAATATTTTATTGGCGGATACCTGACTAAATTAGGAGTCAAAAATATTCAAAGGAATACGTGAAAATTCTACACTGTTAGGGGAAATATTATTGTTTGAAATTTTTACAAAATCGTGTTAAGTTTGAAGTATACGTACTTCGAAATAAATATTTGCAAAATTGTTCCATTATTAATCTATATCTTTTCTTCGGGCTATCATCTAACAAAAAATTATCTAGCCGCTCGAAATTCGATGATATATTTCTTTTGTATTCATCACCATATCATATCATTTGTAATCAATAAAATATTTCAATTAATCGAAATAATTGCATACTTAGGATTTTTTTGTATCTCTGATATGGTTGAGATTAGGCACATATCCCTTGAACATCTACAACTCGTAATTTAAGTCAGGTATCCACCCATAAAATATTGTGGACTAGGTCTGTTACACCCAGTATATTTCCAAAAATATATACATATAATAATAATAATAACAATAATTCTTATTTAATCTATGAGTAAGCAGGTTGTGGATGCAATGTGTGATTTCTGAGAGGAAAATCATAATATAATATATTTACATTTTAATATTTAAAAAAAAAAAAAAAAATTAAAACAAGTATACCTTCATATAATTTAAATGAAAAAAACTTAAAACGTTGTGTCTACATGACTGTTCTCAAATACTTGTCGACTGTTTGTAGTATTTTAATAATTATGATTTGATTACTGTTATTACATGCAACCTTTTTCCGGTCTTAAAACGTGATAGTCGAGCAAGTTGTTCGATATAACAATAGAAGAGAATAAAAAGAAGGTGTGGTACAATTTTATCTAGCACCAGAATTAAAAAAAAAACTAAAAAGCGCTTAATCTCACAGACATAACCATAAGGCCCAACACGTACTGCGGTTAAACGCGTGCGGTTTTCATCCACAAGATATTGTATCTCATAGGTTTGTATGCGAGCGCACGCACTGGCGTTTTATTTTAAAAACGCATCCGGACACATTTTGCTCCACGGTTTAAAAATGCGCTTGAATTTGTGATTTATGAAAATGAATGGTGGCGCCGGTTAATCGCGGGCGGTTTTTTTTTTTCAATCAGTACGAGACTATGGAGAGACTAGATGCAACGTCACTTTATATCGTCGACTGACAAAATTATATACGAAATCCAAAAATTACGATCAAATATATTGTATGATAAAACATTACGATTAAATGTTTAAAGACTAAACATTATTATTGAGTAGAACTATTATAACTAAAATGAAATAATTTGTGTTTTCTAACCTCAAAGTAACAGAGATACATTTTTCTGGTGATATTGATTTGCAAAATGTTGTATCGTGGAACGTAATATATAGACTTATTTCTATTAAAAGCTGTCAATACTATTTATTGACATTCTAAATAATTAAAAAACTTATCGGGATATTCTCACATATCATGATACAGTTCATAAAAGTAATCCTTAGGTACCTTGTCAGGTAACGGATGAACCCAGTATTTATACCTTAAATACCACACCACACAATCTATCATCTGGAAGTTTATTTTGATACTGAACTGAAAATACGCGGTTTAAAATAGCAGTGCGTGTTGGTGCGCGGTTTTGTAATAAACCGTGGTGGTTAAAAATCGCAATGCGCGTTAGGCCTTTAAACATGTTTTACAGAAAAAGAGGGAGAAGGTGAAGATGATGAAGATGCAGCGATCACCAGAATTTTTAAAAACATAAGAAGTGCTTCTTATGAACAACGATCGACAGCAAAATGTTACGACATACTGTTACTGGTGCGACAACCTTGCAATAGGATTCGAAACATGGACTAGAGAGATACGCAAATTGTCCAGAAAACCGTAAGCCGGCTATACACGCAACGGTATACCTGATAGATATACTTGTACAGGTAAACATGACAAGTTAACCGAGACTCAATTTTGGCCGAATACGTAGCGGCCAACCTGTGACAATGCAGTAGCGCTAGTAGATCTTCTCGTCATCGTACGAAAGAAAACTGCGACAGAGGTGGCATCATTAACGGTTGTTTAAAATAAGTCAATACAATCACGTCAATTTGATAAAGATATTAAATGTGTTGCCTCAAGATTACTGTAATTATTTAAGAATGGATGGCTGAGATTTATATAATTCAATAAAATCTTTTACATTTACGCTGCGTTTGCGAGACACCATTTTTTCGAACTACGCAACGCGACCTTTACCTTCGTGGTGGATGAAACTACTAAAACCTGCACCCTGGAGTAACACACACGCGCAGGTTTGCCTGAAGTTAGCACTTATCCACAGATAGAAAATATGATTTTTCAATTGTTGTCAGGTCGCCTATATAGGTAGGAATACCTACCAGTTTTGTCACATACACCCTCCGGTTCATGTTTTGTAAAATTACTTGTGGCAAGTGTATTCGGTTTCTCGCTTGTGCATGCCGTAACCGCCATTATGGATCACAGTACTTCGTATTGATCATCAAAGAAAGTTTCTGAAGTTCAGAAGCTGTGACTAAAGGAGAGAAAATCCAGGAGAGTCGTGTTTTCTCTTTTGATCAATTTTTGAAATATGTTAAATTGCTCTATTTTGTGAAGATAGTGTTCAGATACTGCATAACATGATGGAGATGGGCTTTTATTATATTTATTACGTACGTCATATTTGAGGTATTTAGATTAAATGTTGGAACCATATTTGCCATCATGTAGAAATATGTAAATATTGATATTTGAAAGATAGTGCACTGTTTCGAAATACTCAGATTATGAAGCTCGTGCGTGGTGAGCATTTACAATCAATTTCATGAAAGTATTTTTGTAATCATATTACATAAATCTGTTTGACAAAAGTTATCCAAATGTACAAAATTAATAAATAAATGCACATAGCGTGTACGTCAAAGTCTACATCTTAGGTCAATTTTTAATTACATGAATAATTATTGTATTCTTAATCTGATATTTCAGAACATACTTCCTCTTCTTCTTCCGGTTGCTACTAGAAAAATAATATTTTTAATTAAATAATAGAATGTTTAGTTTTAAACCACTAGTTAACTGGTTGCAGATGAACCCAACCTTCTTCAGGACAATATAGTATAGACTGACTTGATATATATACTGCAATAGATTTACTATAATAACTAGCTACAACGTGTTTGCTTTCTGCCCTACAACAAATTTAATATTTTTAATAATACTTTCGAGTGTTTTAAGAATAGATATTAATTAGTTGAACTAGTATTTGATATTTTGCACAAATTAAACGTGTTGTACCATCAGTTTAATGTGAGCGCGCGCATTAGCCACATTAAGTTGTGGTAATTAACGTAGGTACATTTTATCGCGCAGAGAATATTTGCCCAACTAATAATCACCAGCCTACGTACTGCCAAAATTTGTGGAATTAGTAAAAATCTCACGGTAATTATAATATTTTTTCGTTATTTTTTCCTTTTGGGTTTTTGTAAGTGAGCACATTTCTGTGCGTAATTGATATTTACTCATAAAATCTCATTAACACCGACAGGCCATAGTCCCCGGAAATAGCGAGCGTGGCTCAAACATTATTCAAAAGCCATTAACGTGTCCTATCGGATTTACCTTTTGCTTATGGGGGAAGTGACATATAACCCCCATTGGCCCGCTTGTCCCCATTCCCCCAATAGTGGCGCAGTCTGTATATCATAAAAGGGAATTTTTGGGAAAATGTACTGAACTTTACCCATAAATGAACAATATTAAAGTAATGCATATTTTAATACCGTAATAGCTTTGAAATACAATGCAAAGGACATCAAGAGTATACACTGCCCTAAGCTTAGTTTTTATAGACTATAAAAAGGCCTTTGAATCGGATAAATCTGCAATTATAAATTCCATAAGAAAACAAACCATAGCAAAAACATATTTGCAACATTTTAATAATATACACATCACATTTGTCCCGAAGCGAAATCAAGTTACTGTCAATTTATTTTAGACATTGTTTTGAATTTAGTAAGTGAAAAAAAACATTTATTTTAAATCAGTTATTTAGTTTTGCTTTGTGACAGACAATCAATAGATACCATATAAAAGTATTAACAAATTTTAAATAAACAAAAGCAATTAGTCTGAGTACAACACATACCTAATAGCAACTCAATATATTCTGCCAATGTTTTCAATCCAATGATGGAAAATATAATCAGGAGGCTTAACCGGTAGTAAAAGGTATAGATGTATAATATATAAATGGTTAATTTTTCAGTCAATCAATATTTTTTAACGACACTCATACTAGTTAGGAACCTCAAAGTCGAATAAAATTATTTGTAAATAAGCAAACTACTTTGTTTAAAAACAAATATTGTCAAAGTAATCAGAAATAATTAACTACGCCACCGTCGATCCAATTCTGATACAGGAATTTTAGATCAATAAAGTGTAATCACACATATACCTTCAAAAATGCATTTTATTTAATGGATAAACTAGGGCTGGTACGTAAACTGAGATTGAAAGCTCTTTTAGTCGTTTGAATAACTTTTAGAAAAGTAGTATTCCCACAAGCCTCAAACGGTCTTCAACTAATGTATACCAGCAGAACCAAACGTTGTTCTAAACGCTAATGTTTAGAGCTATTCAAAAACTTACAGATGTTACAAAGTAGTACAGAAAGGTGCGTTATAGGGTTAAACAAAAAGAGACCGAAAGAACAATAAGTGGATACACGTCCAGATGAAAGTGCAAGATGTTATCCGAACCACAAACCATCTAAAATAGAAATAGATAAGTCATCTAGATCGAGAACGGATGAACGTTATATAGCATTCCAATCGTATTCAGGAAGTGTGGGAATACAAAAGGCGTTCTGAGTGAATGAGTCTTCTTCTTTCTTCCTCCATGTCATTATTGGCTTATAGACCTCAAGGTGGATGAGTACAAAGGCGATTATGAATAGATTTAATGTTTAATAAATTACCTAAAAATTCCTAAATCCAAATTTTAGGTAACTTAATTAATATTCACGGTACCAAGTGTATTCACGCGCAGTCATCGTAAACCACACTTTTTTAATTTCAATTTTCGTGTCTTTAGAAAAATAATGATTTAATGATGAATTGTATTTGATTATCACTAATATTCGTTACCTCATTATGCATACGCGTTTAATTAAAAATATTTATTAAGAAATTTAAAAAATATAAACTACATACGTACAGTTTTTTTTAAGGACAACTGATAATTATGACGTAAACAAATATTACTGTTATATTTAAATAACCACTTGTATTATGATGACAGGGCACCTTATAGTAATTTATATATTTTAAAATAAACTGTATTATTAAGGAGAATACATTCTTATTGTGAAGTTGTAATTATTCAGAACGTGTGTCTGTGATATTTTAAATACTAATTAAATGTATCAATTATAAAGATATATATGTAAAATCAATTTAATCGAAAAATATTGCACGTTCTTCGGATTGGAAGAGATCCAGGTTCAAATCCCGGTAACAACAACAATATTTTTCCATAAAATTGATTTTATATGTGTATTTTTCTAATTAATACATTTAATTTGTATTTATAAACAATATTATTTTTGCAATGGATGCTTGTCATTTTTTTACTCAGTACCGCGATATTACTGGTATTAAGCCTGTATAACTAAAATTTTCTACCAAATTGTTCATGGGTCGGGGTAAAAAGATGTGTAGGTGCGGCACTACTAATTGCAATATATCGCTTTGCAAATTTACTTTCCATTCCAGGCACACATCCGCACAGACGGAGGGATGGGGCGCCGGAGCTGGAGGGGTGGATTGTGGTCCAAGTTCTCTCGGAGGTGGGTGAAGATATAAAAGTGTAATATAGTCCAATTACGGGCAACTGAAACTAATTGCGTGGAACACGGGAACCATGGAAGAACTTTTTAACCTCCGTAATAAATATCTCGCCATGTAATTTATCTTCTGGGACTTGACGTCTATCCGAGGAAAATTTGCTAAACACATTTTTGCGGCGTCATTTGTTTGGATGGTCGGCAATAATTATTAAACCGGAACATTCTTAACGTAATTATTTCCGTCACTTATACAGAAGAGGTTTATTTTAAACGAAGAGTGACAGCGACACCATTTAAAAGAGTAACAATTTTTCAATTTTGTTTGATGTTGAGGTTGTATCCTTAATCATATCTCGCAGGATCATATTTTTTGACAAAATAATGGTTCTGAACGCCGTGGATTTTTATTGTAAGCACAAAATAGAACAAATCATTTCAAAACTGAGCGGTCACTCATTTGAATGATACAAACAAATATTTTACCCGATTTACGAGTATGTTACAAGTGTTCAGATACACTTACACCATTGGGTAGATGATTCTTTGTTATTATTATTCACAGAACTGTTTTATTTTTTTCCACAAACTAAACATTGTACTATATATACGTTAAGTTATTTTGTAATTACTGAAGTTTCAAGAGGTACAGTTTCTCTCGTCGCCAGTTATCATCTAACAAAAATTACTCAAAGTAAACTTCCCAGAATGTAACTGCCATTCTAATTAATGTTGTTCAGTGATAGAAAAGGCTTTACAATTATTGGTGTTCATTATGTTGTAATAAGACAAACCGTGTTCAATAGTTTAATATCAATATATTTTTTTAAATAAGTCAAAAGTCAATCTAAAAATATATGAAGGTTTTCGAAATGAAGATATTTATTATAAATATTATTTTAAGAATTTAAAATAGGTACACGTCTGCCTTAAGGGATTACTAATTAATTTTCAAAGAGATGAATTTTCTTACATTGTTTGAAACATCAATAGTTTTACTTCAATGTAAGCATACTCACTTGAGAAAATTCAAAAAATTGACCGAGTTATGAAGGATCAAAGACGGCACGGCAGGTGTTCGGCCACGCGCCGTTTGTACGTCACAATTTTTATTCTATCTTTTTTTTCTGTGACTATCGTTGAACTGTGGAAAATTGCAGTCTAGTCATGCACGCATCGGCGGAGCCAAACAATTATTTTGATACCATATAAATAATTTTACATGTTTTGTAGTTGCACTGAATATGTAACTGTAGTTGTTCAATCTCAGATTTAAATTAAATTTAGAAATTTAGTGGGTACTATTATTATATTACGTGCGGGTTCTGTTAAAAATACTCAATTTTAAGAAACCTATTATATATTTATATAATTGGTTTTGATGCAGTCCTGGTACGTGAATTGGTTTGATATTGTAATTGTATTAATAGTATAATCGAAATGGCCTCTACCACATGCAAAGATTATTTAACGATATTTGTATATCCTCTGTCAAATAAATTCGTGATGTTTATTTTTGTACTTACTACTGTAAACTTCCTACAAATAAATATTTAAAAAATATATTTTAGGAGAAAAATATTTTTTAAACAGTTATGCTTTCACAATAATTCACATGACAATTAATGCCACATTCAGGAGACCTTGGTACGCTTTTGGCGATAGGACTGATCCCTGTGGGATGCCTGAAATTATACTATGAATAGACCATGTAGCCAACGACAGCGGTCTGCACGGCCTTCTAAAAATATGCAATACAATATATGTAACGTATTTTTTGAAGGAAAAAGATCTAAAAACATTGCTGAAATGAAAATCTTGTGTTATTAAGGAGAACATATTCTTATTATGAAGTTGTAATTATTCAGAACTGTGATATTTTAAATACTAATTAAATGTTTTAATTAGAAAGATATACATATAAAGTCAATTCTATCGTAAAATATTGTTGTTTCTACCGGGATTCGAAAGTGGATCTCTTTCCAATCCGGGGAAGGTGCATTAACCAACTATGCTACAGCAGACAGTACTTTTGACGACAAATTTTCGAACCCATCACAGACCTATATTCTGAATAATTACAACTTCACAAAAAAAATGTGTTCTCCTTAATAATATATAACTTGTATCAGTGTGTCCAAAATTGAATAAAAATAAATTGTTAATTCTGGCGTCTGCTATCGGTTTACTCAAAGGTATTAGAGATTCCGTAAAAACAATGTAGATGGCTTTCAACTAATGAAACGATAGATGTATTAATTAATTAAATGGCAGCAGTGATTTATATTTACTCTGTACCTACTCTCATAGTAACATTAAAGACATAATCGATCGTTTAAAATCGATATATGTACCAATATATGTAAAAATTGGTTATATTTCTTGTGTAATAAGATCACTGAGTTGTACATTGGTTCGATTCAAGTATAAGATTTTAATATCGCCGAAATAAATTAACTTTGAATACACTCATGTTTAAATTTGATAATGTTTATTTGTTTGTTCTTCATTTGTTCCAAAAACGATTTAGGCTATAGATTTTTTCACTTGGAATCATATCAAAATAAAATATTATTTCCAGAACTTTTATTAGTTACAAGCTTTTCAAACCAAACATCCGTAATTCGCCGTTAGTATCTTTATTGCGTCAGTAACATTATAAAAAACAAAAGATTTATACTTTTATTTTTGTTTGTTTTGATCAAGGTTAATGTTAATAAAAAGAGATATAATTTTAAAAATGAATAAAATAATATTATATGATTAATCTATTTTAAATAAATTTTTGTTGAAACCAAATGTAATATTTTTTATATTTTACTCCTTTCCTTAAAGAAAAATGTGTAATTCCCTAAAGATCAAAAAACTTTATAAAGCAAAATAGATTATTCTACGCAAATAATTTCAAGCGTCGTTGATATTTATATATATGGTAGTGTAAATTTTTAATACAACAACACATCCATCGTTTTGTCTCAACAGTTCACCAGGGCCGCATTACACGCCGCGCCGAACGCTGGCCTGGGAGATGAGCGGCGGCCGGGGGTGTTGGAATACAAAACGCTGGAAACAATAGGACTCCGTGTGGAATGTGGATATGCCAGGCGAGAGTTGCCCACCTCCTGTAATCAACTGCTTGCGTAACGCCGTGCCAGAAGCCCCAGGGGTTAATCATTACATTTTCCCGAGAAATTAACACGTCGTCAATGATTCATAACTCGAAAGAAATGATGTTACTAATTATTAAAGAGAACACATTATTGTGTAGTTTTTCAGAACATAGTCTATGGTATTTTAATACAAATTAATTCAATTTAAAAAAATATATATTTCGAGCCAGGATTGTTTCCTATCCGGGGGAATGCGTTAACCGATTACACCACACCAATAGAGTAAGTTAACGATAAATTTTCAAATTTATATGCCGTAGTTCTTTCAAATTGATACATATATTATTCCAAATTTAAAAGCCATCATCTTTTATTCCGAATCTTTGAGTAATATTTGCTAAAACAAAAATAATTTTTCGATTAATTGAATTTTCCAGTATATCTTTCTAATTAATGTTACAAATTATGATAATTATAAAAATTAAAAACTATTCTTTATTTGTTTTGGAATAATTATTGCCGCAGTTAGACGTGTATGCCTAAATCATAAGAGCAGCATTTTAAAACTATTGCAAGTTTCCACTCAGATGAGTGAAAACGTATGTGAAGTGTATTTAAAAAAATATATTAAATTTTATTTTAAACGTGGCTATTGAGCTTGTATACTTGTATACACATATAAAATAATTGAGAAGGATGGTTACAGGAGCAAAAATGCGTGTAGTATTTTTTTTTAAATAGTACATGGAATACATATCACCTCAATATTCTTACCATTTTTAAACTAAGCTAATGCTATGAAAATATGATCAACTTGCTGATCTGGAATGAGGCTCGAGCCACTTAACCGTCTTAACCGCCAGACTAACAAGTTTATTATATACTATTAGTTGTATGCCTAGTGAATAGGATATAAAGAGTGTCCAGCGGAAATTTTCAATTTAAATTAAAAAAAAACAACAATGTCATTCTCATATTTTATTTATACAATATGGAGTTTAATGATGCGGATTTTACATTTATAAACAATATCATCTAAATGCCATCCATTTATCTCAAGTCACTCTTGCAATCGGACTCTTAAATTTAAAGCGTTGGTTCAATGGCAGCAACTTCACGGCAAGTATTTTCTTATAGGCCCTGAATTGTTAGAGGATTGTTGCTGTAAACTCTCAATTTAAGATATCCCCACAAAAAAAAGTTGCACGGTGTAAGGTCTAGTGAGCGAAGTGCCCAGGGTATATCTCTGTACTTGCTGATTAATTTATTGGGAAAAATTCCCCTCAGCTTCTCCATTGAAACACTAGCTGTGTGTGAAGTGGACCCGTCTTGTTGAAATTGTGTTCTATTGTTGAACCCGGGGAACAACTGCAGTTGCGGTACCAAAAACTTGTCAATCATTCGGCGATACACGTCAGCAATGACTGTCACTCGCTGGTTAAAAAAACAAGGGCCAATTATCTCTCGGGCAGAAATTGCACACCGCACTGTCGTTTTTGGACAACGCAAACATTTTTGATGGCATTCTCTTGGATTGTCGGGGCACCAGTATCTCATGTTCTGTTTGTTGACATAGCCATCGATATGAAAATGTGCTTCGTCAGTAAACAATATGTTTCCAAGCATTCGTGCTATTCCAAAACGTTCCAGCATCGTTCTCACTAAGGTTTCAAGTAAATAATAGTCATTTTCGTTGAGAAACTGCACGATTTACAGTGTCTTAATCTTGAAATTTTTCCGCTGGATATTAACTTATATGCGAGAAAGTGAGAAAAAAAATGAAGACGGCAGGATTAAAGAAAATAGTGCAGTAATTTATAATGGAAACTTATCATCTGCGGCAAAAATAGAGTGCAAAACAGGTGAATAATAGAGTTTTTATATTTATATAGTAAATAATAAGAACTCAGAATCAATGGAAGATTAAGAAAGGACTAAATACCTAAGTTATTGTAAAGTTAGAAAATAATATATACGTGCGATGTGAGTTTTGTGAGACGTAGGAATGGTTTGTGAAAGCCTTGGTGTGACTAGGTGAACCAGAAATAGAAAATTATGCTCTTATATTCCTGGTTCGTCTGGTACATCAAGCCTCTTCGACCAATAAGCGCCCATAAGAAAATGCAAGAATTAGACAGAGCGCGAGCCATTAGAATATTATGTGGATTTTTATTTTTTCAGTCTTCCTCAGCGGGCGGTCAATTGATTTAACTAAGTTTGTGATTGAAAGTAAACCTATAAAAATATTAGGTTGATACTTAAAATTGCACTAGATTTATGACATTATTTTTTTAGTTATTATAATCCTTTTGATTTAGATATTTCGAAAGGAATAAGTGTTTACGAAAGGAGTGCTCGTCGAATTGAAAATGGAAGGATTATCATATCCTTTGATACCGATTATAATTGAACGCGATTGTGCGCTAGGATCTGGAAGAGTACTGAAACAGCAGTAGATAATCCTTTGTATTTGAGCGAACCGTTCACCATTGTCGGCGGTTCTATGGCTAAAGGAAGTAATTTTAATTACAAGGCCACAAGCCTCGGGAAAAGTGAAAATAACTGTTTTAAATGATTACATTCAAAGCTACATAATGTATAAGTAAATTGCTGTGTAATTACAATCGAGGAATATTGTAAAAACGTTAATGAGAAATCAAATTAATAATTGAATTTCATAAAGATAGAAACGTATATAAAATATTGTATTTACTTGCGATTATTCCACGAGTATTCCGTTTAATATTATACACATAAATAAATTTATTAATTAAAGAAATAGTAATAGTTATAAAATAAAATAAAATCATCTCACACATAGTACAAATTCAATAACTAACTTAGCATAATACCGTTTCGCTGAAGGCGTAGGCAGAAATGATTGAACACTACATTATTCTGTCCAGGCATATCTTCGTATCATTCATGAGAGGTTCATTCTCGTTTCTACTTCCAATTCCTTAAATTCTTTCATACAATGTCCATGTCCAAGTTAAAAATCATGGTGCTATTGTGCAGCTCTGTTTGACACCTTTTTGTAATATTAAACCATGATTTGAATGAACCATTGATTCTTACACAAGCACTACTTCTATCATTACTAAGATCATTCGTCTACTTTTACATGGGAATAACTTAAATATCAGACCATTGGATAAGTTTATTTGGTTATTTAGTATCTGACTTATTCATTGCTTTACTAATCTTCAATGCTTCTACATTATTAAGGCGTAAACTTATTCCATTTTATGTAGCACTTATACCCCTGTATCCCTAACCGAAACTAATTGACATTTGTGTATGTACATAATGAAGTGGTTGAAAACTAAATACCCTTTTATTTCATTATAATGTCAAGTCACAAAGTTTTTGCTTTCTTTGAGCATTTAAGATTTTTAAATAGTAATGGATTTTCAGAATTTTCCAATAATTTATTAGAAAATGATATCACTTTTAATAAAAATTTGGGATTATCTCTTTTACATATAAATAATGTTAGTCTTGAATTGGATAATTTAGAATCATTTGAAATAAGTAAAGTATGTAAAATTTACCAAAAAATTATATATAACCAACAAAATTTTACATATTCAAAAATCTTTGGAATTTTAAAAATCTTTCCTAAACTTTTTTTTAAATAATTTTGTATCATTAAATCAATTTCCACGTTATCGTAACAATTGAAGTGAGGTACTATATTTAATTTTTAAATAATATAATATGTATTTTTTAAATAGACTTTTAAAAACATTAGAATAACTTGACATACCTATATGGTTTTAGTTAGTTAATTTGACATCCTGATAAAGCAAATTGAATTCGGTTGGCGCATTAATATAACTCACAGAGGCAAAAGAATATGTAAATATAGGATATCCAGCGGAAAAATTTCAAGATAAAATTGTAATTGCTCGTAAACCATCAGAATGTGGTAAGTGGGAGGGGTATTGTTCAACGCGCGTGATTTTCTGATTTGTCAGTCGCAATGAGTCACTGGTCGCGAGCGCACCGCGCGTCCGCATTTGAGAAATATTTAAGTGCGGTGATTCATTGGTTCGTGCGCGTTGCACTTTTTGTACTCACTTTAATATTCGACGAATAAGTCGAATAGGCCGAGCACGCAACTTATCTGGTGTTGTGTTCAAAAGTTCAGACAAGAAAGGGCAATGATTAACCAAACTTCTCCAAGACCATCAACGTTAGCAGCGACGCTAGAATATGTGACTCAAGTTCGACGTAATATTATACGAAATACGCGTAAATCGATAAGGAAGATTGCAGTCTTTATTGAAATAAAAAATCAACAGTGCACGTTATTTTGAAACTTCAGTTTCACCCATACAAAGTGCAAATCGTGCAGTTTCTCAACAAAAATGACTATTCTTTACATGAAACCTTAGCGAAAACGATGCTGGGACGTTTTGGAACAGCACGAACGCTTGGAAACATACTGACGTAGCACATTTTCATAACGATAGCTATGTTAATAAACAGAACATGAGATACTGGTGCCTCGACAACCCAAGGAAACGCCATCAAAAACGTTAGCATTGTCCTAAACGACAGTGTGGTGTGCAATTTCTGCCTGAAGGATAATTGAGCCTTATTTTTTAACCAGATCACAGTCACTGCTGACGTTTATTGCCGAATGATCGACGAGTTTTTGGTACCGTAAGTGTAATTATAATTGTAATTGTTGTAAAAATCAGAATCCTCGGACAATTCAGGTCCAACACAATTTCAACAAGACGGGGGCACTCCACACATAGCTAGAGTTTGAATGGAGAAGCAGAGGGAAATTTTTCCCAATAAATTAATCAGCAAGTACGGAGACATACCCTGGGCACCTCGGTCACCGATTCCTACGCCGTGCGACTTTTTTTCATAGAGATACCTTAAGTCAAGAGTTTACAGTAACAATCCTCGAACAATTCAGGCCCTACAATAAAATATCCGCCGTGAAGTTGCTGCCATTGAACCAACGCTTTGCTCTCGCGTGTTCGCAAATTTAAGAGTCCGATTGCAAGAGTGTCTTGAAAGAAATGGACGACATTTAGACGATATTGTTTATAAAACGTAAAACCCGCATCGTTAAACTCATTTTTTTATAAATAAAATATGAGAATAACATTGTAGTTTTTTATTTTATGTAATATTGAACTTTAAAATTTTCCGCTGGACACCCTTTAAATATATATATGGAACTGGCGTCTTTTCTGGGTGAGATAGTGTTTTTTGTAGATAGTTTCCTTGGGTAAACCTATGGCCTGGTATCACGCCATTGTCAAGGCGTTGCTACAAAAAAATATGGTACAACCGTACTTTTTTGAATGAGATATAAATCTCCCACAAAATATTATATTATTACGATTTAATCAAATTTTAAGTACGATAAATTTTTTAATTTAAAAATGTGCACGCTCAAATAAATACTTTGCAAAATTTGCATCAGAATTGCAGAATTTCAAGTATTATTCTAATTACTTCGACAGTGGTCCCGCGGGGACTAAAACTCAAGCCAAGCTAGCGGTAGCAGGTGACATTAACGTAACGGGAACTGTTACATATCAAGGAAAAGATATATTCTCATGGTTAAAAAAGTGGTAGAAGAATATTCTTTTGCTATTTATTTTGCTGCTTAGAATAAAGTTATTTTTTTTACATCAAATGTCAAAGTGAATACCACCAATACATTTGTATTGTAATATTAGGCAGTATAACCGTATCGTAAACTCTAAGGAATTAAACAAAATTCACGTATAAAATTAACCTCGACCCAGTAGGAGTCGAAAAATTGTTTTATTCATATTTTGATGGATGGAGGTACAAAGGTGACAATATTTCAGACATAATAGAGAAAATGAGACATCAGAAGAAAGAAACCAATGACAATGTCACTCAACTGTCAGTTCGTAGACTCACTTAGTATAGTTTAGAAAAATAATCGGGATATTTATATCTGTCCGTCATTCTGGTGAAATAATGTTGATTCTGAAGAGATAAATAAATGTAAGTTCATTTTAGAAAATGTATCTATCAGAACAGCCTACTTCACAATAATTTCCTGCAACATTTTTTATTACTCACCTTGTTGGGTTGATTTCGATTCGGAAGTAGATCTCATGCAACTTATGGAAAATTCAATGCACTTTCTTTGATCATGACTGAGAAATCTGTAAACGCCCTGTATTATAAAGTTTATTTATAAATTTCTGTTTATTTATATACTGTCACGTTTGGCTCGGGCTGATCGGGCATTCTACCCATGCCATAGATAGAATGTCAGCTTCCGAGGTTCACGACACCGATTTGCTACATCGGCTCTTACAAGTTACACGGGTTCTTATCGGATGAAGTCCACGGGCCGCTTCATGAAAGTCTCCTTCGTCTGTAGGGGAGGTTGAATACACAATAATAAGTAATTGGTTCATTTTACAAACTATATCTGAATATAGTTACCCACCCATATTTCTCATGACATTTACTAATTTTACGTTCCTGTTCTCATGACAATGACAAGTTTCTACTCCATTTTCTTCTCCGAAGACATTTTTCTTCTTTTGTCATTGTGCAGACCAGGAGCCCTGGACATCTGTGCTGTAGGTGGCCAGCGCGGATCACCACCAGAATCTCGGACCCACTGTCTCAGATTTGCCAGATCCGAAACATGCCGCCCTCTCATCAACGTGGTCAAGGACACCTGGTTTCAGCCGTGGCACTTAGCAACCACATTTTCCCATCTTACACTTTTTCTTCCACCTCGTGGGCGGTTCTGATCTCGATCTCTCTCAAAAAAATATCAGATTCGCTATCTTTCTTGGCCCCTGCTCTGATTGGCCGATTTGCTGGTTCATCATTGGTAGCTGGAATATCACACATAGTGTGATATTCTATAATTGACATTTGGTGGGCCCCACACGTGGACTCATGCATCTTATAACGTCAAAATACATATATATGTATATACATATATGGAATAAAACTAATTTTGTGGACACGATAACTTCCGTAGTTCTTATCTAGTTTCAATGAAACTTCTCTGAAAAATTGATCTAGTAGATGTTGCGTGTAAGTTCTTAAAATAGTCTGTTTCAAAATGGTAGATATTTAAAAACTTAATAACTTCGTAACTCTGTTAAAATTGTTCTGAGAGAAAAAAGGAAAAATGTTCCCTATTCTTCTTATTGTGCTCTATTCAGTTAAAAAATTAAAAACATGTATTATTTAAATTACAAATTTGTACATCCGTAAAAGACCTATAGAAATGAGTAAAACATATTTTCACACACGTACGAAATCTACCTGATTCAGTATCGGAAGGAAGTTTTTATCCACGAAGGATTATTTTAGATAGTATATTTTGATGTTTTTATATATTTTATTATTTCCTCCGCTTCTTCCTCATACGTCTGATTCGATATATTTACGCATGTTATAAGGCAGTTGACCAACAAAAATCGTAAATATATTGTTCTATTAACGTACCACTTTATTTAGGTGATTTTAAAAAAAATATTTTACATTTTTTTATATTTGAATTTTTCAGCAAAGTTAATATTTTTCTAAACGTTTCGTCTTACGGTAATCTAAAAATATTTATTTTAGACGGACAACTTGTTAAGTATTTACAAAGAAGTCGTGTGCACAGAGCGGTTAAACTGAATATCGATATGTTTACCAAGGTAATATTAAAAGTATGATTGGTCATACCCTAGCACGAAGAAATGGCAGTATCTTCTAAATTGGTCGCATGGAATATAAAACAAAATTTATTTTTTCAAATGTCCTTATGATTTCAATACAAGACAAAAATTATTAGAAAACGACAGCAATTTCAGAAAGACGGGAAAATTAACTTTTCTATTTCGCTCGACTTTCAACTTAACGACGGGGCAATGTGTTTACAAAACACTCATTCTTATAAATAGTTAGTAATAAAGGAACAATTACTTTGAACGACTTTCTGAGCCACCTGTGAGAATATCAGGGCTGAACTGTTGTATTTGTAAACAACATATATATATTTTTTTTTCATTTTAAGAATATCCCTGCATTGAGTTAATAATACATTTTTTTTACAATTTCATAAATGTATTCTCAATTTTTGTTAACATAGTCCTTTCCTATATGTATATATTGACGTTAAAATTAACAAAACTGCTAATGTATAGATTCATGATATGACAACTTATATATGCATTTATGGTATTACGTGTAGACTATTTTATTATGACCCGTATCCATGAATGGGATTTTTGACACGAGACATTTCTTAAATAAGAATTATGCTCCCATGAGATTTTTAGGATACAATTCTCGGGTTTCGTAGTCCACTGTGTACACACTAGATCTTAGAGATTCGCCGTCTTGCGCCTCACTTCACACTTGTTGTACGTCAAATATTAAATATCAGTTCACTGACCATTGATATATTGTTCGTCAGTTGGGTGAATTTTAATCTCCCCAGCAGCAGTTAAATCGTAATAAATGTTTGTAATTGTATTTGTTTGTTAAACTTTTTTTAATAAATAGTTATAGGTGTCTATGGATATAGGTTACGTTTGTGGGCACGTGTCAAACTGATATTTAAGTTTATTTCCAGACTAAAATTTCAACACGAGTACATGATACTGTAATTTATCTCACCGTGTCCTCATTCTATAGACACGGGTCATAAAGTTATGTAAACTGGTCATTTTTCAGCTGCAAAGAAACCATATATTCTCAATGTGACAATATAGATAATATAATATATGACACATCAAGATTCTCACATATTTATTCACTGTTCGAAATTCGTGCGTTTATGAACATACTTTTGGACGCGACTATTGTTGCAAATTTCCTCACCTCCCCAGTATGAGTATGAGTTTTTCTCTTGACGCGATCATCGTTTATCTCTCACAATTATTTTAGAATATTATCGTACGTTTGGTTTGACGGCCTTGTTAAAAATAAACCCTTGTGCACCGTACCGTTGGGTATTTTGAGGTTTTCAATCAACTCAAGAGTATTTTCTCTGTGCACTATTGGGCGTTTGTTTTGTGCTGTGCCTTGTGATGTCAACAGCTTCTAAGTGATAAACTATCATCTAAGTGATAAGACATCAAAACTGCATAATATTTATGGATTCTCATCGTTCAATATTGTTCCTAACTGGCGCTTTTAGAGAGATCTGACGGAATAGGGGTCACTCTAAAAGAACCGTGGATATAAACATTTTAAATTTGTTCAGATTTGTGACTCCACTAGTTCGTCTTAGCTACATGCATATCGTCCATAAAAATGTAAAGATAATGTTATATCAAGGACAATTGGTTTAGCATGATCCTGTATATATTTATATTTATAGAAAATATGTTTTACTTTATTCTTATGTCTTAACGATAACTTTAAACCGTTCAACCAGAGATTTTTTATACATAAATACGAAGAATTTGATACAGTCCCGATTGCTACATTACGGATATGAGTGGCGGCGAGAGGAAAGAGAAGAGGGGACTTGGACTCAAGTCAGCGAGGTGGGTGGAGTGCGCCAGACGGCGCTCCACCGACAATATGGAGATATTTGGAAGAAGGAGTTCTGAGATGCGGCGGATACGGGAGGTTTGAGGTCTCCAATTCATCTGCATCATGGACCCATACCTTCGTTGGAGGCAGGAGGAGAACCTCGGTTGATAGCTGTGCGAACCGGCGCTGGATAAATGGATCATGTAACAATCTGGACGTCTCTCGATGGCAAGAGATAATTTTGGCACGGCTGCCACATCATTCATTCAACATTCAAGTAATCCCTCAAGCTTGTAATAACCATAGGATTAGTGTCAAATTCATAAAAAACTAGTGTCCTCGCCTGGGGGAAAGAACGATGACCAATGAAGAAGATAAAATGACTCAAATCGTGCAAATATGTTGTGAATAAATTGTATTATGTGTTCCCATCCATCCGAGATAGCCACACCGACACATTATATTAGAGACATCTACAGACTGGGCCTAGCCGGTGGCGTGAGGCGCTGACTTTCGATTCACCCGAGCCAGTGCATTACGTAACAATATATACCCAATTATTCCCGTATACGAACCATATTAGCTAACTAACGGAAAAAAGCACTGTGTGCTATAACCGAAGAAAACTTGTAGTGATAGCCAGGAAACGATTTACTTTGCTCCTGAAACTTTTGCCAGTAGCAGCATTGTTTTTTTAAATAAACTATTTTAAATTAATTATAAAAAAATGTTCACAATGATAAATAAAATAATATTATATATTAGTAAAATAATATTATAAATAATAATATATTATATTTTCACGTAGTACCAATAATATTTTTCTGAAATTAAAGATTCGTGAAATTCTTTTTGGACAGAATTTTTTTTTAGTTTAGAGTAAATTATAATCTTAAAAATATTGTTTCAACAGCATTATTTTAACGTTTTAGAGAATCGTCGAAAAATTTCACGAGCTCTTGTGGAAACTTTTGTAAATATATAAACAACTAATTTTTCAATCTGCTAAACAATATATTTAAATTGTATTTGCCAAGTATCAATCAGAAAAATATTGAACAATATTATGAAATAATATTTTCACTACACAAGATGTCCAATTCAGACATTATTGTATTGTGAGGTGTTTGGTAAATCCACGAGTAGGTACTTCACCGCAAAATTCTCTCGAGTAAAACGTACGTGCGAAAAGATTACAAGATTTATCAGAAATCCGTACCTGTTGAACATGTTTGGAGAACGGAGAAATTTTCTCGCCTTGCTCAAGACTGTAAAAAGATATTGCTCTTCCAGCGTAACAAATTCAATTAATTTGAAATTTATCAGTAAGTTGAGTTAAATGAGTTTTTCCAATACTTAAGTTTGTCAATCAATTATATTATTTTATAAACTCAATAAATAAATGTAAAGCTTATAAGATAACGAGGGAGGAAAAATAAAGAAATTGAGTTTTTAATGTTTTCAGTTGTGATCAGAACATACTTTGCTATTCGCTGTTGTATGTGTAACTGTATATTTAACACTTCCAGCCCGGTGGGTCAAAACAAAATACGTCCGGAGGTGGTGGGTCATTTTAGACCCACCTCAAGTTTTCGGTTTTTCAACCGTTTTGTGGAAGATTTTTTATAGATATTTCATTTTAAATATGATTTAATAAAATGACATGATGTGCCGTAATGTTTCTGTTAAAAAAATAAAGTTTAAAATTAAAAAATATTCCGAATAATGTACATATACTTACGCATCAACAGACGCCCTACACAGCCAAAATACAAACATCCACTGAGCATGTGATCTTCTCGTCGAAACCCAAGCAGGTAGTGTCATAAAACTTACAGGTAGGCGCAACGTCCGTCAAATAATTATATTACTAGCATTCTATAAGGATCGTCAGACAAAAATAAGTCAAAACAAATACATGGATGCATACCTGGTATGCTTTGTCTACCCGTTCAAAATCTTGACAATATATGTTTCGGTGTAAGCGCTGAGATTCAATCCGACTATCTTAGGTCAGTTTTTGAGAGTTTTTCACATTTTTTCAATAACTCATTTGAATCTAGTCCGATAACATTTATTTGTATCTCAAATTATTTGAAAATAATTATTAAAAGATTAGCTAGAAGGAAAATTTATAGCGTAATTTATATTTTTACAAACACCCGGGTCAAATTTGACCCACCGCAGATTATGTGTTGAAAATATTGTTTGTCTGTCTGTTCTCTATACAATCATATACTCTTTCTGATCTAAATCTAATTGATGTGAAAAATGTACAAAAAATGTATATTATATTTAATTCTACTCATTTAAAATCTTGCTTATTTAATTTTAGGGCCCTGCGCAAGCCATATACATCCTCGCCCCTCCCCCCGATCAAAATGTGTATTGTAGGACTCCGCGAAAAACACCGCATATTTCTCTCATCCCCTGGCCACACTGCCTCTCTCCGATATATATGTCTATTACAATTAAAGGCTATCCGGTACAAATTTTGCACAGTTACTCTTTAGGGCTCCGACAAAAATATAGTTCTCCCCCCCCCCCAACCACCGGACATATCAACCTTATCCTTGCCTGAATCAAGTTTTGCATACATCCCAGCGCAAAACAATGACACCCCACCCCCTAAAACCATATTTTAAATTTATTATAACTAAGTCTAATAAGATTCCGTTTTATTTTAATTTATTATAACTAAGTCTTAATTCCGAAGGAGGCCGGGCACGGACCATTAGTTATACTAAAAAAACTAATCTAAATTTTAAATTCATGTATATATAGACATCCAAAGTTTCTCTTAGATTTCTAAATACATGTATTTAAAAAAAATTGGTATAGAAATACTAGAACACCGCTCATTAGGAAAATGCTAATTATTGCGATAATAGGAGTTCATATATTTCATCAGGTCTACTGAAATTTTGCCATTTGAATTTTGAAATACCGCCTGCATGATATATAAAAGTTTTAATCAATAATTATTGTTTTGAGATTTGGATATATATATATTGCGTTGCTTGTAATGAATAATGTATGTATTTCTCTACAGCCAAGGCAGAAATAGACAGAGGTGATCTGTATTTCATTCTAGATCCATCTCTTGATGATACGTGAGAATATGAGAATTTAGGTACTCGGAAATTAATTACGTCTTTATTGATGCCAGTACATAACATACATATTATATGAAATAATGCGTAAGAACGGCGTAATATATCACATAGAATATTTTTGGTACAATTTTACATCACTCTTTATAAGCAAGTTTATTAATACCTATATGCAATTCGTTATTTATTGAGTTTGACGGGTGACATTATCTTTTCAAAATTGGTTAACTAGAATTCGTGAAACACCAGGGCGACATGGTTGACTACGTAAACTAATAAAATCTTACAGATATTACAATATTTAATGACAACCTAATAGGTCATGTCAGTAACAGCTTTCAGTACAATTTGTTATCAAGCTTTATAAGTTAATTAAGTTTATTTATATATGTAAGCGCCTGTTGAAAATTGCGGCAGTATAAAATAAAATACTATATTAGATATATTCACATTTTAAATAACGTATGCTCAACTGCTCGTAGGAAAAACGGGTGTATGTTTTTATCTCAAATTTAATTTTTTATTTTTTGAATTAATGATTTTATTATTTACATGATTCTTATTTCTACGAAAAATCTACGTTTTTTTAGAGACGATAATGCGTCATGCGCTGCTGCCACTATCAAACGCGCCGTATAGACTGGTTCAAAGGTACGAACCGATCTAGTGTAAAATATCAATGACTTCTGTGATGCATTATCATAACCATTAACAATGATAGTATATATATAATAGAAATTCATGTACGGATGTGTCGGCAAAGAAGTTTCGTTTCAAATACAAAATCGTTGCAATATCTAATATGTAAAATATTTCTTAAAAATCTTATTGAATCAAGACACTGAATAGTCTGAATGGAAATAAATCATTATATGGTAAATATCAATGTAAAATATGAATTAAATATACTAATTAGAAAGATATACATATAAAATCAATTTTATTGAAAAACGTTGTTGTTACCGGGATTCGAAAGTGGATCTCTTTCTTAACCGGGAAAGGTTTTCCAACTATGCTACGATTTTAGGGAACTAGTGTACTTTCTACCTATCTATGTTCTGAATACTAGCAATCACAATAGTATTGTTTGCAATGACATATTTATCAATTGACCATTATAATGATTATAATTCTGGGTTCTAAGTTATTCAAAGGTTGTGATTCTAAAATAAGTAATGGCTTTCAATTTAGAATCGATTACATGATTATATCAGCAGGTACACATGTCACAAATTGTCGCTAAATATTTCTTACATGTTTGCACCTTCCCGTTAGAAAGATTGAATACGTTTAGGTTTACTATGAACGTAATTGAAGTATTTATATAATATTCTTTACTTTAAACATTGTTTTTTTTTATAATTAAAGTCTAAATGTATTTGTGTGTTAGCTAAAAATAGTTCAACAAATACATGATAGTGAAACAACGATAAAGTAAATGTAGGTATATATTACTAACATAGTTCAAACTTTTTAAACTGAAATATAACTCAAATTTCCATGTTCAAATTATGGTTACTTAGTTAATGATAACTAAAAAAATTTGCGAAAGCGGGTTGTTTTATCGTTACTAAAAAAAAATTACTTCTCGAAAGTACATACCGAAGTAAACTCATTTTAGTCTGCGATATTCGATAGTAAAAACAAGAATCGATAGTTAAACATGGCGGTCTTTTCATAGCTGTTCTAAAAGTCATCTGACACATTGATACTTTGAAATTTTTAGTCTACAATTAATCATTCAATATCCTGCTATTTTAGTGAAGAGAGTTCGTACTATGATGATTTCGTTGTTTAATGTACATTATTACACATAATACAAAAAAATGTCACCACCAAAATGACAGACATCGAATGCCTAGGCGGAAAACTCCATAGAAAATGCAAAAAATAAGACATATTTCATGATTATTATTTGTCACACTTATAGATATCTTCATCTATGCTTTGACGATAGTAAATTTGACGTTCAAACAACGTAAAAAGTTACCATAGTAAAAAATGATCACACAACCGGCCGTAAGTAAATTGTTGTTCTGGTAATAAATTTAATTGTTAAATTTAAGAGGTTCCAAAGCAAAATCGCCCATTTGCAATTAACGAGATTGAGATAAACATATTTGCAAATGATTTTATAACCAAAGCGTATTTAAAGGAGATTTTAAAATTAATTTGTTTTGATAAAATCGATAAATTTGATAAATTTGATTAAAGTATACAAACCTGTCTTCAAGAGCATTCATTATTAATTGTAAAGCTGCCACTATTGACAGACAATCATTTTCAAACATGTCAATTGAAAAGTGGCGGTTTTGATTTTGAACCCTCCAATTTATAAGATTTTAATAATCTATAATAATTTGTAATAATTACCTGAGAACATTTTTAAAGAACACACGATTAGGGTGGTTAGAAAAATATTAAGAATGTTTATGTAGATATATTTCGTATTCGCGTTTCTGTTTTGATACAAATAAATTAAAATCGATATTAAACAGTTAAATCACTCACCATCATTTGTGGCTGCATGTGTGCGGTGAGCGGTGACGTCACGACGAGCGTGGTGCGCAGGCGTTGCTCGCCAAACTGGTTGCGTGCCACGCACACCCAGGCGCCTCCGTCCTCGGCAGCGGCGCGGCGCACGTACAGCACGTCGTGCGACACAGTCACGTGCAGGCTCGGTATTATCGGGTACAGCTGCACGCCAGATTCTCGATACCAACTACAAAATCAATTAATTCGCGGTCTTACTTATTCAGTTTTCTTCCTCTTAATTATTTTTATAAAAATAGAAGGTAGCAATCTAATTGAATATTATGTAACCATAATTAAATAACTCAAAAATACTTTTATGTGCCAATAAATTTCAGATGTTGCAATACTTTTGAATCTGACTAAAATTTATTACTACTTCTGCCCAGAACCTTCCATTTTAATTTCCTTGTTATTCAAATTTAATTAAAAAATGTAATTAATTTAATTTATTAGTGTATTCTTTGCTTGAAGTGAATATTCTGTAATCCTCCTGGTTATACTTTATCTCGTGTGTACTCGGTCGGGTTGTATAGAAATTAAACGCAGTCTTCTTGTAACAATTACTGGGCTTTATAACAATGACATAGGTTGTTATGAAACAAATTCTAATCATCAGCGCTTAGACGTCTGGACGATCTGCGCTCTGTTGCGCAGGCGCGAATGAATCACGTGCCCAAGCGCGAACGCGCTTGCTGGTCAAAAAGTGAAAGGCCAGTCACGCTAGGTCAAGGATTAAGGGTAGACGCATCTTTAGCGTGGAGACGTACCGATCTCAATAGATAGTGGTGGCGCGGAGACTTGAAATCACTTAAAAAAACGATACAATATTCTTGCCATGAGACGCACCGTCTGATAGGAACAGCGCTTACCGCGTGGTGCCTAAACCCGACGTTTGGCTCCGAGACTCATATCGCGATATTCATATCACGGCAGCGCGTGCCTCTCGGAAACCCGCCGACCTCTACAAATCACTAAAAAACGGTGCAATATCTTTGCCGTTATACGCACCATCTGACAGGAACAGCGCTTGCCGCGTCATGCCTAAACCAGGCGTTCGGGTCCGAGATTCACATTGCAATATTCTCATCATGCCGACCACTACACCTTGCCTATTTGGCCAGGGACCGAACCAGCTTTCTGAGATGGCACCGCCTCCCCGGGTAAGTTACCCATGGATTTCACACCGCATTCCTTTTTGTTAGTGGCAACCGTTCTTCGAGATCATTACTTATTTGAATGCTTTTTTTTTTTTGAGACCACTATTCTGTCACCAGTAACTCTTGTTGATATTTAAAAATTATTTAGTGTATAAGCTTATGTTAGTGTATAAGATTATTAGGCATAATTGTTTTGGTAGCACTTTTAATAAACTTCGCCCAAGAGGCACATAATATACAATTCAGTTTCTTTCATTAAAGTTATCCTTTTGGTAACCTACAGAGCAGTACCGCCATCGTAAAAAGAATCGACCACGTCATGTACATCCGACCCTATCCTAAGTTATCTCACATTACTCTCTCTGAGCGGAACCACTTTTTTAAGGGCATCTCGTGATCGAGGTGAGTTTACGAGAAAGAAGAAGTTTCAATTTTCGTAACAAGGTATACAGTTTAAAGCACATATTATACGCGAGATTGCTCGCAAGGGCGCGGAGCCTTATAACGCCTCCGCTACACATACACACATGTACGTCTGTCAATTATACAAACCAATACTTCAACTAACGAACCTTACAACAAATTATAAACAATATCATACATATACAAATTTAAAAAAAAAATCAAACATACTTATTCTATTCATAATTCATAAGACATGTTCACCGTCTCCTTAATTATAGTCCGACCAACGTAAATTGGTGAGCGGTGACTTTTTGAACTAACATTTCCTTCGTCCGCGCGCGGCTGTTCCCCTCTTCACAAGGTTCAGTATTAATACAATGGCGCTCTCCGCTGTTCGCCAATTTACGTTGGTCGGACTATAGATACAAAATCTATGTTAAAGGAGACAAGTTCATCCGTCATATCTAATAATACAAATATGTTTTCTAAATCTAAATCAGAAATATTAAATAATTGATTTAATAAAATTATTTAATTAACTTTTTTTTTAAATAAACAATTCTCGCATGTCTATGATTGAAACGAATAAAATAATAATAATCTAATAAATGATGGAGAAGAAGCGCACCACAAAGATGATTTAATTATATCAAATCTTATCTTAAGTTCGACTTAACATTATACGTACAATTATTTCAAATTGTTTAGTAAATTAATATAATTTAAAAATGTAAAATAATATAAATATAATAATTATTGTTGCGGTTATATTAAATTTAAAAGAAAATGTTTACAAGTTGCTTTTAACATCACATTTGCCATCAAAGTGTCACATTTGCCAGTAAAACGCTTATTCTGTTTATTTATGTTGAAATTTAAGCCTTTTTACTCTTGCCGGCAAAAGACGAAACACTTCTGCTTTATTAAAAATATGTCAAACGCACTGTTCTGATGGTTGAACATAATGAATAAAAATGCTTTGTTGGCTAACATTTCGAAAATAAATGAAAATCACTCGAGTAACTAACTGAGTTATGGTTTTATTTTTTAAACGTTACTTATTTTTAAAATGTCTGGTAAATAAATCAGTTTAAATAAGTAGGGGAGGTTGTGGAAGTTTGGAACGCAAAAGAAATGGAACGGGACCTATAAACTTCGAATTTGGTGCCTTAACTTACGTTTGTTAAAAAATGTCGTTGTATGCCTTTATTGAGTGAATTCAGTTATAGTTGACGTTTTGTAAAAGTGGTAGAAATAAACGTTATTTATTATTTATGATGTCCTTCAGATCGTATGTATGTGTGTATCAGTGCGCCAGCACCGTCGGTGGGAGATGTATGTGAGTGTGTATATGGCGGGCAATAAAGGATGACGCGCGCGGGGTACAGCCTTCTTCGCTACCGTTTGGCTCCGAGACAAGTTGTATACTTTGTGTCAATAACTGTATTATTCGTTGTAATAAAGATTATAATTGTCACATAAGAGTACCCCTTGGACCACCAACAATCTTCTACGAGGTATACCACTTGATAAGTACTTCTTACGCGAGTACGTAACATTATTTATTTTTCTGCATAACGTGTAAATTTGACGTGAAACAATTCGTCCTTCATTCATTTTCACTAAAAAACATGATGATCACTTGTATATATACGAATTGTGTTTACATAACTTATAAATATAATTTTTTTAAATTGTGAAGTTTGTAATTTATTGTTAATGCAGAAGATTTGGGACATTTCAATGAGGGAGGTTTGGAACTTGTCCATGGAGAGCTATTGATATCTTTTTTCTTTAAAATTAGTTAACATGCCTGAATGAAGTAATGAAGATGAAATACAGGTAATGGGTTCTTAGGATGATAGTATATTTGAAATTGTTTTTCTTTGTTTATAGTTTACGAATATTGATCATTGATAGCACCGAATAATGTGGTTTTAGTACTGCTACCACCCCAAAAATATGGTAGTACACAAATAATGAAAGAAATATATATTTTATATGTAAATAAAAATAGTTTTAATTTTATATAAGAATGTACTATTTCTAGTAAAGCTGTCCTCATCCACCGTACTTTCGAGAGGAATTGGACAAAGTGAATACGCCACTAAAATAATATATAAGTTATTTAATATACATGATAATCTAATTATAATTATTTAGTGTAATTTAGTACGGCTTTTGTTTAATAATTCTAAAAATATTTCAAATAAATTCAATTTTCAACATTTATTAAAGCTGTCCTATACATCTCCACTCTATTCCACTATCTTTACTACTAATTCTACTTCAATTCTCTATATATTTAAATAATGAAAAATACATATATATATACGTAGAGACAAAACATAAATAAAAGTAAAAAATAAATCTTATGGCCATTGTTTGGATGGTAATGTAATGCCGGTTAATGAACGTTCCCCGGAATGGAAGAGATCCAGGTTCGAAATATTTTTCGATAAAATTGATTTTATATCTTTCTAATTTAATTTGTATTTTAAATATACAAGATTGCTTAATAACATTTAAATAGTAAACAAAAAACCTCCCTTAACCTCGGTAAAATCTTAATTCAATTTAAACCGAAACTGAGATAGATACTTCTAAGGTACATTTTAATTGAATGCTTCCAAAAATAATTATTCATAGTAATTTAACAAGACCGTTTCGCAAAAATAAATTATTTAGTTAATCTATAGAAAAATATAATCAAAAAAAAAAAATGCCGATAATAATTTGAAATACATCATTTACAAAATGGTCTCTAAAATAACAAAACGGTTCCACGAATATAATTAATATTTTGACTTGTATTTAATATCATTCGCCTAACAATAAATTATAAAGGGGCAATGATAAAATTTGTACTGAAACCAAAATTAAAGAATTTTGTACATAATTTGGTATTTGTTTTAGAAGTATTAATTTTCTTGTAATTATAATCTACAATGTTTATTTTAATATTTTCAATTTAACGTTCATTTTAATATAAATGATTTTCATTTATACAAATTTTTCAAGGCTGGTGAAGTAAATTAGTTTTATGGTGTCAAGGAAAAGGCGGAAGGATTACAAAATTGAAAATATAATGTTGTAAATTTGAATTATTCTATTTCACGTGAATGTAATACGAAGTGAATACGAGTTTTTTAGTAAATAAAGTAGTTTTTTTTTTCAGTTGCACGGAAATCCTAATGTTACGAGTAGGTTCCAAGGTTGCCAAAATATTTTGGAATCCGAATCTATCAGATGTGTGATATATATATATATATATATTAATTTTTGTTTTAATTTTAATTTAAAAAAAACTATTTTTATCGTCCGCGAAATACGAGTACTTTACAATGTACAGCGCGGCCAAACAAATCAGATACGGATGGTCCTGTTAAAGCATATATTAGAAGGCTGTAGATGATACCTGTACGTCAAACCAGAGGAGTGTGGCGGCTTCTTCCCTTTGCTTACTCTCGCGGAAAAATGTGCGGTGATTGGTTAGTTAGTTTCTTGATATTCAAATAGTGATGCAAGGAGCGGTTTGAAAATTGTATATACGTTGAAAAATGCTAAAAAATTATTGGCTTCGTGTAAAACGACTAAAGAATACATTTTTTGTAAGAATTTTGAGGTATATTAGGACGTAATTGTTGTAAATTAAATAATACAATGTAAAGTTATCACGAAAACATATTTATCGCTTTATATTTATATGCGTGCCTTTAACAAGTTGTTTAATAATTAATTAATAGTTGGCAATGATATTTAGTTCATACTCTGAGCATCTGATCTAGTAAAAAGTATAATGATCTTTCACTTGTTTGTCTCATACATAACGTATAGTTACCATGTTACCATAAAATGCTCGAATTCATTATATTATATTTAAGATGTTATATAAAAAAGGTACATTAAAAATATGTTTTACTTTTACGTTTTAAAACAGATCATGGATCCACCCTTTTATGACTTGCAGGAAATTACTAATTAGTAATACTATGAATATATATGTATTGAGAGTTTCAATTTCGCAAGCAAACACATTGATCTCATGAGTATAAACAAACAGGTTGTTTACAGATTTTCTGTTATATAATATCTATCAAAACTAGGCTATTTCCAATTCTGATGTTTTCGGATGCTTTAATAAAATATTGGCCCATGATAAAGTAGGGGCTCGAAAATGTTGTATAACCATGTTACAGCACGGTAAACATATATTATAGGTAGATATTTTAATTGAAATATTATTTTATTATGAAGTTGCAATCATAGAACAGAGTTTGATCAATAAAACAAATTAATTACCTAGAAAGATATACACAAAAATATATCTATTGAAATACTCGTATATATTGATACTCGTCGCTACCACTAGAGTTTCTGACCCGGGTCGACCCGAGAATGGATTCCCGGGAATACATAGGGTTTTTGATGCATCGAGTCCCGGGAATGCTTACGTCGAGTCCCGGGATTCGTAATAATTTTGGAAGAGTGTAAAAAAAAATTGTTGTCTTACGAACGCAGTTAAAAATAAATGTTCGGGTCAAAAAAAAACAGATAACAATAACAATGGGTTCAGGAAACAATTAATCATTTAGTCGCAAAATACAGAGATACAAATTCTTGGAAATTTGCTAGCATTGACGACTGTCGGTGAAGTGCAATAAAAATACGAGTACATATATGAGTGAGTTTATGATTATAAATATGTACATACAATATATTTTATTGAAATTAGATTTTTTAAATGTTTTTTTTTATACATAATGCAATAGATGTTTAATATATTACAACAATTTAATTTAAATAAAATTATCAATGTTTATAAAAACAAACATAAAATCTTTTATTTAAAAAATATATATATTAACATATCACGAGACCCAGGATCCCGGGAATGATCCAGAGTTGCAAATCGAGTCCCAGAAATAGAGAAACCCTAGCTAACACCGTTGACATTAATGTAGAACTTCTTGACAGGTGAATGACTTACCAATTGGACCACTTTTATTTTAATTTCATGTTGAATTTTTGATGTGACACGCGTTATCCTTTTATTGCAGTGAGACTTTTATCATAAATAAAAATTTGATATTTTTCAATAGGAAATAATTGATTTACTATTTCTACATGTACTTACGTGAATATGGGAGTTGGTTGACCCATAGCGGAACATAAGATGTGAACATCTCTTCCAACCTCGGTCACCACTTCAGACGCTGGGGCGAGGAGTCTCGGCGCCATACCAGATGGAGTATCTAATGAGCAACGTAAATTAAGTCTAATTAATCATTACATAATTTAATTGCGTTTATTACATTTATTCATATAAGTCGTTCAAAATTTAAAGGTTTATTAGATAATAGGTATTATATTCAAATTCAGCAAAGTAAGTAAAAATACATAATTAATACACATAAATCCTTAGCCGTAGCGTTTCTAGAAAATCTTGTAGGAATACGCCTCAGCTAACAGTTAAACCTGTATAATACTCACGTGGCATATTTCGATATCTGAAGCGATGTGGTTCAAATGTAATTATCTTCCAGTAGACATAACTATTATTAGGCTGGTACTATATACTAGTAGTACCTATTCAAATGTAATTATCTTCCGGTAGACATAACCATCGTTAAGTTGGTACTGACATTTGTATACTGAGAGATGAAATAACATGTGTTGCCACTGTCTCAGGTAATTATTATCGGGAACAAGAAGACTAATATTACACATACTCTGCGAAGTTGTGTTAAGATGTATGTAGGTATGTATTATAAGTATGGATATATAATTTTTTTCCATTTAATTCTAATCAAGAATACCTGTTTCCGTGAATGCCTTTGATAGCCGTTGTTCCCAGGTTTCCTATTGACAATACGGACATGTATGTAGAATGAACATTACCACTAACCGATGTTATTGTTCTTCTTAGCTGTGGGTAGTGTTCCGACCGAACAAAATGCACCTCCCTTCGCTCCGATTAATGAGAGCTCCTTAACGGGCGATGTTTATATATTTATTTATTTATACATTCGACAATAAAAAAAACAACAGTAGAGTTATGCACTCCCAAAAGAAAGATCTTGAATGATGGGGGTGGCTATCAACATTTATATAATATAAGATCAATATATACTAGATGTAAGAATTTGTTTACTATCTATAATAATACAATATGAAAATTAACAGGTAATATTTTTTCTAATCACTGTATTGGAAAACCTTTGTATGTGTTCATTGATCGTCTCTATAAAATAATTTGCAGTATCATAAGCATTACCGATCAAATAAAGATTATTCGGTGAAGAGCGCGGTTTGACAGCAATCTTTCAATCTCTAAAAGTGGCAACATTCACTCAACATAAATTATCAATACCAATCAATAAAAAATCCCAGGAGTGCCAGTCGAAGGAATAAAAGGTGTGTAAACAATACTCAAGATGTAGTAAACTTGGGTCCCAATGGAAAATGGAAAGTCCCCCTGAATAATTAATACAATGTATATAAAACATAATAATATTAGTTACTATATGATTTTTAGCATCATATATTCATGAAAAAAACAAATGTGTGTTTTATACTGAAAAAAAATTTGTTTACTTCCGTTATGGAACATAGATTAGCGAACTGTAAGCTAAAATTCTCAACGCTAATTGATCGATTTGATTTATTATTACTCGAAGAGTAAAAAAAAATTAAAACTGTAATTTAACACGGGTGTGAGGCAAAACAAAATAAGACTTTATAATTATTTGAACACCCGATGGCTTGCACCTGTGAAAAAGGGAACAGGTGGCGCGTTTGAAAAAATATGGAAGTTTAGCAGATCGGTTAGGAGATAAGGAGGAGGATGGGCAGATCTCGTTGTAAAGGCAAATAACTCCAAAGCATTTTTGGTGACATATTGAGAAGTTTTAGCAGGAAATGACCTCTTGGCCTCCAACGCATGAATTGGGCTGACAATATGAGAACAAGATTCCACGTTACCACCTAAGACGAAATATAGCTTATGACCGTGATCCCTGAAAATGAGTCGTGAAGTTGGTCTTCGACCTTAGTGATCTCTAGTACTAACAGTACTAACATAGTAAGTAAATGGTGTAGGTGAGTGATTGAAAATTATTAACTTAAAGATTGTATTAAAATTATGCACAAAATTTAATGATTATCCTTACCAGTTATTTTGATTCTCACTGAGAGACTTCTCTTTCTTTCTCCAGTGAGAGTATTAAGGGTGATACAGCTGTACCCGACCCTAGTGTCTTCTTGCTGCACGGCCCGGATTAAGAGATCTCCTCGGGATGTCGCGATGTAACGATTACCTGCAACAATTTTACTCATAATTAATTATTCTAGCAACGATTATAAAAAGGGTGTTAAAATGCAAAATTACCCAAAACAATATTTTGTTCAAGGCTACAAAAGCACTTAGCCAAAATAAGGGACGGACGGTCATAAAAACTCGGTATTGTTAGACGCAGGTGGACTGATACAGCTTGGGTATAGCGGCGAATACAGCGGCGGTAATCCGGAAAACGTGACTAAAGTCACGTCCGAAAAATACACCTTGAGGTATGCATCACCATAGGCGAGGAGTCCTCTGATATTCTCCGCCGTGAGAAGTGGCTCCGTCTAAGGCGAGATTTCATTTTCAACTCGAAAATCAAATCAATATCGTCTTTAAAAGTATCAAGTAAGCGCTTCATAGATTGTAATTCCGGGGAAAGTTTAAACTGTGCGCCTCGAGTTTAAGCTTAGACTGTGATGTTCTCTGCGTTTAATCGTAAATGAGAAAGTATCAAAAAGTTGATGAATATAATCGGTGTAGCGAGAACAGACTGTCGCTATAGCATCAGAATATCGCGTCCAGAGTCCCGGTTTGCCTGGATAATTGGGCATCATCTCATCATCAACTACAAACCTGAACTCCGTCACCCTACACTGGCACCACAAGGAGCTGACTACACTTTAAGTCCAGGATCCAGGACCATCCTAAGAAGTAATCCCTTACGTGAGGGACCTGAATAATCAACATCAGACAAGCGTCAATATAGACAATTAGGCAGAGAAATTAATGCTGGCATGATGAACACAAATATTTAATGTTCATTTAATTGTAATTATTTTTGAATAGCCTTATTTATAAGTATTAAAGTAAATTGCTCATTTTCCACTTTCAACACATGCAAGTATCTTAAAATATAGATTATAAATTTTCTTATATAAAAATATTATTTTATTTCATAACCATTTGACTTGTCAATATTTAAAAAGAACCAATTAGGCTAGATGCCTCCCCCCTGAACATGAAGCCGAGGCAGAAAGAAGAAGTTACCTAACAAGGGAGAAATTAATTACTAATATAGTCCTGTATTTATTCCTTCTTCTGACAAAAATTCAGCGAGATGATACGCGTCATACTTGCATTATAAATATTATATGGAAATTCAGCCAAATTGATGAAATAGAGGGAATACAAAACCAAACTAATATGATCCAAGCACACTTTTTACACTAATGCCCCGAACCAAACTACAATTAATAGCACTTGTTTTCTGTGATGGGTGTTGCGAGAACACGGCAAAATTGCTTCCGATGAAGCTGGAATAATACATTGAATCATAAGACGATCCGATGTTATCTTAAGTCTAGCTTCGTCACAATAGTTCGTCGAGCGAGGAATCGATGGCAATAAGGGTAGTATAGTATATTTATACAATTTGTAGATTTATAAGTTTATAGTCGCTGTTGATGGATGTTGAGAAATATGTACCAAAATATTATAAATGTATATGTTACAGACAAAGTGTAAACTTTGAAAATGTTTTCATTAACTAATCAATATATCCACCAACTATGAGTTTTAGTTACAGTATACACAAAAGAATTTATGAACACTAACTATTTGAAATATGAATTTAATATATTAATTAGAAAGATATACATATACAATTTTATAGAAAAATATTGTTGTTGCGCCACCATCTCTTTCCTAAACGGGGAAGGTGCATTATCCAACTATGCTACAGCGACAATATTTTTAGCGACAAATTTTCGAACCTATATGTTACCTTTTTGATATTAATATATTTAATCGTTCCATTATTTGAAAGATCCATCTACCTTATTTTTACAGAATGTAACATCTTTAACATTGTTTAAACAATATCGATATAACCGAACGATAACCTGGGCAATTATGTACCTACTCATTCACGCCGTCAATCAATAATATCTAGGCATGATGAGTTATTGGTGAACGAAATTATGATTAATTAAATTTGTATAAGAAAGGTATTTTCCGAAAAAATGAATATTTCTTTGGCATAAAGATAATCCTCACAAAGTAAAAAATGCTGTCACCGTTCATCATTAATATCTTTTTCGAAATCATTTGAAATTCGAGTTTCTGTTAAAATACATGAAAAAACTTTTCATTGATGTCAACGTTCCTTTATTTTAGAAAGCCTTTACTTTTAATAATTATTCAAAATTTCCACAAAGGATTGCCCGGATGATTCTCCTTGAAAGGTGAACTCTTCCACCCCATCCATCATCTGCCCTGAAGATGGCAGTGGTAGGAATCCTTGGCGTTATCAACAAAAACTTTATTCAGTGCCTGTCATAAATAATCTTGCACGCTCTAAATTTACCCCTCCATACATCTACAGGATCAAAACTATTCAGGGAGGGTCGATCAGAAACAGTGTAATAAAATATTTAATAAAAATAATATGAAATAATTCTACACACCAACGCATTCGTGATAGATAATTACGGACCGATCGGAGAAAGTAACTTTAATTAATTTTTTTAATATGTCACCATAATTGTTTATTTATATACATTGTTACGTGACAGAATCATTACTGTAGACACCTCCATACAAATTCAAATGAAAGCACACGGTAGCCGCATGGATGCTGCTTTGGAATCATCTTCGTAAATTGGAGCGTAAGTATCGGTCCCCCTATCGATGAAGGTGAAAAAGTGGGCAGCGGCGGTCGGTGGCTCGCCAGTATGACATACTAAAAGGATCTCTTCAAGGCACTTCGGACGCGGTAAATTAGGAGATTTTTGTGCCTTGATTCACCCGCATGATGGAGATATCGCCTGGCAGGGAGGTGATTCCCGGCTGGCAGTAGCGTGAGCCAGTTTCGAATTTGGTACAAGATGGCGTGCCCACTGCATCATTGAGAGTGATAAATGTAATTTCTGCCTAGGCTACACCACTACAATGATAGAGGAGTAAAGTAATGGATCAGTGTAATTTAGAATCATGCCAAGTTGAACTGTGAAGGAGGCAAATCGTTTGAGTAGGATTTCAGTGCGAGCGTGTCAGGAGAAATACTCTACGTCGTCACCAGTGGCGTGCAGTAGATATAGATTTAAGTTATGCTGTTACCAATGGTATTATACAATCATATATAATATATGTACTAAAATATGTGTTGTACATAGGATTATGAACTTTAGTTTAATCAATGTCTTTAGACAACATGAATCCGTTGTTTATACGACCCTACCATGTATTTATTTGTAATTTTAGAGTACTATTAATAGTGGTTTTAAAGTTTAAGTTTTAAGGTAAAATAATACCTTTTTTGCCCATATAAAAATCAATATAAAAAATGTATTGATGTTTTTAGAACACTTTTTATGACTGAACATGATTCTTTTATTTGAAAATCCTTAACGTAATAACTAAACGAAATAATATTTTTTTTTAAAGGTTAACGTAGGAAATAGTTCTGCCAATTACTTTTGGTTTTTCTCAAATTAAAAACAAATTCTTGCACCAAATGCACCTCGAATACAAATAATGGCCATGAAATCAACACGTTAAAAACAGTAAGATAGTAAAAGAGGAAGTAGACACTTCAATGATTTGCACGCAGTTGTAAGTCTAACGTTATTCTGTTAAAAAACAGCATAGGTAACGACTCCATACAAAACAGACATACAGAAAAGAATTTTCAATTCAGTAAATAGCCAATTATATGACTTGAGTAATTCTTTAGCTAAAAGATAGAACAAAGTAATGTGAATAGCTCAATATGGCGAATGCACAAGAGCGTCATAGCTACAGCGGTGAGTTGTCGTGGTAGTTTTTATAACTAAGCAAATAAAGTCTCTTCTGGTACACAGATGGCGCTAATTGTAAAAAATGTTTCCGATTATATTAATCCAATTATTTAATTTATATTTGTTTTCCAGAATTTTTAGTAATGCACAGCTTGTATGCATTGCATGCCCCTGGTTGTCACATTATTATCGGGATTTCTGTAAAACTTTTGTTTAACTAAAGTTATATTTTTTGTTTATAATCTAATGTATTTGCATTTAATGGTCCATTCCTGCCCGTCCAACAAAGCATCCGGCGCCGCACCTAAACTGAGCCTAGCCGGTGACAGTGCTTTCTGGCGTTCGATCCGTAAATTCGATCGTAAGGAAATACTGTAACAATATATTTTTGATTTATAATAGGTACATATTTCTAACATTTTTTTACACGGAATATGTGTCATATCAATATTCTTACCATTTTCAAACTAAGATAAACGCTTGTGCTATGAAAATAGGACTAACTTGATGGACTCCTAGAATGAGGCTCGAACCCCTGACCACTTGAATCATAACCACTATACCACAAGTACGTCTTTTACATCATTAAATATATACCTACATAAAATTGTTTGGTTAGTATACCAACTAAAAGTGAAATTCGATTTAAATTAATTTAGGTTCAGAATCATGTAGTAAGTCAAATAAAAAAATACATAAATTATTATTCCATTTAAAGACGGCAGTATTGTAAAAATATAAATAAATAAATAAATAATTTTAATAAAACAATGTTTTCATGACAATGAGAACCTTACGCATAACTGAGGCTATTTGTGTTTTTGTAAGAATACGGCTTGAATAAAAAATATCTATATTCTCTCCCCTGCCATTGTAAAAACGACACACGCGTGAATTTGGATTAGAGTGATGACGGCAACATTCTTCATCTCATTTCACAACCACAAAAGAGTCTATGTGATGGGTTGTGTAGTGTAAAACCATATCTACACCTTGCAACACTGTATAGAAGATGATTGAAATATTAGAAAGATTTTGCACTTAACATGGATATTAATGTTATTGAAGCCTTAATAGGTTCAAAATATAAAACCTCTGTGAAAAAACAATGCAACCTAAACTCTTATTTCTAATCTATTTATGCAAGTAATGATGCATTGTGTAGACATGTGTTGATTGCGTTAGCGTAAAGTAATAATCTTTTAGCGTGTAGCACTCCTAGCCTAATTTTAAAAAAAGATGTATTTTTAAGTGTATTAAGTTAATTTCAACTGTCATAATTACTGTTGTCTGCAATTTTTGTATGCATAAAAAAACTTTGATATCATTTTAAAATCCAATGAATGATTTGTGTGCTAGGGAAGAAATTAAGAAAAGCATTAGGTAGGTACCTTACTAGTTAGGTACCGTAAACTGGGGTAAATAAAAACATATATAAATAAGATTATTTATTTGAGTTTGTGTATATTCAGTGTAAATATTATGTTCCAAGCCAATTTTGTTTGGCTGCCATTTTGGTTTGGCAGATATTTTTAGGTTCGTATTTACTAATCGTAGAGAATAGTTGATTACAATTTATTATGCAGTATCTAACGCTTCAACAACATGCAATAGTATATGTTTTGTAGCACAATTTTGATTACTCAGACTTTTGGAAAAAAAACAACATGAGCGATGAAGTTTATTTCGACTTGGTGGGTTTTGTTAATAAACAAAACAGCCGTTATTGGGGAACTGAAAATCTTTAATTGATACATTAACGATCTTTACATCCACGCAGAGTTACTGTATGGTAGGCCATGTAAGCCGGCGGAATCATTGGGCCTTATTTTTTTCAGGATGCAAGAGTCAAAGCTGTAATAACCATTAATGGTGATCGCTATCGTCACATGTTGGAAAGCTTCTTGGTGGCCGAATCAGGTCAATTAGGTCTGCAACACTTGAATATTATGTTCCAGGCCAATGTTGTTCGTGAAAAACTATGAAATAAAATACATTTTTTTAATATGGTTTTTATTTATCGATTATTTGACTAATATTATTGTGCATGGAATATGATATCGGCCAAGTGGCCGCGTCTAACAGCGGCATAAATGCGTGCTCGTTTAACTATCTGTTTCATAAAATCCTCGCACACTTTGCATGTTGTTTACGCAATTTCATTTCGAATAATATCCTATAGTATCGGAATTGTTATCGGCGAAGACCTTTCCTTTCAAATACCCCCACAGAAAATAGTCGGGAGCCGTCAAATCAGGTACAAGGAGACCAGTCGATATCACAATTTTATGACATGCGGCCGGGAAAAATTTCGAACGTAGTTCAGGCTGCGTATGAGGTGGTACTATCTTATTGAAACCATATGTGATGCAAACCCAATTCAGCCACCGAGAATTTTTCCAACAAGTGACGATAGCGATCACCATTATTGCCCGCACTATTGAGATAAAATGTTTTAATAACTTCAACACGTTGTTGAGGCGTCATATACAACATAATAAATTGTAATCAACTATTCTCTACGATTATCAAATGCGAACTGACAAATATTTGCCAAACCAAAATGGTGGCCAAAAAAAATCGGCCTGGAACATAATATTCACCCTGTATCAACTTTAGTTAATTACTATATACATTATTGTTGCAGGGAGTCTCAACATTTCAATTTCAATACAAAACTATGTACGTGTTATATTTTTTTGTATGCACTATAATCGCTATTGATATGACAAATCGCACGCACATCCGTACAGCTTAGAGGGAATATTGGTCATAATTTGATTAAGAAACATACATTTTATTTAATTTACTTGTTTGTAGTTTTACACAAATAATTTTTTTAACCAGCCTAATTCATTCAAAATTTATTTCGATGATTTAAAAAGAGTATTTTAACCTGAATACCAGTATACAGCATAGCGAGGGGCAGATGTTGACTGAATGTCGTTTAAATGATTTCATTTCCGGGTATGCGGAGAGGCATTGTTGGAATGAGAAAGAATCTTAATATAATGAAAGAAAGTCGGATTGGGTTGAACGTTATAAATTAGATGAAGAAGAACTGATACGACTAAATACAACAAAGAATCGATAGACGGACCATTGTAGCCGAAAAAATGTATTTCAAAATAATGACCAAATGATAATAAAATTCGAATTCTAATTAACTACAGCAAAAACAAATTTATGGGCATACCATAATAATGTTTATCAGTTTTTCGTTAAATTAGACATTTTTTTACCCGTCTTTGAATACTTATTTATTTATTTTAGATTGTTAACTTTGTTTTATTAACCACTTAATTAATTAAATACATCTACCGGTTTCGAAAAATATCATTTTCTTCTTCAGGATGTCATTAACTAATCAAAAATATATGTTATATTGTTTTTCTTTTAACAGAATCTATTTTTAAATAAAAATAATTATTTAAGAAATAAATATAGTACCTAACTTAATTAATTTAGTACCTTTTTTCGGAATTTTCTAATCATTTGTTAGAAAATGATCATACTTTTGATAAAAATTTGGGATTGTCTATTTTACATGTAAACAGTGTTGGTCTTAAATTAAATAATTTGGAATCATTGAAAATAAATAAAGCATGTATAACTTACCAAAATATTATGAACAATCAACTAAATTTAACCACAAGTCACATTCTAAATTTTTTCCTAAAAATTATTCTAATGATTTTGTATCATCAAGTAACAATTCAAGTTAGGTACTAAATTTATTTTTTAAATAGATTCTGTTAAAGAAACAATAAAACATATTTTTTTGATTAGTTAATGACATTCTGAAGAAGAAATTAATTAAGTGGTTAATATAACAAAGTTAATAATTTAAAATAATGGATTTTAACTACAAAGTTGATTTTTCTAATCTTAAAAATATACTTATTTATTTATTTATAAACAAAGTAGCTATACATTTAGAGTTATGTCGATGGACGATGTTCCACATTCTTAGTTACTATGATAGATTTGAAGACGTCATTAGTTTAAAGTGAATGTTTGATGTACGTGCATTATGTTTTCTTAAATGTATTGCTCTTTTTAATAGATAACGATACCAAATTCTTTATTTATTCCTTAGAACCCTGCAAAATATAAACCCCCTTTCCCCTAGCTATACTCCCTTATAATATAAATATATATAAAAATTAAATGCCATTTTTTTCAAGTACTGCTCAGTTGCCTTTCAGGCTACTGAAGAAAATATTGATATAAATATATTATATGTTATATTGCATGCCATGCGTCCCAAAAATTGTACTCTAGGACTCTGAGGAAACCCGCCATGGATGTTCTACCACTCCCCCTATCCGGGTCATTTTGCATACATCGTTACTCTTATTGTATAACTAAATTTGAATTACGGACCATTATATTCCATCATCTAGATTAAGCTTTAACTGAAGAAGGATTACTTAGTTCTAAAGAGTGGTCATATAAATACAAACAAGAATTTTAGGTTTCGGTGAAAGTATTTTAAAAGTAGGTTTAAGTAAGTCTTAAAACTTTGAAATCAATAATAATTTATTATTCCATAATTGTAAAATATTTTAAGTTAACACTTAGTTCAAAATCAATAACAAAAGGTTACTCAACAACCAAAACTACCAGGCGTACGATAAGTTAAAGTTTTCTAAAAGGCGTACATTTGGTTTAAAATGTTCCATTACTGAGATAATAAAAAAATACTAAATGTTCAATGTATTTAATCTGCAACTATGTATAATACATAAAATTCAATATATCTTATCTGTTCTCCATAAAATCCTACACCTTCTGACTTATCAAAAACAAGTTTTGTAGAGGTGTTATTTTAGGCAAATCATGAGTATCTTCCCCTCTCCCCGATATAAATGTCATCCACTCTAAATTTTCCAGTCATTTTTTTGAACCCTGCGCAAAACGAAGGTACCTCGAAGTTTCTGGTTCGAATCCCGGTGGCAAACAAAATATTTTTTTGATAAATTGATTATACCTTTCTAATTGATATACTTAAATTGCATTTGAATACCACTGAACTATGTTCTGAAAAATTACAACTTTACAATAATAATTTGTTTTCCTTAAAAAATATATATTATATTATTCAATAATATAGTCTCTCATTTCAGATTAAGTCTATACAAAAAAATATAGTCTTAATATACAATGTTTTAAAAAATGTACGATATTTCTTATTCAAATTTAGATGAAGTTGTCCCAATTACGAACTGTCATCCTAAAGTATATCTAAAATTAGGATATTATGTTGCTTCGTGACAATTCGATATTGAACCTAGATAATTTTAAATTGCTTTATTCAGTCAACATTATGGTTTCGATCCGTTTAACCATATGTAATGGTTCATTAAATTTATAAAGCTTAATACAAAGATTTGAATGAATAAAATAACTAACAAGATGTAAATGTTTTGATTATATTCAAAATTAAAGCTGTTGACGTTTTCATACGTTCTAGGTCAAAATAAAAATAAAACTGTTTTTAAAGACAAGTTTGATGTTTTTATGACACACATAATAATTAATTATATATTATTACTTGACACGGTCTTAACGTATATGTAGTACAAAGTTTAGTTTTGTGAACATTAAAATAGTTAATTGTATGTTTTTATTTTTAATTTTTCCATATGTATTACGGTAAAAAATGCTAAATGTTTTAAATTTTTCTATATATTTCTTTTTTCATTACTTCCAAAATATTTGTAATATAATTTATGTTTTAACTAATTAATATCATCCAATTCATAAATATTTGTACTAAATTATTAAATGTGAGTCTGTTTGATATTGTAAAATATAATAAGCAAATAAATAACACACAAATCATATTACCTCAGAGCCGAACAAGTTTGGAACAACATTATATGGTACATCTATTTAATAACCCACTAATCTTAAGAACTGTTGCTAACTATTGAAGACAAAATAATTAATAAAGCGATGCAAATAAAATCTTTACTTTTGAATATATTTTTTTATAGTATACATCAGTCACAAATACACACACCAATTTTAATTATCACAAGAATTTAAATACGCAAATATATTTTGGTTTACGTTCGATATTTACATATGATATTTATCTACCTCCATTTCACAATTACATGCAAACTGTTGAGTTAGCTAACGATGTTGTGTTTACTCAAAATACCTATTATGGCTCTCAAGTTACCAATTATAAAAATTGTGTTGCTGAGAATTCTATACAAACCTACCTATTTTATTCGGCGAAAAAATACAACAGATAATGTTGAAGGACTTTGTATTTTTCAAAACATTATTATCATTTTGTACAATGTATTTTTTTACTTCATTCAATACTTAATATCGACGATAAATTTATAGATGTAAACTATTTTTAATAATATGATTGAATAATAATAATAATTAATATTATTATTATATTTAATAATGTATTCGATTAACATTCATTATATTGTTCTAAATTAAGTATATTAGTAAATATTATCTGAGAAATATTATCATGAGTAATTGTAATTAATTATAAATATAACAGATACCACGAATCTTTTTTAATGCTTTTTTAACTAGTAGAATATAATTTATTCGCAAACAGAAGTTATCGTAGTGTGTTTATTTGATAATTTTATACGGATTAATTCTCATTTATAATAATGAATCAACCAGATCTATCTCATTTTTCAATGTTTCTACAGACTACTGATAGTATATGTAGACAAGTTTTGATAGAAAACAAAGTTTGGAAAGACCCGATCCTACCTACTGAACTCGCATTTGTGTACAAAATAAACGATAGTTGAACATTCTTAAATACGCATATATTTAAAACTCGAAGTCGACTTTGGCAATAACCAAACATTCCCTTAACGTTTCAGGTCAGATCCGAATTTCTCAGTTCATTTATTACCCAAACGAATTTTCTCCCTTTTCCAATAATGAATCACATGAATAAAATATCTATTTCTAGAGCCAAGCGATCTGTGGTCGAGGAAATGTTTTTTTCTTCAATATTGAAAATAGCGTTTCCCCAAAATGTCTACGATGGAAGGCGGAAACGGGGCAGACATAATCAAGATTAAATCGGCCTGCCTTAATACCTCGGGTTTGTTAAATAATATTTAATTCAATTTGAGGCGATTGAAAAAAAGATTCAGCTGGTTTCGTACCTGATTTGGTATCAAATTTAGAGCCTGGTGTTCCTAAAATGTATTGATCCAAATAAACTTTTTCTTTATTTAAATATTTTTTCCGCAAACATTAGGGTGGCCCAAATGAGACTGAAAGATTAAAAATATTCTCAACTTTTTTGTTTTTATTTATTTTTGTGTTTTTCTTTTAGCTGGTTATATACATTTTTAGTGATATATAATGGCTACTTATGATGTGCAGCAACGTATCTAAATTAATGAAGTTTTATATTCTTCTGAAAGATCTATTATCTCAACTCAACGAAAATACTTAGTGTCCTGTTTTGAGAAACAGGGCACAGTGGCAGATCTTCCAGGAAGAGGTATCTATACCTGTACAGTCTGTGCGTACTGAAGCAATTGTGGTGGTTGTACGGCAGAGTGGAAACGATGATCCATATGTCTCTTTTCATCATCGTTCTACTCAATTGGGCATCTCCAGAACATCCCTACAATGAATTTTCAGTACAAAATTCAAATCGTGCAGAAACTGTTACCCCAAGATCCTCCAGTACGCCTGCTATACGCTATTCAGTTTAACCCTTCAGTCTTATTTGGGCCACCCCTTAGAAGTCGTATTATGTAGAAATATTTGTCTATCTATGCAATAAAATGTAAATAAAAAATATTTTACAGTAATATTACAAAGTACATTTTTTTGACATGCCCATTGTAAAATAGTCAATAACGTGCTCAGAAGTGTCTCCAATACTAAAAAATATTTATATTATTAAACACTTCAATTACATTTTTGTATATCTTCCTTGAGTATCTTATACATGAATGAGATTTTTATCTCGAGATAAAAATCTCATCTCTTAAGAATATATAATTTTTAAAAAAAACTTTTAATGCCGTTTGACGAGCATGTTTACTTTGAAGTGAAAATGGATATTTCCTCAAAATTATAATGTTTCGGCGTGTCTTTTCAACATGCTATTTGTATATGTATATATATGAAATATATAAGGTAATTTTACCCTCACCTCACCTTTTTTGTTAAATAATATACTTCTGAATATATACTTCTCCACGTCACGATGCTGAGATAATAATAGGGTTTTTCTAAACGCTCCTTGCTGCAAATTAAAAGTACACAATCGGGACTCGTAGTACATCACTTCTGTCATACATCTGAGTGGAGCTCCCTACAAATTGGGCTCTTTGGGGCTTTCACGTAATTCGAGCCCGCATCCGATACCCTATTTATTCTTCAAACAGCCGTCAGTTTTTCACGCTAGAACCGGCTTTGTGGGCAAGACTGCCACCTTCATGCCCTAACTATAATAAATGAGCCAACCCCCCGTTGGAAGGCCCTTCTTCCGTAATTATTCTTTATTAGCCGAGGGTGGGGTGGGTGACTATACAATTTTACCGCAGAGGATTACACGAGTAAGAAACAACTTTCTTTATTCTTTTCTACGTACTGGCGTGTTTATCGCTTTGTTTGTATACCACGCAAATATAAATACAAACATGCACAAATGTACAAGGGATACGGAGAGAGGCTGCGAAAGATTTCGTTATTGCTAGAGATTGATGAGAACGCTCCTCTTTTTTGTTATGCTCAACAATGTGAACCTACTGTTCGGTTAACAATATGTATTGAAACATTTTTAAATTTATGTTTTCTCTTTTCAAAAAACACGGTGATTCGGCTCGGCTTAACTTATCGCCACAAAGAAAGGAAAAAATTCTAAAGCCTTTATCCGTTACTATCTCATGTCCAAGTATTTATACACTAGGCTGCTAGGCTGTGCAAAATGTAAAAACATCGTGAGCGGATGTGTGCCTCGTACTTTAATGAACCTCTTTATACAATTAATTTGTTTGTTTACCGAATGATGTTTTCTTAGTGATATAATAGATGATAGATGATATAACCTTACAGGAAACATTCGTACTAGTAAAAAATACGTAAAATTTGACTTTATAATATAAAAAATATATTTGTACCGTAAAGTATTGTGTTATCAGAAGACAGCTTCAAAAACAGTTGCTTGCAAAATTATTTCATTAAATAAAAACTGTACTAATATTATGTTGGGGTAACACGATATTGCATTTATAATCCGCTGGAACTAAACAATTTAAATAGTAATAGAAATATGTTTTGTAACTTTAAGGACCTTAAAATTTTCTTATTTGTATTTTTTTATATCACGCATATTTTGTGGATCATTGTTAATAATATTATAGAAGAATGAAAATACAATGCCTTGTTTGCTACTTTCTAATATTATGAGATTATGTACTACTTTCAATGTTAATATATTGATATCATATATGTTAATAAGACACTGGGTAATTTAATAACTTTTTATGAAAAATAGTACAGTACAGACAATTTTATTTTAGATGCTTGTCTACTTTATAAGTAGTTCAACTTTTTTAGGATGAAAATATGTTTAATTTACGGCATACAGGTGCGGGAATCTAACGTTTTAACATTAAATTTGTGTGCAACACACAGCTATGGGGCCAATGAAATTTGATTGGATTTCACCCGGACATGTGATAAATCACACAAAATTGCGACAAATCTCTACGATTGATCGTTCTACGTACGGCCGAGCGCTACCGCTCAGATGACTACTATATTTAGAATTAGCGACGTCGACGAATGTCTGTTCAACTAAGTGAACCATTAGAATTCACGGTTTCAAGATGTTCCTCTCAAAATATTTACCAAAGATTTGAAGATTTAAGTCGGTTGACCGCAACTGAAACACTTTGGGTCATCAAAATTTCAATAGTTTGATATTCAAATTAAGATCCACCAGAAGTTTCCATAGTAGGGGCGCACTCTGAGAATGAGACTTCAAACTCTAACTTAGGGGTTGGTGGAAGTAAAACCACACTTTGCGGCAACCAAATCCCTTTGTACATAGTTACAAACATCGAATGCCTATTGGGCATGTGGAAGCTCAAAGGAATCTTTCTGAGAACTCTAGATGGATCAGCTTTGAAACAACAGTGGTGTTATTTCATGAAAGATTTCTGTGCTTGTTTGATATGACGATAAATGCTACTTTCCATAGGTTTATCATTATGTTACAATGTTAATTACAAAGAGGTTATTGGTTGATTGTCATTTGAAATATTAATTATTTAATATTACTTACTTTACTCGTGGGGAGCTAGTTTATAGATCTTCATCCTTTATACAATTTAGAGACATTTGTAGACATTACAATTATCGGAATGTCATGTAAATGTAATATATTTAAATATAATTAATCTTCTTTAAAACATAATTTATAATAATCACTTTATGGATGAAAACAGTGGGTTAAGCATAGTTTTTTTTATCTAAATTTAATAACATAAGTATTAACACATTATGTACAGATAATGTAAATCTTTTTTAATAATTCTGTGATTTTAAAATAACTTCCTTTAATATTAAATTCGTTACGCTAAAAATAATGGCACATATCACACAATTTTAACCGATCTATTGATAAACCTAAATAAGAGGTATTTGGTCTTGAATTGTCTTGAAAGTCTGGCATGATCAACATAAAACCGACTTCACATAAACACTCACAAATGTATTGTCCTCAGTAGCATGGTACATAAATTGTTTAGGTAAATGATTGTGGTTTACCACCAACAAAAGATCAGGTCCGTTTTTCTCTAAATTAATGGCTCCCATTAATATCTCCGCTATCGCTAAAAGCCCTTAAATAATTTAAAGCACAACCATAAAGAGCATAAAAACGCCATACAATGTAGTTAAAGTTTCAAAAGAGTAAATTATTTGAGAACAAAAAATGCAGAGCCTTATATTCCGCGAACCTGAGATGTGGGAGTGGGGAGACAATGTGATAAATCACGACAATGCCCCTTTCGTCGGTTGCCCTTATTAAGTTGCTTCATTCCGTCGCCGCCGTGACGCTTTCCAGCAGCGCGCCTGCTACAGGCTACAGCCTACAGGCAGTGCCTTAATATTTGCTATCGATGTCGCTGCTATCGCTGTCTTCTTTCTTTCAGAGCATCGCAAACTCGCACGTAAGATATTGGCGCGCAATAATAATATAATTTGATGCAAAGATTTGGTTCTCGACGCTTTGGTGTTGAAAATAAATTACGTCTGTTATCTTGACAAAATTGAAAAAAATATATATGTCAATTTATCACTATTGTATATTTAAATATAGCAAAAGATTTGTTCGGATAGCTGCAAGTAATATTGGAACTCCTTTTTCGTTTTATTTATTATTTGAGATTGTAAAATAGGCAAATACTGCAAAAGAGTCAAAGAAAATAGTTATTTTATATTATTTTAATGTATCTTTATTTTTTAGTGTTTCATTGTGTATGTATAAAACATAATATATCACAAAACATAAAACAGCCCTAGAAAAAAAAGATTTTATTTAAGAAATGCAAAAATAAGATATAAAAATAAATCCAATAAATTGCTAACATAACATTAACGTTCTACGAGATTCAATAGTAATATTGCAGACGCTTTTATAGTCAAACTTTTGAGTATCTTCAGTTTTATTTGGAAACATGAAAAAACTATACTGTTTTCGTTTTAATATCTACAGTGAAAATTATTTATGTAAAAATCCACACATAAAAAAAAATCAATTTCTTGTAAAAGAATCACTGTTGGTATGTGTCGTAAATCTTAATATAACAATTAGATTTTTCGTAGTGATTAATTATGGAAAGAGTTTTTAAATATGAATGAATGAAAGAAACTTTATTTCTAACCATTATACAGGTATCAATATTTAATATACATAATATAAAAATAATATACAGGTATCAATATTTATAAAACTAAATTATTAAATGCTTAATTTGTTATATGTCGCTACGTTCCCTTGGAACACTAAGGTATTCTCTGACATTTACATCAAACTGAGATAATGAGCTTCAATGTTTAAAATTTTTTAATTTATTCGACAGTTTTGTTTATCGCCCACGAGGTGAAATTTTTATAATAATGTCGCTATGTAATTTAGAGTAAAAAAGTAAATTGATACCTAATTTTAGGCATGTTATATAAGTATTTTATACGTATACAAATCAACATTTGTTGTTCAAAAATTAACTTCATTTTTATTATTATTTATCTACTAGAAAACAGAATTTTATCATAAAAAAAATCATTTTAACCAACATGTCAGATAATACTATATTGTTGATAGCAAGTCTTTGTATTAACGACCTTTCTAGTCCAGGCAGTGTTGTGTCGCAAATCAATGGAATTGAAAACATCACGTGTCATTTCACGTGGGCGTAATCTATATTGATAATTGTTACCCATTTTCCATCAAAAATCTTATTTTTGTGGTATCTCTATAAAAAGTCCAGTGAAGGAAGCACGGTTTAAAGGTGGATATTTATCAAAATACATTCTCTCATTATGATATCAGTGGAAAGGTACTGGAAATAAAATCCCTCTTCATCATCGAATAATTTTTAGTACCGATAGTAAGTTTTCACCAGATTTTCTACTCTTAAAGTGTTCGTGCAAGTTTCCCTTTTCCAAATTCTCTCAAAATGCTCCCTGAGAACGACTTTAATAGCTCAATATGCTTTAAATTTATCTACAATGCAAGTAATGATGAGTTCCTGGTGGATTCTTTTGCAACTCCCTTCTAAACTCTCTTAGCTACGTTCTCGCTTTTCCAGGGGCATTTAAGAATATGTAGTCTATAAGAATATCTCATAACGGTCATTATTTAAAATCACTCGGAATTCAAAATGAAATAAAGTTTAGTGAATTGTGAACTGGAAACTATGTACAGATTTTTTACGGACGCCCTGTATACATCTGTCAACAGTTAAAATTTCACTTAACTTGTAAATATGATGTTTCAATTTATGAAATTATTAAAACAAAAATAAAAATACACCATTACTAATATACTATACTACATTGTGAAATAATTTTCAGCACGAACTTAAATATTGTATAAAAACAGGTCATTTATAGATTATTTTATAAAAAAATTGTGCCATTATTTTTTCAAGAAATGTATTTATGGAATTTCAACCCATACATCTACTTTGCTACCGGTTTAATACCAAACGTAAGATACGGAGCATTCAGCTCGCAAATGTTGACTTTAAAAGTACATATCTTATAAATTAATCATTACATGATTTAATTATGAGTATATGGTGAGCTCAAGTCAAATTTAAAGATTGATTGTGTAGTTCGGCTATTAGGTATCTTTATTCGCGTCGAGCGATCAACTGAGGTGGTACATATTATGTATTGAAGAAAAAAACATGTTAACCGCCGTTAGGTTTGATGTTCATCCCCCGCGGTTAAGGCTCCAATAAAATTGAAAGCTAAAAAATCCAAACTTCGGGTGGCGCAATTCGCTCTCGCCCTCTGTCTGTCTCTCACCCCTTCCACCCTTCTCCGACCCCACCGCGCCATCTTCTTTCGCCGTCGTTTTCGCCATTAGCACTTTTTGTCGATAAATTATGGAAAATAATGCAATTAAGCGGTTGGGTTTGAGCTAGGCTCCGGGATTGTGTTCGAGGCCTTAAGCATTTCTCCCTTAGATATATTTTTCAATTCCACCCACTTTACATCATGTCTCAACAATTTCGTATATATATTTAGACTTTTGGATATAATTTTTTTTATAGATTTATTTGGGAACAATTTACTGCCGATGTGTAACCTCTTTTATGATATTTTTGGAAAGTATTTATAATAATAATTGACAAGAATTCTAATAATACTTACTAACCGATTAGTTAAATATTTGGAAATCTAATTCATTCGAATGAAAAATTTCTTAATGTTGTTTAAAAACGTAATTTACAAAAAAAAATTGAAATGTTTATTATTGAAATTTCTGGCAAAAGAGTTATTAAAAATTCAGGAAAGATTAGAATGATGTTACATCGAAGCTAAATAAAGAGCAAATTATTTTAAATTCTTAAAATACGTTCATTGGGTAATTTTTAAGCCATGAGAGTAAGTTAATAGTCAGAATTACCCATTGTTCCGAGTAAAAATGGGAAAACTTTAAAGTGGGCTTGGAAGCAAAGGTGAAACTTTAAAACATTTATCACAATAAGTGCCGAGGAGCTTTCTTCTGTAGATTACTTTCCCGAGCAAAATATATCGAGAGACTTGTTGATCGTCAGACAATTGAAAATATTTTTAAAACAAACTTTTTATATTACGTTCCTACCTAATTTTTTTTAATACGTATTCTTAACCCGAACTTTTTAATTATACAATTTTTAAGGTATATTATTTTACTACAATATAACCATTATTTTTACAAATACAAGGCGAGAAAGAGAAATAATATTACCCATTATTTCTTATACAAAAAGGAAGTGGTTCGAGTTACGCAGAGCGTTAAAATTTATTTTTGTTTTATTGGCATTAACGTATATATAATTTTAATTTCGTCGGTAAAAGGATCCTATTTAAAAGTTTCAAAATGAAATTTGAAAACATTAAAAGTAACAGTTACTGTCACGGAATGTGACAGGATTTCCACACACCCATAAGTTGGTCATCATTTTGATTTGCTATCACCCATAACGTGTATGGGGGCGATAGCTTTGGTGTTAAAGTTCAAATTGAGTTCATTCGAGTTGGACATTGAGTAATGGTCGGTCGGGGGTTTGCGGACGGTGAGGGCGCGAGGTGGCGGGGGAGGGTATTTGAGGGGCTGGGATAGCTGACTGACGCCGAAAAGGAAGCGAGCAGATTTCCCGAATTAAGATCGATCTTAGAGTTTCTTGAATGAAAAAATTCTTGAGCGAAAATTTATTCTAGTACTTAGAAATACTGATTCGGTTAATTCTTTAAAAAGTCGGTAATTATCACTTCTCGGTGTTTTAAACACAGATTTATTTAAATATTTAAAGTGTTCGAAATCTTTCTTGTAGAGTTTTCTAGGAACTTCTGCCGAGTATTTTCGACCTATCTGGCAGATATTTCGGATTGCATTGTAGAAGCAATAATTAGAGTTGATATTACAGATGCGCTGATATTTAATTATTGTTATGGAATACATCAATAACCTGGTTTTCTAGACATTTATTTATTTCTATATTTATATTTTTTTAGACATGTTTGCAAATTTACAAAAATTAAAAATAATATATATGTGATATTGTTATTTACAGATATTATGGATGACGGACCTTCCAAGGAAATCTAAGTATCAGGGAATCGCAAGTGAATAAATAATTATGGATGAGTCCATTACAGGTCGTTTATTCTAAGTATAAATTATATTTTATATTTCGTAATGATTTTGATTTGGCCAATCTTATTAATAGCTCTGTATATGTGTTGTATATACTTTTCATTGTATAATGTATTTAAAATTTGACAACATTATGTCGTACTGAAACCTGTGAAACAAAATTTTCAGCAGCATAAACGAGTCTTACATCCCTACTTTATCAGCACAGTAAATTTATTTTGGCGCACTAATCACGAACACTGGTGATAGTGGGCAGGAAATTTGAAGACGCATACAACTAGCTAAAGCTGCTATGAATCAACTTATGAGAATATAGAAAGACTGTGACATAAACAAGAAACTAAAATTATGTTGGTTCAATTATATATTTTCAATCTTCATGTTTGCAGCTTATCGTAATTTAGAGTATCGAAGAAAAAAACATCTATGTAATCTTGTATTTATGTACATTGCTTTGCGAGTGGAACCGACAAAAGAGTTACACAACTTTCAAAACGGTTCCGAGAAAGGGTGGATCCTTTCCGCTCTCTAGTTATTTTAATAAATAAAAATATTAAAGAAAGGCACTAGTGATCCAGTGAACGAGGTTTGTTTCAAGAAACCAGCAAGATAGTTTTCATAACACAAGCGTTTAGCATGGTTTAAAATAGAAAGAATATTGATGTGACACATATTCCTTTTTTTTTTTTTTAAAGATGATTATTATTATAATTTTAGTTTCACAACTAAACTTTGTACTGCGCACACGTTGAATTATTGTTACTATTTGTTTCGAGAGGTACAGTCCCTCTGTAGTACAAAGTTTAGTTGTAAAAATTAAAATAATCAAGTTACACTTCAAATTAGCCGCCATGTTAATTAATGATATTAGAGCTGATTATGATTATTATATAAATGTATAAACGAATTAATTGTTAATAAAAATATTAACAAACTAGTAAGAATGTATTTCTCTTTTAACATATAATGTTTTATCGGAGACTCTTCGGGAACATTAAATAATGTATTGAAATAAACAATGAAAAATGATTTTTTAAATTTAAAAAATCGGTTGCAATGGGTAGACAGGTATTTTATATTTATGTAGACACCAACAAAGAAGAAATGCGAAGATAGTAGTACTTACCATATTTATAAGAGTTTTTATCATTTAAAATTACGTTCCAAAAATCTAAACTAGAACATGGTAAAGCTAATATAAAAAATTAATTGCAACTTTGTGTGATAATTCTTATAAAGGGTATCTCATTTTGTACTAGGGGATTTGAATTATGCGCCATTTTCGAACCGTCTAACCTAAAATTATTTAAATTGACGTTTATTCTCTAGAGACTGAGAAATTCATCATGCAGCGTTTCATAACGAAAGAACGTATATCAATCTTGCAAACTTTTTATGAAAGTTCACGTTCTATCGTAAATATAGTTCACAAACTTAGTGTAATTTTTTAAATCATAATCATGTACCGAGTGACACCGCATTTTGTATACTCATCAATAAATGAAGTATCCGCTAGACCGTTGAATGTTTGCGTTGACGCCAGTCGAATACTCATTCCCTGTCCCTTTCGTCCATCCAATAATCTATACCTATTCCGCTCTGGCAAACTCATTACTTGCGATTTCGCCGACGGGGGAACAGATTGCGCTCAGACATCGAACTATCAAGATCTTGTGCTTTTTTTTCTGCCGTCCTACATCCGCGCCGTGCGTAACGCTGGGACCGCGAAGAGGAAGCGGATTCAATAGTTCCGGAAGTGCAGTGATCTCTCGGTTCTGCACCAAAAGCGTGTTAGTCAACCGGAGGTGAAGACGACGATCAACCTAGGACTTTAAAGCAAGGTAGGCCAGATCCATCTGCCCTTATGTTCCTTCAGACTTCCAATTCAGGTTGCGTCCACTGATTAATATTATTCTCGATACAGTACACGGGATTTTATCCCACCAGTCCGTGTAAATTGATTTTGAGATATCTGCATTTAAAGAGTTGCAAAAACACGGGTGTTGAGAAGTTAATGAAAGTATATTTGTTTTATAAAGTATACATATAATAATACTGTTATCAATAAAAAATGTATATAAAATGCTATATTATATAACCAATAAAAAAAATATTGTCATATATTCTAGCCGTGTATCGCATTTAGAAAAGATAATTTTTCTCGGGACTGTGAGTGATATTTAATATTTTAGAAATGAACATAGTTGCCCTATAAACTAAGCTATCAAATGGTATTCTTAAATCCAAAAAAAAACTTATGACATTCAACGGTCTTCAGTAGACCCTTCAAATTAAAAGATATTGTTTAGTCTTTGATGAAAAAATGTCAGTGCATTTTAGTGTTAGTTTAAATGAAAATTTTACAAGAAAGATATAAACGTTCCCGAAAACCCGAGAACCTCAATTCGTCATCGTTTGCAGCAATTGGGCATTTCCAAAAACTTTATGCAACGAGTTTTAACCAAAGATCTCGTTATGTAGGCACACAATATTAGATCTTAATCCTGCTGCCTATAAATACCATCGTATGCTCACCGATTGGATTCTAGAGAACACTCTGGGTAATGCTGAATGTAATAAAATCATCTTTAGCGACAGTGCTCATTTTAATATACGATTTTAATGATTTTTGATATGTTAAAATGCTAAATTGTCGCATTCGGAGAAGTGTAAAACTTCAAGTATATAATGAACAATCATTACATCTACGTCAAGTTACAGTGTGGTGTGGTCTTTGTGTTGAATTTGTCATTAAGCTGTTCTTTCTAAAATAAATCATTACATCACCACCACATTCACAACCTCGATAGTATGTCCACGGGCAGTTGAAACTATCAATAAGATTGTAAGAGGTGCCAATAAAAGAGCGAAGCCCAGTGAGGCAGATATTAAAAAACGAAATGTTCTTTCAAGTTATGATAAATAAAAAATAAATAAAAAAATTCTATGAAATATAAGTACTGGTGATAAGAATTATTAAAAATATTATATTAAAGTTTTAATATACATTGTGAAAGGTCGCCTTATTTTTTGATATATATAGTGTGTAGAGTATTGATATATTAACTGCAATAATTTGGTAACAGAAATATATATATATATATATATAGGTATATACATATTATAGCATACTACTTTTAACAAATAAATTAATTGACTGGTTCAAAAAATGGGAAGTCTTCATTGCAATATTGATAACATTTGTCACATTATGAAAAGTAGATTTATTAGTAAATTATTTATGAAAGGTGATAACTTTTATATTTGAAATAATAGATGTATCAATTTGAAAGAACTGCAATATATAAGTTAGAAAGTTTATCGTCAACTTACTTTGTTGGCGTGGTGTAATCGGTTGACGTATTTCCCCGAATAGGAAAGGATCCATGTTCGAATTCTGGTAGAAACAAATATTTTTTCGATAAATGGAACTTTCTTGTATATCTTTCTAATTGTTACATTTCATTTGTAAAGGTAGATTTCTTTAATAAGCACAGTCGAAGATTATATAAAAACTTTGATATAATTTGAAATTATGTAGCTTAAAGTAAAAAAAATAAAATAATAATAATGGGTTAATACATTAAAATTAATGGTTTACGTGACATGTTTAGTGTAATATAATTATTGAATTGATTAATGGTGCTTTCATTTTTGATTTGAATTTTATAAAATTCTCTTCTAAAGTTGGAAGTTTTGAAGTCAAAACATCAGGAAAGCCATTAATAAATCGTGAATAATTCCTGAAAGGAGAAATGGTGCTGGCCTGTACTAGTGTTATACTGATTAACCTCGGTCTAGGCTATAAAGTATTTTAAAATATCATTTGTATGTTTTTGTCTACAATGAATGATCACGGTAATCAGTTTTGTATTACTTTTATTGTGAAGTAAAAATATCTTTGAAATCGCAAATGGTAAAAACATACGTACTTTATTACATAATGCAAATTTAAGTCTTTATTTTTGAACTAATTAATATTTTTTATATTAATTTTATGTACATACTCGTATAAGTATTCGCCCGTCCTGAGGCAAACACTTTACATAGTTAATGAAAAATCATTAAATATTTAGGATACATTTTACATAGTTGGTTAATAATCGATAAAATAAAAATTAATAAAAATATTAAAAGTTGTATGCCTTCCTGATGTGGTGCTGGAGGCGGATGCTGCGTATCTCGGGATCGCTAGGCGTACAAATGTACATTTCATCCAGAAGTTACCGAAATACTTTCGATAACATGCAGAAGGATTCTCGCATAGAACAGGATAGCCAGAAGAAACGATGAGAGTGTCTAGAATCTCATGATTATAGGGACAGTTGACGGAAAGCGAACAAGGAGACAGTCTCCTGCATGATGCATAGACCAAATAAAGGAGTTAACAGGGTTTAAATACTGCAATCAACATGGTTCAGGACCTGGAGGAATATGCAATATATTATGCATGAAGTACCAGACATATTAGAGGACTACAATACTCGAGATTAAGCAGACAGTAAAAAAGAAGATATTCAATTAATTGTAATTAAAATAAAATTTACACAAAGTGATAATTATGCTGAATATTACTTTCCAGGGCGATTTTATTTGACCACCATTTTAGTTTTACAGATATTTGTCAATTCGTATTTAGTGGTCGTAGAGAGTACTAAGACAACTAATTTAATGTATTCATTATAAATATATACATATAAAATCAATTACCACAGACCTATGTTCTAAATAATTACAACTTCACAATACGAATGTGTTCTTTTTAATAATTAACAAATATCTATTGCCTCAATAATGTATTGAAGTCATTAAAATATTTTATCTAAATAATCGTTCGACTTTTGAAAAAACAAAATCATGAACGACGAAGCTCATTTCGACTTGAAGGGCTATGTTAATAAACAAAACAGCCGTTATTGGGGCACTGAAATATTTCAATTAATACACCTTGACAATGACCTTTATTTTAGGATGCAAGAGGCGATGCTGTAATCATTCACGGTGATTGCTATAGTCACATGTTGGAAAACTTCTTGCCGAATTGGGTCGATTAGGCCTGCAACAAATGTGTCACTTCACACATAACCCTAGCTATGCTTAAAATTTTGCGAGAAAATTTTCCCGGTCGCATAATGTCAAAAAGCAGTGATATCGACTGGCCTCCTTGCTCACCTGATTTGACGGCTTCCGACTATTTTCTGTGGAGGTACGTAAAAGGAAATGTCTACGCCAAAAATCCAACAACAATTCCGATACTACAGGATAATATTCGAATTTAAATTGTTGAAATAACACGCGAAGTGTGCAAGGATGTTATGAAAAATATAGTTAAAAGAGCACGCTTTTGCGTCGCTCCAGAGGAGGCTACATGGCCGATGTTATATCCATACATAATTGTAATATGTTAAATAATTGATAAAAAAAATTAACTTAAATAATGATGTTTTATTTTCTAGTTATTCAAAAAGAACATCGGCCTACAACATATTATACACCCTGTATATAATTTGTAAAAATATAAGAAAATAAGTTAATAATTTACACTTACTATATTGATACTTATGTTACTTTGGTATGAAAATGGTGACATTACTGCAATACTTTTATAATTTGTGTAACTTGTTTTATATTTCACGCGTTTTTTTACTATGTTTTGAAACTTTATACTCTTAAAGTTAATTAATTAAATAAATATATTCTGAGAAAAGATAAGAAAATGTCTTTATAAATTTCAAAATTCTATAAACAAATCACACCTTATTGTTAGGTATATATTATTAATACTTTATAAACTATTCATAAAAAAATTATATAAGATGAAGGATTATAAAGGTTAGAAAAATATATTTTATTTCTTTAATATAATAATTAAAATATATATATATATATAATAGAGAATGCTTTATATACTCGTGAATTTCTCAATACCGTCTTCTTAATATTTTTTTTATAATTAATGTTAAATATAATACAACAATAAGCAGTACTTAAAATATAATCGTTTTCATCTTTGCTCTCGACCGCGAACGCTGCATATCGTAACAATCTCATTTCAATCCCCCTCTGGAGTCACTTAGTGACCCCTTTGGAGTCACTCAGTGACCCCTTTGGAATAAGATCTGATACGTTTCATGCTTCATTTTTCAATGAATTTTAAATGCTACTTTGAGTCCTTCGTCTGCCAGACGACCGTAGATAAACTTCACAATGTGCTACACACGAGGCCTTGATACATGTGTAAAGTTGTGCTCTCGTCAAACTTTCAAATTGATATTTTATTGCACCGGTTCTCCAGCGATGAATAATAAATATTTATTTTGAACATAGGATGATCGTGAACATTTTTGTTCTTTTACGTTATTTATAATAAATAACAATATTGAACTTTGCCCGGCCGTGAATAATTTTGTCCCTTCAAAGAATATTGACAATAAATAATAATATTGAACATGTCATAACTTTTTTCGTAAGTGCATTTATAGTCATACGATACTCATAAAATATAATAATATCGACCTGGTCAGGACTGTGAGTATTTTAATAATTAAAAATTGTATCTATATTTAACTTTGTATAAACCACTGCTAGTTATTTTCACGTCAACCGGTTTCGATACAAACGTATCAGGACTGGCGTACAACTAATTTTATATATAAATAAAATATTAAAACGATATCAAATTATGGAGCGGTGGCGGAGATGATAGATAGGAAGACATTGGAATAGGGAATAGAACTAGAATAGAATAGAACAAGAACTAGCTGATCGAGTATGAAATATACTGTACGAACGGCAATGGATGGAAAATAAAGTGGTACTACCCTAAATCATAGCTTTTTAAAACGAACACATCTTGCAAAATACCTACTAGATCTTGTTTTATTCATTGAAGGATTAGTGGGAGTTTAAATAAATTATGAATTTCATGATTGAGAATATATTATCAAAGTAAATAAATGTTTTCTCAGTTGTGACAATTTCGTGTATTAAAATATTTACATTCAGAAATGTTCGAAAGGTGGCAACGTTCCATTGAAATAAAAAAGTATCACTGTATTGTAGTTTGATGTTTACATATATTATTTATCATCTAAATAAAATCTTTACTAAATTTTTGATGTTTATGTAATTGACTCTGTGACCCTCTTCTTCTAACAAGACTGCGGCTAAAATTAAATTCTTTAATTTTTTATCTATTTATTTTTAAGGAGATCACATTATTGTTGTAAAGTTGCAGTTTTCATAACATAGTTCTGTAGTATTTTTAATACAAATTAAATGAACTACTTAGAAAGATATATAGAACAAATCTATGTATCGAAACATATTTTAGTTGTTACCGGGATTCAAACCTGAACCTTTTTATATCTGGGGATAATTATTATTTAAAAAATAAATCTAGTACCTAACTAAAATTGTTACGATGATGACTGATGTGGAAATTGACTTAACGTACCTTGACATGCGGTACAAAATAATTGTAAAAAAATTTTAGGAATTTTTTTTTAGAATAGGACCGGACCGGACTTGTTAAATTTAGTTGGTTATTTATATTTTGTTTAATTTTTGTAAAGTTTGTAATAAATATAAAAAATACATTTAATTTGTATTACAATCAATTTAGTTTTATATATTATTTTATAGATCTAATTTATATACATCCATCCTAATGATGATACAGAAGTACTGGAACTGGTTAACTTAAATAATTAATATGTAAACAAAGTTTGTAATTTAAAAAAATATATATAATACATTTTTCGTGTCAGTTAGTGATAATAGATCTTTGTAATAGTAACGAAATTGATTCGTAGGATTTTCCAAAAGGAAACAAATACCATTATGACCCAACAATGTAGAAAGTTTACTCCTACACGAGGATTTCCCTTGTTTCAGTCGGGGTCGCTTTCCTTTGTCGTTGGAAGTTATAATGGTTACAGGCATATCGGTGACTCAATGCAACCTGCGAACGGTTGCCAAATTAGAATGCCTGCTTCTAGTTAACGGCGTTATAATAATTTATAATGCCGGGACTAACGCGAAAAGTATGCGAGAGCAAATTTCAGCGTTTCAGCGTAACGACGTCGCTGTGAAACTTTGGCGAAATAATTTGCACATTCCTCAAAACTTTGTGTTGAAATTAAGTTTCGCGATTATTTAATAGTTGGGGAGGTTTTAAGGTTTATGAGTGCACAAGATTAAGATTCTGTTTCTTAAATTAATAATTTCAAGCGATAAAGTGAATATTTTAAGATATTAATATTCTAGGAATATTTTGAAGTTTTGTATTAGCATACCAATTTTATAATTACGTCCGAAGCAAAGATTTGAAGAGTACTATTTGTTAATATTTTCTTTGGACTTTAATATATCTACTAATATTTTCCATTGAATTAATTTTAAACATATTTCAGCTAAAAAATATGTGTATTATTATATAATTCTTTTTCCACAATACATACGGCTGTATGTATAATTTTGGCATAACAGCAGTTTTAAATTACAAGTTTCATTTTATTGGAAGTTTGGATCCAAACTCTCATCTTAACATTCACTTTTTAAAATATGCAATATTCCTGGTACATAGAACAGAGTTTCTGGTACGAATTGTTACATGTTAGTACCAAGTATTACTACAGTTGTGGGATACGGGCCTTAATAGATCAAAACAGACTGCAGTATTATATTTATTGAAAATATTCGTTGAAGTGGTGGATCAATTCAGAAATGTGTGATGTTTTTGTTATTTTTTTTACTTTACTTTTAATGATTCTTAATTATTCTATTTAAGAGCTCTATAACTTAACAAAATACAGCATTCACGTTAGAAAAAAATATTAATTTCAAGTCTACTAATATATTCTTCTACCGACATATACCTGAAATCGAACATTGTAGAATTTTAAATGCGAATCTAAAGGCAATTAGCGAAGCCAGAGTCCAAATAATATAAATTAAAAAAAATAACAAACTACTTTGATTTAACGTCGACTGTTTTTAAAACTAGTATCATATATTGTTGGTCAAGACAGACACACATTAAAACTAGTATCATATATTGTTGGTCAAGACAGACACACATTAAATGATCCGTTAAATAAAATACGCAAAGAAATCAATTGTAGGATGGAGGGCACAGCCTCTATCGCGGTAGGGGTGTGGGTAGGATATTACGAAATTGAAAAAGGAATATATTATTGTACATACGGGTTATTATTTAAATGTAATTGGTTATTAAATATATGAAATTTAGTATTAATGGATTCTTTAATTTCTAACTATTCTAAATAATATCTTTTAACACCTTTATTACATATATTATGTAAAATTTCAATTATTAAATTTATTAAAATAAACATTATGCAGATTTACTTTTTTCTTTCTTTAATTGGCCATCAACGTGATGAGTGAGTACGCGAGCAGTTGAAAAGTGTGGTCTGAAGCTGATAAGACGTCGATTGTTCGCATCAATGGACGAGACGCGAGAGCAGGACACGAATCGGCCGAATTGAGTGCGATAAAAACTTATAGAATTGAATAGACACTGAATAAAAGTAATTTTCACAATTTTATCTGCTCCTCTTTGAACGTATTGTTTCAACATTCACCGTTTGATAAGTTGGAATAAGACTTTATTAAGTTAGAATCATCTATGTAGGTACTTAAGTTTACGAAGAGTTTATGTCAAATTGATGAGGGAATTCTTAACTAGTTATCACGAAATACGATAGTCTGTAACTGTAAATGCTCAATTTTTTTAATAAACACTGCATATCTTTTGTTATTTGTTTCCAAATTATTAACGTTCTCATTTAAATATTCTCATAATAATATATTCTACCATATCCTTTTCATAACCTCATACCCTCTTTATAATATTCTTCTACTTTTCTCGGCATCCTACATGTCTAAAAGCAATCACCAGTGAAGTGGTTGTTAATTCTAGTTCCAACGGATGTGGATCTTCTTTTTCTTCTCCGTTTTTCGATGTGGCCCATCAAGTTTCTCCGAGCTATCTTCTCTTCTCGCAAAATGTCAAAAAAATTTGATGATGACGATGATAATGGAGACATTTGTACATCTCACTAATCAAGATTTGCGCAGCATCTATCTCCAAAATCGAATCTTTAAAGCGTTATTTCATCTTTTTTCATATTACATCTGTGTAAAAAATATTGAGCTCCCAAATTTATCTCAAGGGTTATTGGCATTCATTCCATCTATAATAATCTCATTAACAGCAGCTCTGAAGAGAGGGGAATTTTCTTATTGAATCATTGTCAAATCACGATATTACTATTAAATGTATTAATTAAAAAGATATACATATAAAATCAATTTTATCGAAAAATATTGTTGTTGCGCTACCAGGATTCGAACGTGGCGCTGTAGCATAGTTGGTAAAGTAACTTCCCCGGATTGGAAAAAGAGATCCAGGTTCGAATTCCGGTAGCACAATAACAATATTTTCCGATAAAATTGATTTAATATGTATATATTTATAATTAATATATTTAATTAGTATTTATAACATCACAGACCGATGTTCTGAATAATTACAACTTCACAATAAGAATGCGTTCTCTATTATAATTTTTCCAACGCCCTGATTTGCGACAATTTCAATTTTTCCTTGCAATATAAGCTATTGAAGTCAATACGTCTCTTGTTTTATAATATTTCCGAAATATTCTAGTATTGGCAGATTTCAAAATTTAATAATTGAAGAATTAATAATTATAAAATGAGAATTGCTTTAATAAGTTTATTTGGATCCAAGCTACTATCAAGAAATACCTAATTTTACACTTATAATGTGAGCCAATATATCACCTGGGGTCGCACGAAGAAGCAATTATGTCTACACAAGTATTCAAAAACAAAATTATCCGGAGAATACTTGGAACTGTTAAAGCCTATGGCGCATCCGCACAATCGCTGATCTTGTCGAGGTCTTCTAACAAACAAATCAATCTCAGCAATATTGAAGTCGAGAAGATTTAAATGGGCAGGACATGTTGTCTGTTTATTAAATCCTCTCAGCATTTGGACATGGTTCTTCTTTTTCATCGTGTGCTTAATGTTGAGTATGGTGGTCCCCTAATATGTCTGGTATTTTGTACACAATACGTTTTTATTCTTCCCAGTCTGATTGCAGCATTAAAAGGGGATCATATTAACTCCATTGTTTGGTCTATCCATCTTGTAGGATGTCATTCTCTTATTATTAATATTATTATCTGATTAGATCATATATTGGGTCCATATTTGTGTAATAATTTTGGAATTAAACGATTTACAGTTGGTACTGAGTGTGTTGTATAGTTTCGGAGCTAAGTACATGTAGAATCTTTGATAAAATGTCGTTGTTTCTCTCGAAACTGTCTCCTCGAACGAGGCTCGTACCTCCGACTACTAAATCACTCGGCAAGTGTTGTATCACTAAACCAACAAGCTAACAAACATAAGTATTTAAAATAAATTATTACTTCACAATATCCTGAAAATATTTTTTCGTGTGTTGAAGATGAAATATATTTTATTATTATTAATATGTCCGAGATATAACCGGAAATACGTTTCACGTCGCGCTAAATAAGTAGAAGTAGACTAAAGTCCATGATCAGTCATAAACACGTACAATATTTTAACCTCTCTTGCTCTCCATCGAGCGACTAAGAAAGAAAGAGAGATATTGGACCACGCATATTCAAACTTTTTTAGCAATCAAGAATTTTCCACTTCGTTTTAAATTCTTTACTTTTGTAATGAAATATGTATTAAAAACGATGGTCTAGGAACATTATTCGCGACCACAAGTGTTATCCTGCAATTCTTCACCTAGAAAATTGTTTGCTATATATGACTGTTGAACAATTTATTTTAGATAAATTTGTACCGACTATAAAATATATATAATTATTACTTATGTATTTACCTATAATAATAATAATAATGTGTTTATTCCAGCGTGATCAGTTTTTTTTTTTACCCAATTTGTCTATGTACATACAAATTAATTAAAAAATATATTAGTTCTACAGTATGATATATAAAGTAACACCCACGTTAATAAAACATAGTTAAAATTAATTAACCTAACCTAACCATTATAAAAATAAGAAGTATAAAAATAATAAGAAAAAAAATATATTTTAAAACAATCCGTTATAACTTAAAATAACTAAAAATATATAAAATACCATTATAAATGAAAACAGTCACATTAATCAAAAACATGTTTTGTCAATATATTCAATATATTGTCAATATATTGCGAATAATTTTCTAGACGAAGAATTGTACGATAATAATGACCGCGAACAATATTATAGGAGAACTATTATATTATTGTGGTCGAAATATTGTGGTCGAAAATGTACCAATAATCTGAAGGATTACCATATGGAAGGATGGGAGGATATTCATTTTTCTCTTCTTTTTACGGAATAAAATGGTATTTCTATTATTAAATTATCGTGTGTTTTATTTGTAAGTTGCTGAAATTATATTCAAAAACTTAGATATATCTACGCTGTTAATTAAAATAATTATTTTTCATATTTAAAATTAGTAATAATATCTCCTTTTTGGAAACGACTGCGAAATTTTTTTCTTTCATTATAAATCCATTTTTGTGTCATTATACAATCAACCCATTTTCCAGTTTAACCGTTCAAAAGAAAAAGGTTGTAGAATATATATTCAAAATGCATTAGTTTGACAAGAAAATGACTAAAAAAACATTTAAAACGATGCTGTGATATTATTACAGTTGATTTTATTTATAACAGTAATTAAATAGACTATCAAGTAAACAATCGGCGCCCTGCAGGCGGCTTAAATTATTTTAACCTTACTTAAAAAACACGTTCTTTTGGCCCCGCTGACATTTCACAAACCTGGCAGTTTAATCAACCATTATATAGCCATAATGAAACAACTTCTAAGACTTGCAAGACGTTCAGTAAGTCATAGAAATAGATTGAAATCGATGGGGATACGTAATATTATTATGGATAATTTGATAAACTAAAAGTTAATAAAGTCACTTTGTAAATTCGGCGCCATTCGACTATATTATTAAATATATAAATGCACAAGTTTTTAAAGTAAAATTTTAATCGAAATTAAAATGACATACCAGCATCGGGAGGACCAGGTACAATTACAGATTCTTCCTTGAGCCACGACGTGACAGTGACATGGTCTGGTCTGTCGCATATGAGGACAGCCGAAGCTCCGAGGCTAGCATGAGCTCCTTGAACATGTGGCTCATAACTGTCTGCCAATACTAAAACAAGATTTGTATAATGTAATTGCGAATAACATAATGTATATAATATTATTATAACCAAATTACAAAAATATTTTTCAGCTTTTCTATATTAACTTAGCTCTGAAATATTACGAAGACAATTTGTTATTTTATATTTAATAATTTATCAAGTTTTTGAAAATTGCTACATCGAAATTCTTGTATATATTTGTAAATCGTATCTGCTTTCATTCAATCATGTCTGCAGCTTGAAAAATAATATTGTATTCTGTTTCATCATTTCATATCTGATATTACATTTGATTAAATTAATAAATATTTTTATATTGTAAAGACGCTATTCTGTAAAAATATTAAGTTACATAAGACAAAAAAAATATACGCACAGCACAAATATATGTTTGATTTCTTTAAAAGATGAATGATTGAGAGCATTTGTATAGCATGAAAAAAATTGAATTCTGGTAGAGTTCTTTTTATAAGAATTTTTTTTTTGCTTATAAGTGGAGATGGATTTTAATATTTTTTTATTGCTATTTAATATAATTTTCAATACATTGACACTAGTTTAACAAATTTTTAGCCTGCAAAGTTTGTCAAATCTGCCAATATGAGTTAAACCAATGTCCAGAAAATAAATTTAATGTCAGGAATAAATGAAAAGGACAAATCTTTCTTTTGAAAAAAATTGAGTTGTCACCGATACTTGAACGCGGAACTTTACTATTGCCGGTAAACTGCTCGTACAGATAAGCTATGTCAGTTTATGTAATTTTCGTCAGATTTTGTCCTTGCATGTACCTCAATGGCTCTTAATAATTAAAAAAAATATATAATCCTGAGATTTAACCCTTAATATGGCCGCAGCAACCTAGCAATAATGTAATTATTCTATGTAGGTGGGTGTACTCTTCGTAATCTGAGTAATGAAATGTGGAATAAGTTTACTCATAATGTGCCAGAACTATCCCCTTGCCCTGTAGAAATTCACAATTATATGAATCAATTCACTATATTAATTCTAAAGAGTCATACAAAAATTGCAAATACAGAAATGTATTTCTGACTATAAGATCCGAAACATTTAAACATGAAGACGTGTCAAAAAAGAATTCACTGGGGTAGATACATATTGGTTGGTGCGTATACATCTTGGTTGGTTTAAGTTCTTGGACTATTAATGTTCAGTAGAGTAACCTAATGTTAGTGATCCAACCACTTCATTTCTTCTGTAAATACTGGTAGGTTTCAGAAATACGATCCAATTCGTCTTCTATATTTTCTTAAGTCCCCGTAAGAATGACTTAAAGTTCGGTATAATTCATAATGGACTGGGATAAATCCAACCTTTAATTGAAGTCCTACACTGGATCTTTTTGAGGGCATCCGATAGAATCATCTTCTTCATCGTTGTCTTCGGAAGAATTTTTTTATTATTATTCTTTTCCAGTTCCCTGTATAATAGTGGCTGTGTGTTACAGTCAGACTAGACTTTTGGACTGAAGTATCAAAAAAAATTATAAACATGCAAATTAAATGTATTAATTTGAAAGATATACATATTAAATCAATTTATCAAAAATATTTCTTGTTGCTACCGGGATTCGAACCTGGATCTTTTTTTATCCAGGGAAATGCATTAACCGATTATGCTACACCAACACAGTAAGTTGACGACAAATTTTCGAACTTATATGTTGCACTTTTAAATTGATACATTTGTCGTTCCATTATTTGAAAGCAATCTTCTTTATAACAATAATGTATGGTTTATACGCAAAATATTAATCATTGTATCTACAAGTTTGTACAGAAAGATTATAAAGAATTAATACACAATGACACTGAATCGAACCTTATTCCGAAAGTAGAACTCAAAATCTATGCAAATAATTAAAAAACTAGTCACTCCTTACCAAACTTTTTGGAGGCATTGTTATGAGTTCACTATCCTCGATGCGTAAAAACCGCCCGAGCTGAACTTTTATTTACTTCTGACAGCGGTTAAATAAAAAGTGCTTTCCAAAGCGGTACCATATTATATGTCTCACTGTCATATTATTATATTCTAGGGTTTTCAGAAGCAGTTGCCCATTTATAAAAAAATATAATTCCATCAGGGAAGAACATATACCCTTGCCTTATAAAGGGATAGCTTTAAACGAAACCTGTTAAGTTACGCCAGCACTTCCAGGTAATTTTTCAACCGGAATATCTATTTTTTTAAATTATTTTTATATGTTTATATTTTCAGTGATACATTTCATTATTAAGGGAAAGGGAACACATTCTTATTGTGAAGTTGTAATTATTCAGAACATAGGTCTGTGATATTTTAAATACTAATTAAATGTATTAATTATAAAGATATACATTTTATTAGTATTTAATACCTTTCATTTTTAAGTACTGTGTTCTTATTGGTGGAAAAGTTTCCGTGAGTATCTGTCGTTGACTGCATTTGCCTTGCTAATTATTTGGTGGGTGTATTTTTGTGTAGACCATCCTCTCTGTCGTCTTCTCGTAATCTTTCCCTCAATGATTATTATGCACTGTGGGAAAGATTATGATGTATTCTTTTTATTGGCACATTTGGTTTTCGATCGTGTTTATTATGGACATCTTTTATTGCACTCTCTTCAGAACATTCTTATTTCTTCGACCAAATTTTTTTATTAAATTAAATTTAAATACTAATTAAATATATTAATTAGAAAGATATACATAAAAATAACAATTTTATCGAAAAATATATTTGTTGCTACCGGGATTCGAACCTGGAACTCTTTTCAATCTGGGAAAGGTGCATTAACCGACTATGCTACAGCAGACAGTACTTTTGACGAGAAATTTTCGAACTTATATGTCACGCTTTTAAAATTAATACATCTATCGTTCCATTATTTGAAAGCCATCTGCTTTTTTATTTTTACGGAATCTTAAATACCACTGAGTAGTCCGATAAGAGACGCCGGAATTAACAATTAATTTTTATTAAATTTTGCACACATTGATACAACTTATATATTAATAAGGAGAACACATTCTTATTGTGAAGTTGTAATTATTCAGAATATAGATCTGTGTTCAACACACCTCCAATGCTTTCAACCTGTAGAGGTCAATCGCTTTCACAACCATCATCACTGCCAAATGCACCTTGCAGATACCTGAACATAAAACTAGGCTCTCATCAGGCGCAAAGATATCCCGGCTACCGACAAAAATTACATATATCAATAACAGACGTCTGCAAAGCTGACCTCTGAGCGCTACTCCTTTCGTGGCTACCTTCCCGCTAAGATGTCTAGCAAACGCTCCTTGGTGTAAACTTTTCATATTTTTTAAACTTTAACTATGCTAAAGTATAATAAATTTTCATCTACCGTAAGTAGTCTCACGTTCTTTAATCTGCTCTTGCCACATTTTGATATACTAATATAGTAAACGTCGCACATTATCCCCAAAAATCTATTACTTTCTCTCTGGTTCTTTGTCCTGGTTTATTTTTGTATGTTTTAATAACTACAAAACTCGTGCTTAAAAAAAATAGTTTGCTTATTTGACTTGGAGATATATTTTTTGTTGCATCAAAAGCTTCATATAAAAATTATTATTAAATTTTCAAGGATTAAATTCTATAAAACTACAACATCATCAATAAAAAGGAAATTTAACAACATATTATTAATGCAATATGCATATCATGTTGATGAGGATGCAAATAAATATTACGTGCTTTATACAAATCTTATTCATCGTTTTTAAAAAACTATTAAGGTATACAAATCTATTAAAACTTCATATATTTAAATAAAATACCGAAAATGATTACCCAACAAAGACAGGGCGATGCCCGACTTTTCAGTTATCACGGCTGACTGTTCGCCAGTGCTGTGAATGACTATGACCAACACAAGTGAAGTACCGCATTGCAAATGTCAGCGAATAAATTATATTACGGCATTGTCAGAATTATTGCTTGTACAGTAACGGACAACTGGCAATAATGTCGCTCTCACTGAATATCACGACTACTATAGTGTTTATTTGTACTTGGATGTGACAAATTCTGCTTTACAAAATGTTTTTTCCGAGCGAAATATTCCAGTAAATCGTAACTGAAAATAATTGGATATGTCGAATGATCAATACTGCATTCAATTTCGAAAAACGTTTGGTAACGTAGTACTGTAAAAATATGCAGCAGGGGACAGCGCGAGGAAAAGATAATATGTTGTAATGTATTGCATGAAATATAATGTAACTGCAAATGCTCTAATCATAAATTACATGAAATTTTTTTAAGGAATACTTATTTTCAGAACATGGTTCTGTAGTATTTTTAGTTGATTCGTGTAATTTGTATTATAATATGTGATCTTATATATTGTTAAGGGATGAGCCGGGGGTTCACTGTATCGTCCATTTAGTCGGAGTGCATGATAAATGGGTTTGCAACGTCAAAATTACTTACTCACCTTTTTATGGTTCTTTCTCCATCACTTATGGAAAAAATTAAACTGTTGATTTCCTACAATAAAATTATTTCTACCACATTGAAAGATTTTTTGAACTTAAAAAAAAAGTTGTGTATTCAAAAATGACAAATATAATTATAGTTAGAATTTAAACAATTCATTCCTATACTAAATGATGATTTTAACATAAATGTTACATAATCCAAAATTTAATTTTAATATGAAAGTTAAAAATGTAAAGTAACAAATAAAATTAAGCATAATCGCATTTTAGAAAAATAGAAAGTCAATAATTCAAACAAATGTTTCTCCAATAATGGATCTATATTAGAGGATGTAATCATAAAATAATCTCAAACAACTGCATTTGAAATATAATTTATGAAATTAATATCTGAGGGAGTGGAATATTATACCAGTTTAGCAGTGGCGTGCATTAAACATGAACTTAGGTTATACTGCTAATATCGATGGGAATTATCATTAGAAGTTGTATTTATCATTCATTCTTACAGAAACATGTTTTTGTGTCAGTATACCTGTGTGAGTGTGTATTATTACTAGTATTCTTGGGAATTTTGTCAAGTTATTTACTAATGGAGTTAAAATATGTTATAATATAAAATAATACTACCTATAAAGTGTATTGGAATGCATACAGTCAAGTCCGCTTCAAACGCACAATAGCGGCGTTTTGCAACACGTCTGTTAAAGCGAAAACATGTATTCAGAACACCGCGCGGTGCGAGTGCGTTTAGTTCTTATACGTCTGGAACAGATTTTGCGAAAAAACACATGCGCAGCTTTATTTGTCAATTTTAAATTCTTCTGCTAGTTATACGGTTCTAGTTAACACGTTAATTAATTAATTAAATTATTTTGATGTAGATCTACATACTTAATACATAATATGTCAAATAAATATTTAATGTACATTTATTTCGCAAAGATTATAGTTATGCACAGCTTTTTTGATCATATAGAGTGTACGCCCCTGCACGAAAAGTCACGAGAAATAATAGGTATACGTGACATAATTTATAACTTAATTAAGTAAAAGATTTACTACTAGGTTAGCAGTGCACTTGACAAATAACATTGTTATTATATTAAATCACTAAACTTCAGTGTGTGATTGGAATATTTCCTTGAGATTACGCAAAAACTGCTCCATTATTATCTAGGCCGATATTTTAGCTTACTGTGGCATGCGTTGCCCAGCAAAAGATCTCGTCAATAATGATTTGAACCTGTGATAGTATCCTATCGTGACATCGTTAAAATTTTGTCAGTTTTAAAAATGGAACATTCTTCTAGTTCCTAGAAATAAGAATTTACGCAATACAAATTTTGACATGATTATTTCCCATACATGTGCGATAGTATCTATTTCTTTTTGTTATTTACCCCTCTTATAAAGTTGAACGTACATGATTTAATTTCACTTTAAAGCACAGCGTACCCGGCCAATGCCGGCCGCTCTCACTCCGTGTCCACACTTCACGGAAACGACAAACCCGCCATATTGAATTACACTGGACCTTGATTAGTTAACACTCACTATGGTGACACTAAAAATAAAAATGAGTGACTTACTTTCGTTCCGTCATAATATCTATAATGCATAATGTGTAATCTATATATATATACCTGAAAGATTATAGAGTTGATTTGGCAATGTAATTAACCGCACAACCTTGGTTACCATTCTGGCTATTTTATTGCAGCTGAAAATGTATAAGCTATAGAAGTTCACTTTTATTCAGTACTAAATAGAATTATAAAGGAAAAAAACGATACACTTTTATAAATACATCTTCTTGTCTATTTAACATCGATGCCTGACCGAGTAAATGACAACAATTCCTTTCAAATATAACAATCAATCGATTAGATCGATGAATTCTCTTAGTGGGATCAAATCAAAGCCAGTAGAATATCCTTTGATATTCGACCTAAACCCGCATTTTACCTGATGAGCACCTCTTATGTTTACGACCGGCCCACTGCCTTTGTGGCTTGAAGTAAGCATGAATGACCATATTTGTGTTCTAAAACGGAATACAGAGCTAACGGCTTTGAAATGGAAGTCTGTTATCGATTTGTTGCAAGTGACTATATAAAGAAGTCTTATTTGATATCAAATTATAATACTTCACTAAATCAAAATGTGGGATATATCGGAAATAGTTTGTTTTCTGAGATGCTTTTCTTTCTGATCGCCTTTTTTAGATATTTAAAATACTCTCTATCTAAAAACACAATGTGAATAATTAATAAGTAGTTTATTGTCGACTTCTAGAAAAAAACTATCAAAAAAGTTGCTTTATGATAGATGTTAGAGACATCTATATTAAAATGTATAGTATTTTCCAATTTGCAACTCATAAAATATTCCAAGTTAATATTTATTGGTATTAATATCGTCACTTTTTTATGCGTCTTTTCAGATAATTATTTATTAAATTGATTTAATTTGAGAGCGATCGATATAGTTGAGTTGAGTTCAATTACAATAAGGATTAATTCATCCAAGATATTGTGATTACTAAAATTTCTGAATTAAATAAAAATTGAATTTATACCTAATTTCATAATTTTTGATTAATTAAATTTACGTTTCGAACATCTCAATGATCACTACACTCCATGAAAATTGATCCACGTCTTCCGGAAGTTGTTCTTTTTGAAGGTTTCCGTCAGTCTGGATTTCATAATCGTGTCACTTCAATGAAAATGCCAATGTTATGCTTTGAACCTTCTCAATTGAATAGTGGCAAAACATAAATTTTATGTTATGTTTTAAAACTGTGACATTTTATACAAAGTATAAAATTTGAGCAATATTTTATATTTTAAATTATTATTGTTTTACTTTTTTATCAATTTTCTTTCGAATTTGCCTACAAAGTTAATTTTAAAATTATCCTACAAAGAAAGTGTCGGCCGTAAAGTTGGACTTTTATATATGTACGATATATGAGTGCCATTTGATATTTCTGTCTAAAATTGTGTACATATGTACACGTTCGTTGATTTTTAATAAAGTGGCTTTTAGTTTCTTTATTATAATTTAACGATTATGGTTTTAGAATAAACCGTGACATGACAACAGTGTCTGTCCTTACAGTCGGTCTCATCCCTGAATTATAAAATGACTTGTAAGGCGTGGGGTTGGTGGTGATTTCCCAAGCCGCCAATGCCGGCTTTGTCGGAGTAGAAATTAGGAATGAGACTCTATGAGACGTAGTGGAAGTTCACATACAAATTTTATTTGAAGACGAATGAATTCATGCATAAAATACAAACTCAAAAAAGAATACAGAAAGCAGTGACGATTTTTTTATAAATTCGCTGTACTACCAATAATCATCATAATATCTTACAAAGTTACTAACGCCCTTTCCCCTCCGAGATTAACAGAGAAAATAAAATGCTGCTTATCATGATACATCACTATTTCTACATTTACTCATAATTATAATATTACATTACTCTAACATAATGTGTACAAAAATGTATTTTCATTAATCAATATTATTGTACTACTATTTGCTAGATGTACCTATAGGAGATAAATGTCGTGCTTGGATGGGGAGATTATTTACAATTGTGAATAATTGTAATAAGTAATATAACAAACTATCTATTATTATGGAGAACACATTCTTATTGTGAAGTTGTAATTATTCAGAACATAGGTTTGTGATATTTTAAATACAAATTAAATGTAATAATTAGAAAGATATGAATATAAAATATATTTTATCGAAAAATATTGTTGTTGTTACCGAGATTCGAACCTGGATCTCTTTCAATCCGGGAAACGTGCATTATCCGATTATGCTATACCAACACAGTAGATTAACGACAAATTTTCGAACCTATGTGTCACACTTTTCAAATTAATACATCTGTCGTTTTATTATTTGAAAGCCATCTATTTTATTTTTACGGAATCTCAAATACCTTTGAGTAAACCGATAGGAGACGCCGGAATTAACAATTCATTTTTATTAAATTTTGGACACATTAATACAACTTATATATTATTAAGGAGAACACATTCGAATCCCGGTAGCAACAACAATATTTTTTGATTATATTGATTTTATATGTATTTTCTAATTAATACATTTAATTTGTAATTAAACCAGCTACCTTGTCATGTTGTTTCCACACGAGAGTAGGCAAAGGAGATATAATGTTTATGTTAACTTGATGATTACGCACTCAAGCTCATCGATTATCTGATCTTACACGAAGTCTATTCCTGTTTCAACAGAACTTTCAGCATAATCAGCTTCCTTGCATTCTTCTTTCATAAGTTCGGATCTTCATTTACTTATACTCGATATGAAATTCGTACTAAAAATATTAATTATAGAGTAAATTATTTTGTTTAATTTTCTGGGCTATTCTGCCGTACGTACTCAATTTCTCTGGTAAACATTTCGGATCCCAGTACATGGTTCATTATTAGATCTGATGTTGCTGATGCGATGTGTGATTGTTGGTGTAAACCGGATATTTATAGATTTCAAGTGCCTCCGTAAACTTGGCTAAGCACTTTCGAATACTGGCCATCATTTTGTATTTAAGTCGAAGATCTTAGGAAAGTTCATAGTCAACTCGTTAAGTAACAGATTGAGGTCGTAACTACAAATAATGTATTTAATTTTAATTAATACAATCCTGGCTTTTTCTATTCTATATTTGGTCTCTTGGAGTAGTCCACTCTCTCATTCAATGTATAACCTTAAGGGTTCTAAAAATCAAAGTTTTTTAAAATAAACGAATAAAGCTTTTTTTTTAAATTATGAATATTATAAAATATACTTTGAAGCAAGATTATAAACAAAAATTAAAACCATTAAAAGTTTAAATTGAACTATTCAAATCAAAATTATGAATTATGTGATGTTCATGATTGTGTACCAATTTACAAAAACTTCAACTAGTTTTACATCAACTAAAAGAAATGTCTATGGATAAAATTTATCTCGGAAAATCTTTTCGGAAGTATATATAGGACAGTACAGAGTTGAGTGCGAAGTAAGCTATGAGCGAGACAATGAGAACCGACAAACCTATATATTGTAGATAGATATCTACAGCGATATTAATGTAGACACATACTCTATGTGTGGTAGGCAGCGGTTGACTAGCTAGCCCATAATAATTTTTCTCTAAATGGTTGTTTATAAATAATATCAGAAATGAGAAATTGTTTTATATGTGGTATTAAAATTCATGTCAATATTTTTTATAACAATAAGAATAGAGAAAAAAAATCATTTTATTCCGGTAAAAAGGCAAAAAATAACAAAAGAGAATTTCAAAAGATGGCACTCTACGACTTGTCTGCTGACGTGTTGTATACGCTGTCGCCTTTATTGCATGGGAAGGCAAGGACGAATAATACAAAAGAAAATGGTCGGGTCAGAAGTGAATATTGTAGTAGAACGAGAAGCGTAACGTAAGTGGTTACGGAGTTAAAGGTTGTTAAAATTTATAGTGTGTATTTGTGTGACTAAACAAAAAAAGATTGGAAGAATGTGTGCCAAGCAGGCATTATCTTATACCATTTTAACTTTTTTTAAATTATTTATATTCTGAAGTTCAGACGGCACTATACTCACAATTGATTCACTAGGATAATGGTCGACTACAAAAATGTTAATTAAGTTCATTAATGCCTATAAGCACCTATTGAAAGGTGACGAAATTATTATACAAAATTATATTATATTATATCCAGGTTGATTTTAAGAATCACATGCTCTCTCCAGGAAAATAACAGGAAGTGTGCCGAATATACACGCTCTACGTGAAACTTCTTTGTTCATTTTGTATGTTGATTTTCATCTCAATTTTTAATTAATTTGATGATTTTTTAATGAAAATATGACGAAAGAAAATTGTGTTTTATTGGGAGACGATAATGCGTCACGCGCTCCTATTGTTACAAGCATCTGACATAGACTGATATAAGGGTGTGATCAGGGCTAGCGATGGATGTGAATATCCTGTGAATGAACCTCCGAAATGCATTTTAGTCCTTAAAGGAGTTTTTTTCTTGTGATACGTATGTGCCGGAAAATAAGTTTTAGTTTGAAAACTATGACACAGAACACCTTACTGTGGTGTAACTTTTCAAAAATTTCATGACGATACTTGATATAGATTTACTAATTTTCAAGATCTAAATAGCCCATTGTAATTATATTTTACTAATAACCAATAGTGAAAAAATAGTGTTCTATTTTTCAATAAATCCATCTGTCGGATCTTCTTGCAAATATATCTACGTAAGCATCCAGAAGACGGTGCAAGTTTTTTGTTTTTAATGTTTAATTAGCAAATATAAAATAGATCTACTTTTAAAGTACTAAAATGTTATGTTTATATTAAATGAACAATATTATTTTATTGAATATTAATTGTGAATATATATTAGAAATATTTTATATGGACTTGTTTGAACAGATTTATTTTTCGTTTGATTTATAAACACTGCCTGTGTTGTCACTATAGTTATTTGTTAGAGCTTTTTTGTAAAATCATTATTAAGCCAAATATACGATTTGCTTTTCATATTTTATTCCAAGAAAGAAGGCAATTTGTTATAATATTTATAAGTAATAATCTACATCATCATCTCTATTTATATCTAAGATACGTCATCTTTATTTATCGTATGTGTATTTACTAACAAAGAAAAATATACAAAAAACTGGGTAAGTAGGTATATACTAATAGCAATTTTTAATATACACTCAATAAAAGCAATCTTCCTGAAGAAACATATTTTTATAGATCTTTTGTATTCTTTACTTTCTATAAAGATATTTAATTTCTACAACAAGTGCTTACTTCAAATATAAGTGAAATATTTATCTTATTATTTTTATCACTCTTCCTCAATTCATTATTATAAAGGTACTGTCAAAAAAAATCACTTTATTTTGAAATCTTTCTTAATTGAATCATTACTTTAAAACAAAAAAAAAGTGTAGTATTATGTTTAAGATTATCTTTACATTGTCTTTAATTTATTATAATATATATATATAATATTAAAAATGTAGTAACTTAAGATAAAATATATCAGTAAATTAATTATAATATAAGTTCATTATGTGGTAAATAATTATTTAAAAGTAATTAACCGTTTATTATCCATAGAAAAATATATCTTTCATGCAAATAACTCAAAGATCGAAATTGTTAATTACATGAAATATTTTTGCCGGCATCGATGTTCATAACATTTTCGTACGCCTATATCTTGTTCATGGAAGTTAAAATACTTCATGAAATTTATTACGTAATCCTTACCCGCCCCTACCTCTGTTCCCACTATTTTATCGTGTGTTTTTTCAGAACAGTAGTAATTGGGCTGTGTGTTGCTCTATATTTCGACTTTGAGTCCACCGATTTTTTAGTTCGTGGAACAGAATGAAAATAATGAAATTTTTTTTAAAAGCAACAGATATTCGAAAATATACTGAATATAGTGAAAATGAGATCATTTAAGCATATGTATGTCGAATCTATTTATAATAGAGTAAAAAATAAACATATCAGAATATAATGTAAGGCTGTAGAAAAATGCGTAGTAATTAAATATATTAATTAGAAAGATATACATGTATAATCAATTTTATCGTAAAATATACTGTTTGTTGCTACCAGTATTCGAACCTGGATCTCTTTCCAATCCGGAGAAGGTGCATTATCCAACTATGCTGCAGCAGATATTACCTTTGTAGACAAATTTTCGAGCCCATATGCTACATTTTTCAAATACACCTACCATTTCATTATTTGAAAGCCATCTACTTAGTTTTTACGGAATCTCAAATACCTTTGAGTAAACCGATAGAAGACGCCAGAATTAACTATTCTTCTTTTTTAATATTGGACACATTGATACAACTTATATATTATTATGAATTTTTGTTAAATTTTGAACACATTGATACAACTTATATATAATGAGTAGGTTTAAAAAGGGCTCTTTGGTTTGGTCATGTGGAACGAATAAATTAGGCGAGAATGGTAAGAAAGATATTGGAATGTTTATGGCACCAAAAATAAAGGACATAGATAACCAGACACTAAATGATTTTGTTAAAAGCGTCAATAATCAACGCTCTTGCATTAGAAAATGTATGAATGTGGATGAGGCAAGAGTTGTATATTTAGTTGGAAAAGTTTGGCGCTCTATCCTCTCTGCATACCCCGGGAAACAGCACCGTGGTATGTTAAATAGTTAGTTAAAAACAAATTCTTCATTCCGTAAAAATCATTAATGGTAGAAATAAAAAAGTTTCACTTAAGAAGATAGTGCTCAGCAAGAGCCAAGCCAAGTGTATTTTTATTTTAAAGTATTTCTTTAAAAATAATTGAAAAATTTTATTAAATGTTTTATTTTATAGTTACCGCAGCCCACACGAGGTATTGTGTTGTTATTTTCTGAGAGATAAGAATTTATCTTACTATTATTATGTCATCTCTCTTACACAAATTCTTGTAATACCTTTACCAGTAAAAAATTACCTTTTAAAAGGAAAATGAGCACGTTATCATTCTAGATATTACTTACACAGCAAAATTTTCCAAACACGTAATAACCTGATTATTTATCAAGTCAAGAATATTATTTTTATGCTCTTATTCATACAATATTCTGGAGAAAAAAAACATGGGACGTAATATAATATTAAAAAAATTTCACGTTCATCCAATAAATAAAAATAAATCAAACAATAAATCTTTTTGTACGAGTAAAACGAAAACATGATGTTTTGTGAACGTATCAAATATCTCCGTCGTGTGCTTGGTTTTATAACTTCAGTCAATATCGCACGTACCTATTCTGTGACCCGAATATAACGGCCAATAAACAGGGTCCCATCTGCCGATTTTAATTAAAACGCTCTTTGTGACTGCATCCAGGCTATGCATATATAAAAAGCCGAGCTGGTCTCTGCATTATTTTATGGATAAAGTTATTTGCACGGCTTTTGTACGATATTCAGAAAATTTGGTACGTCGTATTTTTGAATTTAAAAAATATGAATATGTATATTATATCAACCAAGAGTCTTTATATTTAAAAATTTTCATTAGGACCGAAATATGGGGGTGGCTTACGTTATGGGGGTTAAAAGATTTATTTTTAATATTGGTTCCGTCTATTTTGTTTTTCCTATGCTATTATAATACAGTGCATTATAAAATGCAACCGTTGATAGATCTATCAGTTGACAGTTGACTTTAAACCGGATAGAAGTTGTGTAGGTTCATTTTATTGACTAAATATTGCTATGAAACTTTAATCTGTAGCCAGATCACCTGTAAGTGATGTTAAATATTCCATATACATTTTATCTAAATATTATATATTTTTAATTTATTTTACATTTTTACATTTTTTTTATAAAACGAATTAAGTATTTTACATTATTAAAATTAAATGTTTTTTTTTCGCTTACCTCTCCAAAAAAGACACTAGCTCTTGTGCTTGGAGAGGGAGTTACACTGTAATAATTTAATATAGAGAGTTATACATTTGTAGTCTATAATTATTTATTGTCTATTTGTGTGCTTCTTAAATGTCGTATAATATTATTTGTTTTCTAATTATGTGCTTCTGAAGTGTTTATTTAATTTCTTTCTAAGTTCGTTTAAATCTTTAATTTGTGTAGGGAGGCTATTGAAATTTTATATCCGTAAGTATATAAAAATTTTCTGATGGTGTTTATGTTACATTTAGGGATTTAAAGTTATTTTTAAACCTTGATGATGCGGTTGTTTCAAATTTTACAGTGTTATTTAGTAATTGATTAATTGAGATTTTTTTTGTAAATGTTTACTATTTTGGGAACTGGGAATTTTGCATGAAATGTTTGTGTTGAAAAAGTTGATATTTTTTTACATATTACTATGATGGTTGTTCTCTATATTATTTCTACCGAGTTCATTATATTATTGTATGCTTCTCCCCACCCAATTATTTCATACTGGAGTGTGAGTAAACAATAGCAAAATATACCTTTTTAAAATTATTTATACTTAAAATGTTTCTTAATCTTATGAATATATAAATACATTTTCTTATTCTTTTCACTGGCTGACTTCTTCTTGTGACTGGCATTTTAATAGTTGATCAATAATTACATCGAGATATTTGATTTCTTTTTTTGGGCTTAAGTTTGTACATGTTGAGTCATTACAGGTAATTTAGTTGCAGTTGTCGATATGGATAGAAATTTTTGTATAATAATATTTTAACTATTTGGTTAGTAATTTTAATAAAATTATACCATAACTTTGTTTGTAAGTACTTTAATTTTACATATACACCTATTGGTTCTAAAAACAATTTTTTTCTTCATTAGGATGTTAAAAAAATTAATAACAATTTGAAATTTGATTATACTGATTTCTTTGTGTGTATAATCATATGGATAGTTTATGCAAAACAGAAATATGAATTTTACTCATTTTTACATACCATACCAATAACGCTCCTACGCCAAGGTGATTTGCACTATAAATAAATATGTCCTTATATAGGTATATGTTTCATGTACATTATTCGTAACCTAATTTTATATGCTAAGAGGCTATGTTTAATAATATCCGGTGCCCGTCTTTAATTAATCACAATTTAAAAATTAATGCCAAACCTGAACTTACCGGTATTAGAAATTATTTTCGACAGTTTTTCATTGAAATAAAAATGTCTACAATATGCATATTATTTAATTTAGTTGTAGCAAATATGTTTTAAGAACTAATATAATATGGTTAGGTAATCCAATTAAGATTCCATTTTACTTTCAATATAATATTAACTATTCGTTTATGATATACCTACCTAATTATAGATAAAACTCGATTTTGAACATTCAAAAGCCACTTCACAAATCTTCAAAGAAATGGAATTCTAAGAAAAATCAATATTGTGAACTCCTAAAACTTGCCCCTGGTAATTTCATTTCTTTATCCACCGAGCAATGAAAGGTAGGTAGGTAGGTAACCAACAAAAACTCAATAACGTTTCGCTACAGTTTCATTCTGGGACGACTGCGGAAGAGGACTCCGTCATCAAATTTGGACAGAAAACTGTGCTATATGTATTGCTAGCAAGTGCTATCCACTATTTTATTATTGCTGTATCTTAGTGGTTAACTTTAAATAAAACTTATATTTATAGCGTTTGTAGAAAGTACCTAGAAAAATGAACAATACAAATTAAATGAATTTACTAGAAAGATGTATGTACAGAAAAAAATATCTTTCGAAAAAATATTTGGTTGCTACCGGGATTTGAATTCGACTATTTGATATTAATATTAATTCAAAATACCACAGTATAAAATTGTCTTAAAAAGAAAGAAAAGTTGAATATAATTTTGTAAGACTATATTTAAAAAAAAATTGAGATGCATAGACGGAATACGTACTTTGTCTACATTTAATCTGAACATTTGCGCTATGAAAACAGAACTAAATTGATGATATCCGAGTCTCGAACCCAAACAAGAACATCGTTTTAGTTTTAATATTAAATTTATTCCAAATATTCTACAAAACCTTTCATATTAAATTTGCAGAAAGATTATGGCGATTGATTTGCTTAAGAGAATAAATAATAAAGATAAACTAATGATATTTTTGGGTCCGCATAGATGAAGATACGAAATTGTTATTTTTTTATATCTTCATCTCGGGGGACTCCGTGGAACCAATTACGGATTAATATCTGTACTGACTGCGATCGCTCAACAAACCTAACGATTGTCTTATTCCCTTTTTGGGACGAGATTATCGTTTTATTGAGTTCATTAATAATTAAATTAGTTTGCCTGTCTGGCTATGCTGTATAGTTTTGTTAATTCGTTGGAGAAGTTGGACTCCGCTGACATTTTATTTCGGTTAATATAGCAAATTGTACTAAGTATGTACATTATTACACATATTTACATTTACAGGATTAATATAAAGGTTGAGAAAGGATGGACTAGTTCCTATTTTATAACAATTTTTTTTGTTTCTTCTCGCCTTTATTAGTTAATTCTTTATTATTACTTTATAGAATATATAAATAAAAGTAGGTACTTAAGAACAGGAGTGAATCTACTATGAAACTTAAGCTTCACGCCCCTAATCTCAGAATAAACTTTTGTCAACATTGCTTAAAAACTTTAGGGCTACTGTACAAGAAAGGATTTAAAAAATATAAATGTAATGTAGTGTAATTCAATAAGTTTTCAATTTTAATTCATTCATAAAATGTGCCTTATGTAGTGTGGATTCTCATAAGTGTCTAAAATAAAAATTGTCTTATTTTTTCACTCTGTATGATGCAGTATGCAGAAAAATATATTATATTCCTTCTCACATTTCACTCCTCATTTCATCCCTCCATAAAACTAAAACAAGGAAATTAGTATTCATACCCATGACATTGGTGTGATAAAATTCAATATACCAAATATAATCAAAATCAAAGGGACGTTCATAATAGTTAAAGCTACAGGGCCTAAACATGTAGGCCCATCACTGTTAATTTTTTTTAATCAACAAGTATCTCTCAATGAGACTTTTATCTCAGTCAGTAATGTAACCATTACAATATTATTTGAGATACAGCACGCTTCAGACCACAGAACCTGGATATGGTGGTAAGAGAAATCGAGGAAGAAAGCGTTCGCCGACATCTTGGATTAACTAGGTGAAGGAACTGACAAGGATTAGTCTTCATTCTATTCTAAAAGTAACAAAATATCACAATATCAGTGATTATATAGACGTTGCGGCATTTAAATAGAATTACAATTCTAAGAATTAAGGAACTGATGAGGAAAGTATTATAAAAATGAACTCCTTGTTCATATTATGGAAATAACAATCAGTGATAAGATAAACATGGCGTACAGTACATACAATCAAAAAAACTGCATTACTGACAATTCCGGGAATTTTTTTTTTTAATAATCCATAATATGGATTAACATAAACGGAAAATTTATTACAATTAGGGCTATCTGTGTACCAGTAGAAACTTTAATTCCTTAATTCTAAAAACTACTACGACAACCCACTGCTGTAGCCGTAGCGCTACTGTCAACCGACGCGGCGATTTTAGATATTCAAATTGCTATATTAGCTACCTACTGAATTGAAAATCTATCTTAAAATTTTTAACGTCTTGTTTTTATAATCGTTCTTTGCATACGAGGTGCATTTGTTTTTGATTTGGGACAAATAAAAAGCAATTGGCAATACTATTTTCTACGTTATTCTTTAATAAAAATAATAATTTCTTTCAGCTATTATGTGAATGATTTTCAAACAATAAAATAATCATGTTCAGTCATTAAAAGTCTTCTTAAAAACGTCCATACATTTTTATATAGGTAAAAAGGCATTATTTTACGTTAAAATTTTAACCTTGAATAGTACTCAAAAATTCCAAATAAATAAACGGTAGTGTCGTATAAACGACGGATTCATTTTTCCTAAAGACGTTGGTTAAACTTAAGTTCATAAACATATATTGTAATACATGTATTATATATGATTGTATAATATGTTTGGTAACAGCATAACCTAAATCTATACCCACTGCACGCCACTGTAAACGATGACCGGTAGCCGTGATTAAATTATTGGTCTCTAATGAACCAATAATTATTCGTTGAATTACAAATAATTACAACTGTTTCAATCGAACACCAATGGCGGTTTATGTCATCACTAGTGAGAATTTTCGGTGTATTTTAGGTGAGATTTGAGTGTATAATGTAGATTAGAAATAAATTACTATTTGTTTTCGATAGGTAAACATATTGATATAATATGATACCATGTTTGTAAGTAAAGGTGGGTAAAAAATAATATAATAACTATTTAACTTTTTGACTCAATTTCATTTTACTTAATGACAATCACTTACCCGTAGTAACCCAATTTTATAATAACCGTTTTTGATACCTATTCATAACTCTTGGATTACTGTCAATGCCCACTGAAGTGCTCCTTCCCTCTGGAATATGAAATCATTCATAATAGCATGGTTCGTTCATAAACCATTGACTTGAATTTGAATGCTTCTACAATCGCAGAAATACTACGCCGAATAAGCGTTCCTCAATAGCGTTAATTCAGTTTCATCACAATCGTCTTCTCTTTAAAAGAAAATAAATCTGAATGAATATTATTAATTAATAATAACTTTAAAAAGGTTTTAAGCGAATATCAACATATGACTAATATTGAAAAACACACTAATAAGAGTCTCTATTTGAAAATTATGCTATTTACATAAATGACAATAATAATGAATTTATTAAGGAGAACACATTCTTATTGTGAAGTTGAAATTATTCAGGACACAGGTCTGTTATTATTAAATACTAATTAAATGTATTAATTAGAAAAGTATACACATAAAATCAATTTTATCGAAAAATATTGTTATTGTTACCGGGATTCGAACCTGGTTTTCAAATAACAAATGTATTCATTTGAAAAATGTAACATATAAGTTCGAAAATATGTCGTCAAAAATACTGTGTGCTATAGCATAGTCGGTGAATACACCTTCCCCTGATTGGAAAGAGATCCACTTTCGAATCCCGGTAACAACAACAATATTTTTTGATAAAATTGATTTGATTTGATTTGATGTGTATACCTTTCTAATTAATACATTTAATTAGTATTTAATAATGAATTTACTTATGTGAAAATAAAACACTTGTTTATTTATTCTACTCATTTAATTTACTTGAGACGCGTTTCGCCTTGTAAGGGCATGTATAATTATATATAATTTTATTTGCATGAGATGAAAAGGGACACATTATTTATTGGAATTCTGAGGATTTCCATACATTTTGAATGCTTCTAATTATTATAAGTAACCATTCAGTTTCAACACTAATGATATTTAAATGTTATGGATATTATCAATCTAATGATGTTTTCATAGATTGCAAAATTATTTACTGTATAGATTATTTTGTTGTTAATTCGGATTATATTTAGTATATTTCATTTTGATTCTATGAAATGGGTAGATAATACATTATTTTTGACAACAATAAAAAAAATTACTTCATAAAATGCAAATAAGGTTTCCTTAGATTTATCTCTCTAGACAAGCACTCCGTTTTTAAGTTAGTATGATTTACCAAAAATATAATATTTTGCTATTTTTTACAATTACGTAGAACCTAATTAACCATCAAGAAATTAATTGTAAGTCTACGTAAACACGAATAACGTAAAGGTATTGTATAAGTTAAATGACGAGTTTCCCTTACTATATACAACACTTGTATATAGTATATATTAGAAATTCCCGTCAGCCCGAGGCTAGTTGTTTTCACTCGGTCGGTTGTGCCTCACGTCCTGCCGGCCAAATTAAATAATAGGACACGAGTTCCGACGGTAGCTACCTACTTTCCGCTTCCGCTTTACTAAGGTACGACCGGCCGAGCCCCAAGACCCGGATACAGACAAAGATGATGTTGAAAATGGATCGTTGTGCAAAAAGTAGAATCATAAACATTTAAAAAAATTTGATAAAATCATTATTATCGGACAGATATTTTTTGAAGAAACTTCATTCATTTTTTTAAATTGAACATTTCATATTTTTTATTAAAATATTTATAGTATACTGGTAAAAATGTTCTTATGTTTTCATGGCCGCGATCAGAATATTCATTTTCTGGGCTAATATGCCATGTATATCTGACCTTTCTATCCGGCGTTTCGGATCTCATTGCAGGGTCCATCTTTAGGGCTTATGTGATATGTAACTTTTAGTATTTTGATTAAGTACGGGTTCCAGTACCGAGTCGAAAGCAGGGTGTGTCATTTTAGGTTCTGACTTGCAATACCGTATCGAAAACAGGTGCTATGTGAAAGTTCCATATACTTTCGGATCACTATCTATGCGGACTCTTTGACTCCTATGGTTTTGAAATGCCGAATACCATGAAGTTTTTAGTTTTAGGCCGTCATCTCTATTAATATCCACTGCGTGTTCATATATTTCAATTGCCTCCTTAACCAGACGTGTGTGATAAATCTTATGCTTTCTTAGGATTTTTGGCTCAAATTCAAAATAGTGGCTCGTATTCAGAAAGTGTTTAGCCAATTTGCATGCCCGTTTATGCTCGTCAACCATTTTGGAAATTGTGCGCGCTGTTTGTCACACGTATACTTTCTCACAGTTCAGCAGTCGAGCCTATAATCATGGTTCATTTTCAAGATATTCCGATCCTTTGTTGATCTTAGTAGGTCCTTTAATTTGACGGTTGTACCAAATACCGTCTTTATATCTCGTTTTTTGAGGACTGTTCTGTAATTCTGTAAGTGACAATTTGAAAAAAAGGCAGGAAAGCGCTGTCAGCTTCTGAATGATTTTCGGGGTGGTCAGACTTCGTTCTTATGATTTACTGTATCTATTGACTTTGATAACCATCGCCATTCCAACGCATCACACAATACTTCTCTGTCTTTCTGCAGATGTTCTTCTCGACTTATCTTGTTTGCCCTCGTTTCTTGAGTTTTTATAACTCCTTTTTTCTGTGCTGAATGGTGGTGGGAATTCGCATGTAAGTAACGATTCGTGTGGGTCGGCTTTCTGAAAATGTTATGCCCGGCTTTATTTACTTTCTGATGGATCCTGCAAACCCTGCAGAAAATTGTAATTTAAAATAACGTTACATAGAATTATTTTTACAATTTTTCTTCTCTCCACCTTACACGCACGATCTACTTCAATTTGCAATTTGCTGAGCTCAGCGATTGTTTACATCTGTTCGTGTGTGCTTGAATTCAAATAAACAGGCTTATATGTGTATATTTGTGATACCGTGAAGAACGAATGAATAAATCCGCAACTCTTCTATGACCAGTGCTGAGAGAATCCGACATATCTCAGTGAGTCCAAAGGTGTGGCGCAAGCTGACACGACATCTCGACGCGGTTACTGGGTAAGTCGAACATTAACGTATTTTTTAAAAATTAAATCAATAACAGCTGGAAAAGAAAACGCTTCATATCGACCAAAAGCTTCATGAACATTGCAAACGAAATTTTCACAATTTTTATAGTGAATTTTCACAATTTCAATGCGCTTGCCCAATTCTTTTTTGTTAATGGTATTGTTTTTATTTGACAGATTTGATATAATATGACATTTATAACCCTGAAAGATAAAAAAATAGGAAGTTTGGATTATTTTATTTATACAAAAGTTATTATTTAACATCATTTCCTCAGGATTTCGTTTAATAGTACATAAGTCAAATATTTGTATTAAGGTACCGATATTATCGTGTGTTGTTGCTCTTTTCTCAAATAACAAGTACGCAAAAGAGCAACTTAAATATATTTTTTACTAAGATCGATTTTTTTCCCAGGTGCCGTTAAAGTTTTCAAGCTGTCAAGAAGTCTGGAGGTTTTCTTGTTCGATAAAATAAACGTAGCGAAAAGGGGTGAAGGGAAAGTGAAATTCCCTACGACACGGTGCGACGAAGATTAGGTTTACGGTTTTTGCTACTCTCTGCGTAAATGCGTTAGGTCGTGTTCTCTACAAAATCTATTTCATAAATTGAATTCAAAGTGTCTTCTCCTTAAAAACAACAACAATAATCTCAAACGATTTTTTTATTTTACAGTTTAACATTATTTTACGTTATGGTCAAAATAATTATTATGTTTCGTTGTAAACGTATAATTTTAATACATATTATGATTATTAATATTTAACGAAAACACGTTGTGGTATTTTTAATTAGTAATTATATTTGTGGTTAAAGTTCAGTATTAGATTATTTAACTTTGTTGTTGTTTGCTACCGGGATTCGAACCTGGATCTCTTCCTATTCGAGAAATTACATTAACCGGTTATGCTACGGCAATACTGCATTAACGACAAACTTTCGAACTTATATGTTACACGTTTTTAAATTGATACGTCTAACGTTCCATTATTTGAAAGCCACCTTCTTTATTTTACGGAATCTCAAATACGCCAGAATTAATAATTCATTTTTATTAAATTTTGGACACATTGATTCAACTTATATATTATTAAGGAGAACACATGCTTTTTTACTGTGAAGTTGTAATTAATAAATTATTATTATTAATAATAATTAAAGTAATATTTAATTGCATAATCGGTTAATACAATTTCTCTGGATAGGAAGAGATCCAAGTTCGAATTCCTGTAGCAACAACAATATTTTTCGGTAAAATTGATTTTATATGCATATCTTTATAATTAATACATTTATTTTGTATTTAAATAAATAATTCATTTACTTTGTCTTTAATTACCGTGAGTTTAATATAAACACTGTAAATTTATATTATCATTGTACTGCTTTCCATACTGAAAATCATGCTTTTAAAGAATTTTGGAATAATTTATTAGAAAATTATCATAATTTTGATATAAATTTGAGATTGTCAGTTGTACATGTACAGAACGTTAGTCTAAAATTGAATAATTTAGAATCTGTATAAATAAATAATGCATGTAAAATTAACTAAATATCAACTAAATTTTACCACAAGTCCTATCCTAAATTTTTCAAAATCACTAGGTAAATTTCCACACCTTTCATAGATGTACTAGATTTATTAAAAAAATTAAACTATTATTTTTTAATTAATTTATGATATAAAAAAATAATAATTTTCAAAACATAATAATAATTTAACATAATAAGGTTTTAGGTATGTATCACCCCAATGAAAAAATATGTATTTTTTGAAGCCGGTTTGTGCATATATTACTCACGTTGGTTAAAGACAAAATTAATGAATTATTTATTAACATAGAATATGTTTTTCAAAGGGTCCCCCAGCAAAATTACTCATAATGATCCAGTTATAAAATTTCTCACTTTTACCTTGTTTTTTATTTTCATCCTTAGCGGAAATTCAATCCACAGCGGTCCAATGACATCAGGCAAATAACTTGTGTTAAGTAGAGCAAAGGTCTGTACCGGTATCGATACCCGGCACCTCCAAAATTTAATTTTAAAACGATTTCTGAGCAGTGAGTATCGATATCTGTACCTTTCACACGCTGAGCGAGTGCTTTACGATACTATTCAGTGTCAGAATTTAATACCAAATTCGCTCAATGAACATATTTTTATTTCGTGCTCCAAGAATATTTAACAAATTGCCACTAGACCTTAAAGGGTATAAAGTGATTAACTACTTCAAGCCAAAAATAACAAAGTGGTTGCTTGATGTGGGTAGAAAGCAAAATGAAACTAATTTGTCATTTATGCTAACCTAACTACCCACACATTTTTGTCTCTCTATTGTATATTACTGACAATAATATTTTTATAACTTTTGTTAAAATATCTTTTTATAATTTCTGATTATACTTTTTTCACATAACTTTTCATGACAAACTTAACATTATACTTATTTACCTCTTAACGTTTACAACTTTTAAAATCTGTACAGATAATTGTTTTAGAACAAACTACGTCTATTAAAGAAATTACCTTTATTTTTTCACATGTACTATTTATGCTACAAAAAAATAAAAAAATAGTTAATTATTTTATGAAATAAGAGTTTTTCTCAATCGGGCAAATCGTCGTGTTATTATATATTTTTGTTTTTTTTAATCATATTTAATTACGATTCTCTAAAATCTATGTACCCAGAAATTGTGATCACTTAAGATAAAAGTAATTTAAAAAGGTATCAAAGAATTGTGAAAAATCACTCAGCTAGTCACTCAATTAGTAAACATCAAAGCCTAGACATGAACGAACTCAAATTTCTTGTATTTATATATAATTATAAATATTTTCTTTTTGGTGTCACCCACGGGATCACTTTAGTACTACTTACGCAATAAAATAGATCCGCAATTTTTTTTTAAATGTATGACTCGATTGAAAAGGAAATTTAAACGCTGTCAATACTTATAATATGCGTTAATGTAAAAAATACGTCATGTTTACACAAAGATTTAATTTTCGAAGAGTAAATACTTTTACTGTTGCATAAATGTGTCATAAACAATCGGATTTATGTTTCCACAAATAATGTGTGTAGAATGTCCCTCGTCTCGCAACTAATGTTCCAAACTCTTCTACAACATGTACACTTTATTTTATGTATATTCATTTACTAGTCTGTGGTAAATTTTTTTGGTTAGTACATAGTGCACAATTACAAAGGTTAACTACCAAAACAGGTAGAGAATTGAAAGTTAAATATCGAAAGTGAGAATCACCTTGTGGTGTACACACAGTAAGCATGGCACGCCTTGACTGCTAAACAGTGGGCACGTACATCGTGCACGCGATACCGCTACTGATAGTATTGTTGTCGAACGTGCGGGTAGTCCAGTTTGAGTGAAGTATGGCTACCAGCGAATAACTGCGGTCTTCGTAGCTACAAATAACGCAGGCATTATTATAAAGGTCCAAGAATTAATTATTTGTCTCTCGGTTACGGGAATAATAAAGGACAGTTAATAATGTATAGATATATCATATTATACATTGGGTATATCAACTGTATTCTCAAACGTTTGTTAGAGTTTTTACATTTAAGAAAAAAAAAATTATTATGGAAAACACATTCTTATTGTGAAGTTGTAATTATTCAGAACATAGGTCTGTGATGTTTTAAATACTAATTAAATGTATTATTTAAAAAGATAACAACAATAATATTTTTCGATAAAGTTGATTTTGTATGTATATCTTTCTAATTAATACATTTAATTCGTATTTTTAAAAATATGTATTTTCAAAGAATTGATTATTATGTATGTATATATGTAACTCCTGGGTCGGCCGAATTACCTGTGAAGAGGTACTTATATGCTTGAATACGTCAAGAGAACAATAATAACTATTAAACAAAGCAAACCGCATACTCCAGACACATTCTCCGTAATGAGAAATAATATGATCTACTTACAACTAATTATACAGGAGAAGATAGAAGGCAGCAGGGACGTAGGTAGAAAGATATTATATTGGTCTCAAAAATTGACTTATTGTTTAAAATTACGATGATTTTATATATTTTGCGCAAGATAAATCAACAAACTGCAACATGGTCGCCAATTTTTAATAGAAGACAGAACATGAAGACAAAGAAGAATTTAAGTACATTTTACATTTTAATTCCAAAAAAAAACTAATGATAAATATTATGAAATTATAAATCAGAAGTGTTATATTAAAAGGTACTTCGCCGGATGGTAGGAAATAATTACGCATGACTTAACATTAACGGTAGAAGGGCATTCTTTAAAATGGGCTTATAAGTAATCAGCAACATTTGAATATATCCAAGAACACACAATTACTGGATTTTCACCTACAAAGGCACTGTTATTAAACAAATAATAGCTATCTCACAGAGACAAAGCTTTTTTTTATATTATATTATATAACGTGATCACTTCAGCCAGCCGAAGACAGGTCGTAAGCCCTGTAATTACCCATACATCCGTACATTTTCTTTTAAAATATAAAAAATAGCTTCGTCTCTATGATATACCTATTATTTATATTATATCTACAATCGTATTAGTATATACGAGTATATCATAGGACATCTGAATGCTTATAACAACTATGAATGTAGATCCGTTCATTTATTTAATGAATTTAAAAATAAAGGTCTCAATGCATTGCAGGTTTAAAATTAGTAAAAGTCAAAACTATTTCAAGAAAGTAGGTTTTATTTTGCAGAGTTTTTTTTATGAAAAAAGTATTTTCCTTGATAGATATATAAATTAAGTTTATCCAATTTATCTTACGACAGCTTTGAAATTAAAACTTTTTCAAACCCTTTTTCCACTTCTTTACTGTTTCATCAAATTTAATTATCATAAGAATGGCCTCAATTACATTTGAAAGTAGCGATGAAAAGATTAACGGGGGTTCCGAAATTATCAACAATTCCAAAACAGCCATTGTTCATCTCTGAGAAAAAAGTTTTCATTGAAGATTAATGTAAGAATTATCTTTAACGTGAGATTGAAAGGGGCTTCGTAGAAAAGGGCACATGCCCCGGATTTTAAATTTGATCTCGACGGATTCATAAAAGCTTTTGGCTTTCACTGAATGGGAGCAATTTTCTTTTTTAAGATTTTCCCTTTTTGCTGATAAATAAATCATGACCAAGAAGTCGTGATTTGTACGAAAGCTGGTCAAAATAGGCACTACGTAAAAAGAACCAATGATAATATTATTTGTATCAGATTTCTACTGTTTGATTTGACAAAGTGTCTATTTTACTTTGGATAAAAACATTTTATTGAATTAATTTGATTTGAAAAATGTATTAATTATTTTCAAATACTTTGGTTCACTAAAATTATTTCAACAGGTCAATAAATTTGTGCGCTTTTCTGATGTTTTAAAATTTTTAGATATTTTAAAATAAATTTTAATAAATAAATCAATATTATATAACAATTAGTGTTGGTAGTTTTAAATGTCAAAATATCAATAGAAGTTAAAAATGATGTTAATGGTAGATAATTTTTATTTTTTTATTCAATAAATAATTAAAGAATTATTTTTAATACTCTCTACGATACCATTCACATAAACCTTAGTTATTATTGAATGGCTTACAATTTTTTATTATTTAAATCATGTCACATGACTTTCTATTTTGTTTATTTTTTTTTGTTACGTTTGATTTAGATTTGTATGTTTATGCAAATTATTTTAATTTATGCAAATTATACTTCAGTTATAAGGTTTTATTGAAGTATTAGTGATAATAGTCAATAATATATGATTATAACACCTCTGGTGAATTTTATTTTGGAATGTCCAAATTTAATTAATTATTTTTCTTTCCGAGCGCTACACCGTTAACAATATTATTAATTTCTTGAAAATTGAGTACTACTACTAGCTGTTACTGTTAAGTACAATATTATCAAATTATCCAGCGTATATATTACTGTAAATTGTTATTCTTGCTTTGTTTATCGTGCATTACCAATCAGACCGCCGCGCCGCCGAGGTGAAGTCCTCTAATAACAGCTGGCCGTGTTAGGTTGTTAGCTCAGTGCTCAGTTTGTACTTGCGCTAAAGCAAACAGAGCGTGATCTTAATGATAATAGAGTGATGATTGTTTACAAACAGCGTATTATCATTATATTGTTTACACTCGGTGAATGGTTCGTTATCTCCGATGCTAAACTGTTTTCCTGCCCGTTGAGAAGAGGACGTTATTCAGGTGAACATTTCTGTAAATAGCGTCTCCAATAATAAATGTAATGCTAAGAAAACATGGTGTTATCATTAAATGATACCTGCGATTAAAATATGTGACTTCTTTCGTCTCATCTTTTGTAGATTTTATTTTAAAAAATCAAGGTTTATATCTTATCATCATCACATTGTTTTATAAAAACATAATACATTTATGAGATCGCCTATGTGTGCAGAAAAAATAGTTGAATTGAAGAAAATCAACATTATTATTTATATAGTATGTATATCAGTCTATATTTAAATTTAATAAATAATATTATATGCGTGGACATTGGTGACCGCTGCGCAATCAGGGTCTCATCGGTTAGCGTCGATTGCTTGCTGCTAGGCCCTGCGGGCGGCTATTATGGCCGCTACGCAGTAAGGTCACAATAGAATCTATATTTCAATGATAGAATTTTCCTCAATACAAAACACACTTAAATAAAATCTCTATGTAATTAAAATTATTCCACCTGTAAGTTAGCTATTAAAAACGTCATCTAGATGATGTATAAGAATCGCAGATACACAATAATAAACACAAAAATACTATTTTATCAGTATAATGTGCATTTAAGTGTTTTTATGGTTATTTTCTGGGGTGGTTTTCTCACTCAACTTAGATCACATTAAATTTTTTATTTATGATGAATTATTCCCGCGTAGATTTTGACAAATATCAGATCACAATCATAACTAACAATTATTTACGGCAGTTTTAATTTTCACTGTAATGTAATGCATAATAATTAAATGCATTTAACATCTCGCGTCGCGTTTGACAGCGCGACCAAATCATGTTTACATAAATAATTATTAAACACAGGTAAATCATATAACAGTGCGATCATAAAAAAAATTGTACGGTTGCATTCACGGGTTCTACGATACAACATGAGATGACCAATAAATAAGAGAGATGATAGCTCAAAGTTCATACGATATCGCAATGTTTTGATTTATAATATACATTTAACTTATTTTAACCTTATTTAAAAAACAATTTCGTTTTTGCCCTGCTGGCGTCTCACAGACATGGTTGTTTAATCAAGCATTGTATAGCCATACACACTACATCCTAGACGTCCAGAAAGTCATATAAAATAGATGGAGAGATGTAATATTATTATGGATAATATTATGTACATATTATAATAAATACACCGAGTGAGGACCGACATTTAATTTTGCATCATGGGTAACATCATGATTATATTCATTATTATCTAAAAATTATGTCATTGATAACCAAAGACATATTTTTATATTTAATATATTAAGCGCTTAAATTATAATAACAAATCATTGAATATGAAAGAAAACAACTTTATTCCATGCCGAAATATACATTATTTTTGTAATATTGTGAAGTATAATAATATTGTTATAGATTATAAAATGTGATCCAAGAGAGTGCAAAAAATTGTATCATATTACCAACGTATTAAAAGAAAGAATATATAGTAAAAATGTAGAAGAAAGAGGTAACTAAAACAAATTAAATGAATTGATTAGAAATATATACAGAAAAATTATATTTATCGAAAAATATTTGGTTGCTACCAGGATTCAAACCTCGATCTTTTTCTATCCGAGGAAACGTATTACCATTCCACTACATCAATCGATTACGTTTTCAACAAATGTATAACTTGTGTTCCGTATATTTTTTTATAAGTGATACCTACATCTATTATTACATGCATTTTTAAAAGCAATCAACTTTATATTATTGCTTATTTCTAATTGATTAGTTTAATTTGTATTAAAAATATCACAGAACTATGTTCTGAAATTGCAACTTTGCGACAAAAATGTGTGTTTTTATTAAAAATAGAAAGAGATGAACAGTCGGACGAGTGAATGACTGGAAACCGAGACATGGGAAGATTGTATAGAATGTTGTATAGATATGTGGCGACAAAAAATGTAAAATGGTTATTTATATTTAAAAAACTGTGTGTATGTATGTTTGTCTGTTTTTTGTACAATCTGACTTCACTTTTTGATCGATCGATATCAAATTTCGCGAAATTACTCTTTGATCCTGCTAAAAGCCTGCCCATCTCACCTCTACTCTATATAAATGTATTTTATATTGAATTCCATCCATTTCAAATTTTGTACATAGAAAAATATAGTCGCCCACTTCTCATGATATGACCAAATTTTGTTATATCGGTACTCTTTAAAGCTTAAGTAAAACAAGAGTACCCCACCGTCTTCTAACCACCTTCCTGAAACTCAGGAAAAACCAGGTACAGTTCCCTGGTAATATGTATTATTTATTTTACATATATATTTTTTTTTAATGGCGTACTTGTACTCGCCTAGTAGTGGTCGGGGGTTCAAGCTTTCCAGGAGGCAATTAAATTAGTTCTACTTTCATAGCACGAACATTTAACTTAGTTTGAAAATAGTGAGAATATTGTTATGACACGTATTCAGTGTACGTATCTCTATTTTTTAAAAGATAAAAGAAATAGAATCCATTTGATTTTTTTTTCCCATAGTTTTTTTGGGAGTTGCTTATCATATAGTTAATATTCATTAATAATATTTTAATAAGGAAAACGGAATGAAACACCGGCATTTTTCAGTAACCTTAGCATTTGCGATGATACTAAATGAGCGGCGAACTATGATTGGCGTGCTAGTAGCTATTTTTATTTTTATTAAGTTTTTTCTCACTGATGTATGGAAATGAGCCTAAAGCTAGCAAAAAAGACCGAAACTAGACCGAGAAATGAGATCACTTAGTTTATTTTAGCTGCAAATTCATTTATCATAGCGATTAAGAACGAACGAATGAGAAAATAAAAAAAACTAATCTTAGCATGGTGAAAAAAAAAAAAAGCTTTGCTTAGGTGGTATGATTATATTGAAAAAAAGAATGAGATTAGAATGGTTAACAATATATATGACGGTAGTGTTGATGGCAACAGACATAGCAATCGTCTACGGAAGACTCGGCATGGCCAGGTAAACCAGGTACTGGAAGCTGGTCTTGTTGGCATCAACAATCGACGACCTTGCGAAAACATATTAATGTAAATGAGACGAGAGTTGCATCATGACAGAATAACGTAGCACTTCATCGTACTTAGACTCATAATGAGCGGTAATTTAGTTCTACTTACGTAAATTTAAGTTCATAAAATTGAAGTCCATTTCAAAATTTTTGTTTAATTATATTGAATTTATAGGGTTTTTTGAGTGCTCAATTTAAAATTTAGCTCAATTATTTTCTTTTACATATTATTTCCAACAACCTGCATTAGCATTTTTAACTAACTGAGTATAGTCTTATTGAAATGAATAGGAACATAAATTAAATAAAGCATTTTCTGTGCCAAATAATGTATATTTTTATTACAGTATCTGTCAGATTACCATTATCAATATCAATATCAACTGTCAGATTAACATTATTAATTTTAACCAATTGCCTTAAACGGCCTTTTTCGTTTTCCGGTAAAGTTGCCTTTTCTCTTGTGTGAGGTTTTTGTAATTTCGCGATGTAGCATCCAGCTGTTATCACCCATCTTATGGACGTACCATCCTGGTATCTTTTTTACCTTGGTGTAAATTTCATTCTTGCTCTTCGTTCACTGTACCAAGATTTTCAGGATAAAAGTCTGGGTGTACATACATTCAAAAAGTGAACTTTATGCTCATTAGGCAGCTCAGGGCTCTACATTTTTGCAGTATTTTTTCAACAATGTTTACATATTTGTTGTTTCTTAGAAATTTAGTCACTACGATATTAAAAGTAATTCAAATCTCTCAGCTTTAATCATAATAGAGAAGACATTTTCTTATGTGCTTCTTTTTGATTTGCTTCTGGTAGGCTAGGGAATTTCTTACGAAGGTAGCTAAAGCAGTTCCTAAGCTTTGGCAAAGCGTACTATTTTATGTGGCCTAATTTTATGTGTAGAGGTGTTAGAAGTATTTTTCTGTTTTGATTATACTTCAACGTAAAATATTCTTGCTTTCGGGTTCAAGAGACCTCCATTGTTTTTATTCACTTGTTTTTGCTCCCACTGTTGATTTCTTACTCTGCTCTCCCATTCACATAGGAAACATTGAAACTTAATATATCAAATTACTGATCAACGCTTTCAGATCTTCACAAGTTGTACTTGACTAAACGTAAAGCACAGAACAATGAGTAATAGGAGGAGGAAGGAAACGTGTCTGGGTTTTGAGAGGTAGTAAGAAATATCTTTTACAATTAATTATATTAAGTCTATGCATAGTATAAAACATTTATATTTTTTTATATTTTTATATTAGAGTTTTGATTTTAGCACACCAAAACATGTAAAGCAGAGTTTAAATTATCAAAAAAAAAAATTCATCACAGACCTGTGTTATCAATGACTTGTCATAAATTGTCACCACATTATTTATCAAAATGATTCTAAATTTATCTATTTTTAAGCTAAGACTTAATACATAGTGCAAACTTTAAAATATGTAGAGTCCATACTCAGGTCCCACAGTACCTGGCTGTTTAGCCAGCCATTCCAATCCGCCTAGTACCCATCGAAATATAATAACATTACATCGCATGGTAACAACTCCGAGAAACCCGTCTGAAAGAACTACTTATCTCATAGCTGCCTTCTCGGACGCATCTCGAGTGAGCACCTCTAGTCACTATCATTATTCTGTAATTTAACTTCGACTTGTGTACTTTCATTTGTGCAAAGAGCTACAATAAACGCACCCACTTGTAAAAATATATTTTATTTAATACACCTGCTCTATCCACAGCTTATTCACATACACATACATATACATTGCGACATCAAATATCCGCAATCAGATCTGGAGAGTTTGGGGCCCTCAGTCTCATGTTAAAGCAAATTATTTTGATATTACTATACAGCTCAATAATCAATTAAACAGCACCGCCTAACGGATAACCCAAAAAATAATCACTCATTACGGGCTACAATCAACAAACTATAACTAAAGCAAATACATACTCATCACTTCATACTGCTGACCCGCAACGTAAATAAAACCAATTCGCTAAAAATACTTAAATTATATTTTAAATTGCTAAGGTTAATAAAATGCATTAGAAACAAATATAGAGTTATACCTCGGTATATATCCTCAATCCGTTCCAGATCTTTGTACTACCAAACAGGACGTATACTAAACGAGTTTTTCCCATAAGGGCTTAATGCTAAAATATATAAATACCAAAGCAATTAAATAAAATAAATCAGGTTTGAGGCAATCGTGACAGAGATTCCCCTTCTCTAAAAACAGAATTCGGCCGAACGAGACCGAGGACGTAAGCGCGAAAGGACTACAATTTGATTACAATTTATTATGGAGCATCTAACGCCTCAAGAATTTCAACAGAATATGTTTTACAGCTTAATATTGAAATCAATTAAAAAAATCATCATGAGTGACGAAACTGGTTTTGATTTGGCGGCTTTTATTAATAAACAAAACAGCCGTTTGAAAATTGTGAAAATCCTCAACTGATATACCAACGACCTTTCAAGCATCTTTTAAATATTTGTTGATTTAATATTATATACATCGTTATTACTGTACACTCTTTGTAGATTCTGGACTTCAATTTATATTAAGGGTAATGGCACAGCAGTCCTGTATTGAATTATCCTCAGCGCCCGCCCGCCATTTGCCAGAGGGCTGCCAGCCTGGCAATGTACCCGCCGCCTAACGTGACGCAAGCTGCTGGGGTAGAACAAAGCACGTACGAAGGCTCCTCTTATACCTTTACCCTCCACTTCTATGAGTGCATGAAATGATTCAATTGATTAAGCGTGAGTTGAATCCACATTTTAGAAAACTGAAGAATACTAAAAACTTCAATTTGAAATACAAAATATATCAACAATGTTTTAGTACGTCCAAGAACACATAGTTACTGGATTTTTACTTCCAAAGGCATTGTGTTATTAATACAAATTATAGATATCGTATAGAGACGAAGCTATTTACATTATATTATATTGGAAGTATGGGTAATTACAGGACTTACGACCTGTAATACACATACTTTCATTGTGTGTTCTTGGACATACACAAATATTGTTAATATAATATACAGGTCCAAATAAGAAATATATAAAATTGAAAATTGACTTTTCAGGCGTATTCTAGTATAATATGTTAATCATTCGTCATATATACAGATAAAGAATATAGCTCTCATCTTTCTAAAAAATAAGATTCTCATTGGTGACATCTATGCTGTTTCGGGGTAATGAATATCAAATATCAAACCATACATGGCGACAGAAAAGTTGTACTTAAAAGTGATCACTTAAGTCATCCGAAGACAGGTCATGAGCCTTGTAATATCCATACTTCCCATATAATATAATTTAAATAGCTTCGTCTCTATAAGATATCTATAATTTGTATTAAATATATTGTTCGTAAAAAATATATATCATAAGTTTATTTACTCTTCCAAGCAACACTTGTCTGGAAGATGTTATCTATCAAAAAATAAAACATATTATTATTATACATTTTTAGATGACGTTAACTTTTTATATGATTATGTGTTTCTTTTACTCTCTTATAAACTGCAAAACTAATTAATAAAATGTTATAAGCATGATGAACTTTTGCATTGATATGCATATTGTCTTTTTTTTTAAATCGTAACTTTTCAACTTATTCCGCGTTTTGTGCACAATTCATATAGTGGCGTATTATTTTTGCGATAATTTATATAATAATATTTCGATTAAATACTTTCTTTCATTTTTATAATATTATGATAAAAAATCTTCTGATCATTTATTGTACAGGTATTTTATATGATCTCGGGACATATTATTAACTATACCGAAATCTTTTTTTTTTCATTTTATATGTTTTTTTACATTTATTAGAAATAATTCCCCGTAACTAGGATGATCCTCTGGGCTAATTAATTATTTGTATTCTAGTCTGTAGCATACAATAAGATGGCTGTTTCAGCATTAAATAAATATATTTGTCATAATGGTTACAATGGTCATATCAGTAAGTTGTTATGCAGACAACCTTTTCACTTTTTAATCTTCTTTTGCCGATATCTTTCCAGTGTTGAATATAGGCCACCCGTTTCTTCCTTTCCACAGCTCTCTATATCTTAGGCTGCACTTCCAATTTTGACCTGGTTAATACAAGTTGTTAGGTGAAATTGCAATTTAATGATTTTATAATAATAATAATCCTTACTTTCACAAATCAAAATAAATTAAGAGGTTATTGCCAAAATTTCTATCATCTTTATGATCTTGGGCCTTGGGTTAGGCTATGGTTTGGGCCAGTGCGACGTGTAGCAAGGCTTCGGTCATGTTTTGAACATGATATATCTCTAGCAATATGCTCAAATAACAAAATAGTCTTCCTAGGAGTTCTTAAAATATAGAGACATTAGTTTGTCTTAAGTCTATGATATACGACACTAACACCACATCTCGAAGACGTCGAGTTTGTTTCTTTCGTTTCTTCTCAGAATATCTATGTGAGTTTATAAAATCCAGAAATAAATTATAATTTAAAAATTGCAATTTTTTTTGTTTTTGAAAAATTACCTCCAAAATAAAAAGTATCCATATAGTTCGAATTACAAATAAATACACTCAATATCTATTATACGTATTATCTGAATATTCAAGTTATATATTTTCAATTGTCATTTTTAGGATATCTAAAAATATTGAATGAATAATTATACTGTGTCTACAGTAAATTGTATAAAAATGCCAAAAATTAAGAAGATAACTAGGTAATGATAAATTTTTTCATCGATAAGTTAAATTTTTTTTTGTTAACATCAACCAATTCTAGCGATTTACTGAGTCATATTTTTGGTGAGATCTAATGTGTATTTCAGTCGACAATGCTTCTTTAATTATATATCCAATCTATTTTCCTGGTCGCTTTCAGCAAGGCCTTACCGCTGTTCCCGAGTGGTACCGATAAAGACCGCGCGCACCTTCATTTTCTTCCCCCACCTGACTAATTGAAGTGATCGTGAAAGGTTGCTAGTAATAGTGCTCTGTGCTCAAAATGAGACAATGGAACATGTGTGGCTTAAGGGATGTAAGGAAAATTCGTAACAGAATTAGTATCTTGTCTTTACCTAATAGTTTCGCATTTCAATTATGCACTTGATAACATTTACTAAAATTCGAGTTGTTATTTTAATTAATTTTACTAAAGCTTACCCATATACGAGTTTACATTTTTGTTGCTCTTTCCAAAATGTGCCAACAGTTGTTTTAAAGTTTGTGATGAGTCGTCTTTAATAGTTTATTATAAATTAAAAGTTTCAAGTCTACCAAATATGAATGATTTTATTGTACTTTTATGTGTTTTAACATGTAGAATATGTTTATTCAGTGGGCACCCCAGAAAAATTGGTTAATAAAACTACGTTTCGTAACATTTTTATATATACGTCTAAAATATAAAATAAACTTAATACTGGAATCAATGTCTACGAATACTAAATCTGCAGTTAAGCGTACACATTGATTGAGATCTTTCGATGAATTCACAAATCAGCAAAACTATCAGTGCATCCTTTTATCATCCGAGTCAGGTTAAAAGTATTCAGAGATAACTTTCTATCTACTTACAAATGAATTTGTCGTGTCATGTGTGGACTATTGTAATAGAATTTATGGTGGCTGGCCAATGTTTCAGCTGAAAAGAATAAAAACCATTTTAAATGCAGCAGCATGAAACATTTGAGTTTAAATTGTGCTGGTTGATGTACAAGGCGACACATAACATGGCACCTCTATATCTTCAAAAACTTTGTATCCCAGACCATTTGAATAGTAGACGACAAACTCTCAGGTCAGCCTCTACAGGATTGTAGAACCGACCAACCATTAATAGAAGTTTAATGAACGGATATTTGCGGTGACAGGCTCAAAATCGTGCAACTTTTTGCCCTCCGTCATAACAAACAGTGCATCAGAGACTTTATTTAAGAAGGGGCTAAAAACGCATATTTTGGAAAAATCATTTCTATAAGCTTAAATTACAATTTTTAATTCTAAATACAAAGATAATGTAGGACTATAAACAGTTTATATGTAAAGCACCCTTGAGGTGAAATTTTTTACGAAAATGGCGTTATAAAAAATATCCAAATTTATTATTATTCCCTATTACTCATTTTTGCACCCTCACATTTGTGTTTTATTTTCACCGGAACGGGATCGCTACCCTCCAGAGTCTCAAAAACCTGTTCGAAATCAAATCAAATTTTGGGAGGAGACCCACTATCTCTGGCATGTCAAGTAAAAATTCTACCGGTTACTGTTGGCCAAATAAACTGTAATGTCACAATTGCATTTACTTACTTATTTAAATTATATTATATATGCTTATTTCTCGTATCATAATTGAATGCATTGATTTAAATTTTTTTTACATGTAGATACTTTATAATTTATACAATCTTAACTTATCATATTACAGCAGGAATTCTTCCTCACTGAGGTACTTCGTGCCAAGAAAATACTAAATTCTTGGAGTACATATTTGGTCTTCTTTCCTTCTTTATATCAGCACTAGCTGAAGTACCCGGCATTACCCAGGCTTTACTCAGAGTGAAGAGGTTTTATTTGGGGAGGCAAGGGTAGTTTTTTTCGAAATCAGAAGAAGACAGTAATTTTCCTTTTATTTTTAATGCCAAGAGTGCAAAAGTTCATCAAGAAGTACCAAAATTCTACTATAAGGGGTGAAAAAGGGGGATGGGGGTGGTTTTTCGAGAGATCATATAGACAGTGATCTTCTTCTTATTACTCTTAAGTTTAGGAGACTACGCAAGACATACTCACCAAGTCCCCACTCTCCTCTCACTCTCCTCCCACTCCCCTCCCACTCCCCACCCACCCCTCCCACCCCCTCCCACCCACTACAACCCCCCTCACCGCCTCCCGCCCCCCTCCCACTCCCCGCCCACTCCCCTCCCACCCGCTCATACCGCCTCCCTCCCCCTCCCGCCCCCCTACCGCCCCCCTCTCACTCCCCGCCCACTCCCTTCCCACTCCCCTCCCACCCCTCCCACCCCCTCCCATCCAGTCCCACCCCCTCCCACCACCTCCCATCCACTACAACCCCCTCCCACCGCCTCCCGCCCCCCTCCCACTCCACGCCCACTCCCCGCCCACACCCCTCCCTCCCCCTCCCATCCCGTCCCACCCCCACCCACTACAACCCCCTCCCACCGCCTCCCGCCCCCCTCCCACTCCCCGCCCACTCCACTCCCTCCCCCTCCCACCGCCTCCCACCCCCTACCACTCCCCGCCCACTCCCCTCCCACTCCTCTCCCACTCCCCTCCTACTCCCTTCCCACTCCCCTCTCACTCCACTCGCAAAATAGCAAAATTTCATCAAGCTCGGAATAAAACTAAAAAAAACACACCCACCCACAGACTCTCTTCTTTATGTATAAAGATTAACATACAGTGGCCTAAGTTAAATAAGAATCGGCTCGTAATTCACCCCCGAAATACATTTTAAAGGTGTCGATTTTACACTAGTTGCTATTGCGGTATTTTCAAGTCTCCGCTGCGTATATTAAAATTGGAAAGACAAGAATGTGAACCAACATAATTTTAGTGGTTTGCTTTCCATGTTCTCGTAAGTTGGTTCATAGGAACTTTATTTCGAATTTCTTGCCAACTGGCATTGTTGTTCGTGATCACCGCGCCTAAATAAATTACCTCTTGAACTACCTCACATCGTACTATTTAGAAAATTTGTTGTAAACACAACCTCTTTTTGGTTTTAGACCAATTTATTTATATATAACACTATCAAAATTGTGTTATATATTAGAGAAAGCGGAAAGCAAGACAACGTGCAAAATACTTGTAGTTAATGAATGTTTGGAACAAGTAGATGAATTTGTGTATTTGGGAAGTACGTTTGATAGAAACGGAAAGATATCGAAAGGTGGGAGACCGCAAGAAATAAAGTGAACGGCGCTTTGAATGGAATTATATCTAACGGGAATTTGTCAACCGGGGCAAGACTAGCGGTGCACAATAGAGTCCTGGTACCTACATTGGTGTATAGAAGTGAAGCCTGGAGCTGGCAGAAGAGGAACGAACGTAGACTGAATGCAGTGGAAATGAGATCACTTAGGCGTAAATGTGGCAGATTCATTTATGATAGAGTAAAGAATGAAGAAATAAGGAAAGAATGTAAAGCTGATCTTAATATAGTGAGTAATTACTTTAATATTTAGCACTTTTATGGGTTAATTTAATATACCAATCGGCTTCGTAAAATGAAAAAAAATGTATTTTCCGAAACCGGTTAGCGTGTTAAATTAACTCATAAAAGTGGATAAAAACAAAGTAATAATAAAATGAATAAACACATGGAAATACATTACTAAAAAAAAAATTTTTTGAACCAAAAAAACGAGGTGGTATGATACATATAATTGAAACATGGTATGAGTTTTTTAATGCAATATATGGCATTAATCGATATATAGATCTACCTGTCTAGTCATCTGTCGATCTACGCGTCTAGGGTGTCTACGATCTAGGGCGTGTTCGCAAAGTGACAATATATTAAGGTTTGAGCCATGCCTCAGGATTATTTTATATTTTCCCTTTACCTTATCACTATATATCGCTGGGATCCTCCTGCACACTTCAGGTTTCGAAGGCACTGGTAAATTTTGGTATTTAGAATATCTTTACGTATCAGTACTTTATGCATTAAATGTTAAAAATATATTCATAATACTACTCGTATATATTAAGATATTGATTTATTAAGTCTGCGAATACGCTAAAATTGACACACGCTTTTCGAAATCTCGTCCCAGTAGATCAATCATAAGTAAATCCATCATATTTAACAAGTTAGTCGTAATACTTAAACATTAGTTTAGGTTTAAAAAATATAAAAACATCGAAATGACATGTATTCCGTGTATGCATTTATATTATAATACTTAAAATAGTGAATTGACCAACAAAATAAATGTTTGCCCAATTATATTTTTCTGTTATCATCAAAATCCACACTAATATTCGTTAATTTACATGTATATATTTTTTATATTCATTTTAACACTATTTAGAACCATTTTTTGTACTGATTATATCCATATGTTACGTCAGATATCTCTTTAAATAAAAAATGACTCATTAATACAAATACCAGGAGAAGTGAAATTAAAACGTAAATAAAAACCTTCCTAAATACCAATGTAAGTATTCATACGAAGATCCTTACCAGCCACGATTCTCACCTCCCTGGACAGCACAGCACCGGCGCTGTTGGTGGCTCTGCACCGGTAGGTGGCAGCGTGGACATCCTGCCGGAAGTTCTGAACCGGAAACGCGGGGAAAACCAGAGTGGCATTATCTAGAATAACCCTGAGGAAAGAATAAAAATACTTTTATTACTTTCGTAATACTTTTTAAATTCAAAATATTTTCAGGTGAAGACAATAATACTGTTCCTTCAATGTATGTTTATATATTTTCTCTGTTTATTCAGTGTAGAAATTAATAGTTTGATTTTCAGTTTTGACATTGGCCGAAGACAATATGCGTGCGTAGTATAATATAGCCAGAAATATGAATATTATGTTCCAAGCCGATGTTGTTTTTAAAGAACTATGAAATTAATACAACATACTTTTTTAATTTGATTTCTATTTACTGATTACTTGCTTTATTACAATTATGTATACAATATGACATGTGGCCGCCTCTGGTAGTGGCACAAATGCGTGCTCTTTTAACCATATTTTTCATAACATTCTCGCACACTTCGCGTGTTATTTCAGCAATTTCATTTCGAATATTGTCCTGTAGGATCGAAATTGTTGTTGTCTTATTGGCGTAGACCTTTTCTCTCAAGTGTATCCTTCAAATCAGGTGATCGAGGAGGCCAGTCGATATCACCACTTTTTGATATTATGTGGCCGGGAAAAATTTCAAGCGTAGCTCGGGGTGTATGTGAGGTAGCACCGTCCTGTTGAAACCACATGTGTTACAGGTCCAATCAATTTAATTCAGCAACCAAGAAGTTTTCCAACATTTGACGATAGCAATCACCATTTGTGATTACAGAATTGCTATTATTATTTAGATAAAATGTTTTTATGACTTTAATATGTTGAGGTGTTAGACGCTTGACATCAACTCTTGTCTATAAATGCGAACTGTTAGCGCCGTTTAACGCACTACATATGCACAATGTGATCTCCTTCCCTTTCTTTTCCCTAACCTGTCCTTGAGCACGAGGAAGAAGGAAAGAGGTCGCTATAATAATCAACACTTTCGAACTGCAATGAGTTCAGTGTGTGCTTAGAACTGTATACGGGCTAATCTTCCGTCGCTTCAATTCGCTTTACTACCTCTAATGTTAATTAATTAATATATATTTAATTCCGCTAAAATATACAAACAATTCTTTACGCGAGTGTCAACAGTGTTTAGATATTCTGCGTCGCTTGTGCTATTGGTGGAAGAGAAGAAAAATAATTGAATCAGCATCCAGCATCAAGCAGACCGAAAAAGTTAGTGCCATCTTCATATCTTCCAATATTTCCACCACGAACTGACTTTTATCTGCCGAACCAAAATGGCAGCTAAACAAAATCAGCCTGGAACATAATATTCACTCTGTATCTATCGACAACTATCTGTGGTAATATTTTTTTTCTGTGTAAGTGATTTAACTAATTTATTAGACTTTTTTATTAATATTTACTTTTCAATCACTATATGTTATTATATTTATTTATCAACTAGTGTTTAAAGCAGGCTTTTTAATATCGTTATTTTATCAAGCAAGTATTTTTGCAGACTTTCTCTAACCAAGTATCGCTTTTTCTGAACCGAATCGTCTTCCATATTAATGAAACTTCACAAACTAATCACCACAAACACTATTTAATATTCATATGAAACGTCAAGAAAATGAAATAATCATAATTATTACCAAGGGGTAGATACAATTTAAATCATTTTTTTCTTTTAAATCCATATTAATTTAAATCAAAATTAAAGCAGAATATTTGAAAAATTCTGACAGAAGAATTTTTTTGTTTGCTCTTTTAAAAAAATACTCCAAAAGGTCAACGGGATTTGACACTTTGATTCAATAAAAAGCGTGAATTTTCCATTCAATTTTCATTTATGACGGACATTAGAGTTTTATTTATTAGTAAGATAAGAATTATCCATATCCAATTTTATATCACAATATGTTCTGCTATTGGATTTCTGATTGGATATTTCCCTTGATTACATAATATATATTTTCTCTACAATATATCTTGATGGTACTGTTCTATCATCCATTTGTATTCAACTCTCGTTTCTACGTCTATTAATAGTTATACGTTCGTTATGACTTTTAGCGTATACTATAGAATGATAAGAAGCACTAATCAAAATCTTATATTATTAATCTTAGTAACTTTACACGTTGGCTGATGCCTTTAACATGTTCCACCTTGGCCTTAGTTATGTATTTGAATGAAGCGTTTAATAAAGAAATGAAATAAAATGAGAGTGAAAAGATAAATATCGCTCGACTGTTAGGCATACGAAATATGGCGTAGCATTCGCGATCATTCATAAAACGATTTTTTTTTAAAATACGTACATGCGATATATTAAAAAATATATATATTTTATTCTTACACACAACACTACAAATAAAAATATACTGGATGACCCTTTGCATAAAATTTAAACTTTAGTTAATATCTCATTTTTTATATTCTTCTTGAAACTATTAAAGTATATTCAAAAGTTTTCAAATACAAAAGACGCACTTTTTTCAATGTTTTTATAAACTTCGGCAAAGCACTTCTTCTCAATACGAGTAGTTTACTATAAAATGATTTGGTAATTGGATAATCAATATGCAACGTATTGGTAATTTGGAAAAAAAATCCAATATGAAGAAAATCTATCTGTATCTGAGATCATATTGTAAAACTTAAGTATTAAGGGTGAAGACTTTCAATACTAATTCATCTTTTCGCGGTTTTTTATAAAAACTTGGGTAATTTTAATATTTGTTGCAAATTGAACTTTGTCGATTATATTCATTTTAATATAAATTATTTAACTTTCTGTTTATTAGAAAACTTAGGTTTTTATTTATCATTTATATCAGAAGGTCTACATTAGATTAGCTTTTTTTAAACTATAACTTAGGAAAACCATTATACTAATATAAAACTAATAAACTGAACCTTTTTTTATGAGAATTAAGACAATATAGTCATTCATTTAAAGATCATTAAACCCGTTCAATATGCCAGAAAAATTTCTAGTTATGGAAAATTCACACGCGAGTAGGTATATATAGAATGTTTTCTTATGTGTCCAAGCCAAAGTTGCAAAAATAAATGTGTATTTAATTACTCGTTTTAAGGATTCAATTTCTATATAAAACTATTCTTAAGTTTTGTATCAAAAATATAATAATTTCTTACTTAATAATATTTTTATCGGTCCTATGAGTGGGTATTTTTAGTAAAAAAAAAAACAACTTTAATCAAATTTCTAATACAAATGAATAATTAATATTCATATTTTTGTAAAAAAAAAATAATGAATTAGTATTAAAAGGCATCCTTTGAAATAAATTTAATATTTATTTAAAAATAAATGTATAATTCCGAAAACAATATAAATTTTTGAGAATTGATTAAACGGGACAAGGGTTAATAATGTTCACTCTGTTCACACTAGAGGCAAATATATTTATATCGTTTTGTATTCCATTTCACATGTGAGTGAAAAAATTCAGCAACACTAACATTAAAATATTCATGAAATACCGTGGTTTCCCGGAATGAATGTGGAGTTCCTCCGCGAGCGAGGGCAACCACCATTATTTCGGGTACGTTTCATTCTCTCTTTTAAATTATGATTGCGAAATAAAACGCTTTGTTAAAAGAAAAAACGTAAAAAGGGATCGATGTTCGCAGTGACCGAAGCAGCGGCAGCGATATAAGTACATACTCATATATTTAACATTCGTGGAAAATGCGGAATTCGAATGACAAATGTTGGAAATAATGTTAATAAAAAATTACGGACACGTGAAAAAAGCTCATAAAGGTAAAAAAAATGTGCAGTAAGAGTGTATATGTATGAAATTTTTATCAGTTTTATCAGTGTCGAGATATTATTCATGTAAAATATTTTATTTAAATGAGACTCTTTAAATATAGTTTTTGAGATATACAATATTGAAATACGAGAGATCTTGCAAGTGGATCATCTGTTACTCTATATTTAGAAGAATCAGGTGAGCTAGTTTAATTGTACGTACATCAAAATATATATTACATGACGGCTTGCCTTAGTAAAACCAGATGTCAACAATTAAATGGGATACACTTCTCCTACTATCGATTTCGTCATTACTGAAAATTATCATCCCCGGGTTGACAACCTTAATGATTCTCATCCACCTTTATCTGCAGCTATCAGTTTAGTAGTCATTGCAATAGGATAATCAGTAACGTCATTGATCTGGTTGGTTCATCGCATTCTTGCATTCTACCTTTCCAGTCACCATCAGCTTCTTCATGTTATCATCTCTTTTATGGGCGGTGTCTTCAAAAACCAAAAAAAATGAGGATGCATCTTAAATAGATGCGTACAATCTATTTTGAATTCTACATCGTCTAAAAATTTATAAAAAGCATTCGTACGCATTGCTATCCATGGTATTCTGAGCGTTCGCCTCTAGCACTATATTTTAAAAACGCCGAGTTTATTTCTCTCGCTTGCTCTCAATGTACATATTTTTTCTTCATAGAGGCAAATGGAAAAACAAGAGACTTACTTAAACGTGTTTTTTTATTATGGTTATAGATTTTTAGTTTTTTTTTCAAAATTGTATTTAACCCTTGGTAAATTCAAATATTAATTGGAAATATCAGTATTCTGCAATGGTTAGTAAAATGATATTCCAAAGAAAATGAAAGATAGTACCAGGTGTCCTATTGAGGTATTAGGGCCCCCAACTAGGATTAGAAAAAAAGGAATGTAAAAAAAATACAATTAGATAAAACATTTTTCTTATTCTCACACACTTTACATTTGTCATTGAGGTTGAGCCTACGTGACGTAGTATATGGAAGAATGGCAGTCGCCAAATTTTATTTACTTCTGAAAACATTATTCTTGCAGGCAGCTGTGACGTCATGAGTTACGGTTTTCCGCTTCCACCAGTCATGTTATCAGAACAAGATAAATATGTATTATGGTTAGAGGCTTACAATAGAATCTTGATTATTCAAAGCAGTTCGCCAAAGTTTACATTCAAATGTTTTGCATCGTGTCTATTAGATAGTTAAAATAATTTATTAATTTTCTAAAACATGCCATTTATGATTAAGTAACTGTTGATTCTTGAAAAATAATCAACAACGAAAATTCATTCAAGCGGTAGATTTAAAATGATACAAATATATTATTCGAATGTCTTAAATATTTTTAAATTGTTTGGAATAATTAAAAATTTCGAATGTCTTCAAAAACATCTAACCACAGATGAGTAATGAATAAACATAAAATAGAGTGTACATATAGGAGAGGGGTTTGGAACATTTGTTGAGGGATGAAGGGCATTCAACACACATTATTTGTGGAAACATAAATTCGATAGTTTATGACACATTTATACAACTATAAAAGTATTTGCTCCTCGAAAATAAAATCTTTGTGTAAACAAGACGTATTTTTAACAATAATGCATATTATATTGTCAGCGTTTAAATTTTCGTTCCAATCGTGTCATATATTTAAAAAAAGTCGCGGAGCTATTTTATTGTGTAAGTGGTACCAAAGAGAAAATATTTAAATGTCTATATATTTGGTAGTCTGTGATCTAACCATGTTTGGAAAAAAAACCTTCTACGTTATTCATTTTGATATTTCGTGGAATTGTAAGATAATATTAATTTTGAAACCCTAAAAGTAATTATTATATCCTGCGAGAATAAATTAAGGGGGTGTATTATGCTGATTACAAAATAGTGTAATTGTCTTTCGTGCTTCAACCAATAAGTTATAATTATGACTAAGAGATCCCATAGCAACAGCAAGTACCAAAATATACATCTTTATTATATTTCTCTGTTGTTTTCTGAAGATAACAAGTAACAAAAGATAAAATCATTAATTACACCGAAACAATGAAGAAGGCGGGACTCCATCCTGGGTATATATAAAGGGAAAGCCTTTTGATACAAAATAATCGGCCTAACAAAAGGCGAGAGGATTATGTTGTGTTTGTTTATCTGCCTCAATAGTCCATAAGAAAATTATCCCAGAGAGGCGTTTAATATATGTTTATCCAAGAATTTTGCCAAATTATCGTTGATTCTGAGAATTTTGAATTTGTATAGAATGTGATATTATACTTGTCACAATGTATAATTATAATAAAATAAAAAATGTAAGAGTATTTAATATAGGTACTTGAAACTATTGATTTTCTATCGATACTTTCTTTTTTGAAATATTTATTATACATAATTACTAAAATGTATATAGAATTAAAATAATGGGCTTATAGGGGATCCGGATTCGAATCCTAGTACTAGTAATATTTTTATATATTGTTAATAATTCCAAGATGTATAATATTAAAAAAATATATATTACAATATAAAATAAATATAATTAATAAAATATTTCCTATATATTTAACCAAGTATAATAAAAATAATACTTAGTATTAAGAAGGATTTAACATCCAAAAAGAGAGTAATATAATAAGAGTGCAATAAAATACATTAGGTAATAATACGTAGGACTAGAAATACCTATCAATACAATATAAGGATAGAAAATGATTTGAGAATTAATAATAATTTGAAATGAAATTACATTTTTATTGTGAAGTTGCAATTTCAGAACTTAGTTCTGTGGTATTTTGAAGACAAATTAAATTAATCTATTAGAAAGATAGAAAGAAAAAATAAATTTGTAAAATATTTGGTTGCCACCGGGATTCGAACGTAATTGATTGATGTTGTTGAAAGAAAATAAGTTTTCTCGGATAGGAAGAGGTAGAGGTTCAAATCTTGGTATTAACCAAATATTTTTCTGAAATGAATAATTTATTTTGTACTTTTAAAATCAGCAATGTTATCTTTGTGGTTAAGATTCATATTTTTATATTAATAATATTTTTTATAACTTTAATTTATTTAAAAGATCTATTAAAATAAATATAATAACAATTTTTTTTTCGTTTAACGCAATAATTTCGCTTTTACGTGACATAATACTACATGGACAGTTGTGAATATATGTTTGCTTTACGTTACTATATAATAGTGACACACGAAAAAAAATATATATATAGTGATACCGATTTTAAAGTAAACACTAATACAAATTATACATATAATATTGGATTCAGAGTAAAATTGAATAACATGATAAAAGTAACTTGAAATAATGCTTGCAGTATTTAATGAATATACCGTTATTATACAGAATATATCATTTTTTTCTGGTGAACACAGTTCAGGCAGAACATAGTATAGAGTGTTGCAGTACCTACTTAGGCTAAGCGCATACAAACAATTAATAATCTCTCAACTATTTAATTGTATGTCAAAAGACTATTAGATCATATGGGAGTGCGCATATTATCGACACAATTGTTTGCTCGAAAATAAAATCATAAAACTTCATCGTTCGTCTTTTGACAAAACAGTTGAACAACTATCGATCAGCAACTTTCGTGCATTGTCTTGTATTGGCGTGCGCATACACTCAATGATTACCGCGAACCCCTCAATTTCTAGTTGTTAGAAGTGAACATATAGTCAATCAGCTGCCAATGAGATCTCCCAACATTCGTGTGCGTGCTCCATACAACTGAACGGTCTCAAATCGACTGTTTACTCAATCTATCCCATACGATCCAATAGTCTTTTGACATACAACTAAATAGTTGAGCGATAAAAAATATATATGCCCACTTCTAACAACTAAACTGTTTATTCGAGTAGATATCAAGAAGCTCATCGATTTCGACTTAATAGTTTAGTCGTAGTAAAATCGAGCGTATGCATCTAGCCTTACAGAACGTACAGTTTTTTGCTGGTGAACGTAGTGTTAAAATGTGAAATTACCCAAGATAATATTTTGTTTAAGGATGCAAAAACACTTAGTCGAAGTAAGGTACGGAGGGTAATAAAACCAAGTATTGTTAGACGCAGGTGCATCGATACAGCGTGGGTACAGCAATAAGGAATGCGGCATACGTGACTAAAGTCACGTCAGCAAATGCACCATAAGGGATGCATCACCTTAGGCGGGCCAGTCTTCACAAAATCTCGGCCGAGAGAACTCGCTCCACAAAGACGGGATTAGAATTTAGAAAATAGAATCAATGTCGTCTCTGAAATATCAAGCAAGCGCTTTATAGATTGTGATTCCGGGGAAAATTTAAACTGTGCGCCTCGAGTTTAAGCTTAGACTGTGATATACTCCGCGTTTAATTGTTGATGTAAAAGTATCAAAAAGGGTCCCGGTAGATCTATAAAAAGTTAATCAGTATAATTTGGTGTAGCGAGAACAGACTGTCGCTATTGCATAAGTACATCGCGTCCAGAGTCCCGGTTTGCCTGGATAATTGGGTATGATCTTGTGGTCAATCAACTACAAGCCTGAACTCTGTCACTCTACGCTGGTACCACCCGTAGCTGGCCACACTTCACGTTCAGGATCCAGGACCATCCTAAGACGTAATTAATCCCTTACGTGAGGGACCTACATAATATACATTAGACAATCGTCAACATAGACAATTTGGTAGAGAACTTTATGCTGGCATGATGAACACACATATTTAATGTTAATTTTATTGTAATTATTTTTGAATAGCCTTATTTTTAAGTATTAAAGTAAAATGCTCATTTTTCACTTCTAATGCATGCAAGTATCATTAAATATAGATAATAAACTTTTTTGTATACAATGGCATCATTCTTTCATTTTATAACAATTTGACTTGACAATATTTAAAAAAGAACCAGTTAGGCTAGATGCCTCTCCCCTGAACATGAAACCGAGGCAGAAAGAAAAAATAGCCTAACAGTAGTTCAGAAAATATACGAGTTTACGTAACAATGAAAATATATTGAATTTGGATGAATATGAATGAAAAGAAATAAATAATAATATAAAAATAAAGTAAAATGTAGATAATACGTTATTTGTAATTAAATATGTTAAACATTATGCTTTTCCCACGAGTGCGGGTGGCTTTTGTATAATACACCAAATTTTGATTTTCTTAAAATTAATCTCTTTGCGAAACATTCATGTGATGTGAAATTTCGGTTTTGCTGCTGTAATATAATATAAGGTAAGTTAACAAAACTAACGTGGATGATTTTGTTCCAAATTACTCAAGTAAATTATTCAAATGAATTATTTATGAAGTATTTAATACGAATATTTCACCTCGTGAAACACGTTACAGATGATATAACAATGATTTTGGAAAGCTCTAAGGCGTGCAATACATTTCCGATTTCTATCTAAATGCGATCAATGTCTGATAAAACTTAAACCATTTAACAGTTATTTACTAAATAATCAATAGCTATCGGTTCCTCCTTCTTGTGGAGTTTTATATAAATTTGTTTATATTATATTTATAAACTAGATTTATTTTATTCAAATAACCTCAGAACATACATAATACATAATTAACTAACTTAACATCATGGCATTTCCCCACGGGTGTAACTAGAGAGGATAGAACGCCACTCTTCTATCTTGAGTCATTTATCGTATCATCTACATTAAAATATGTTCTCGTACAAGCTTCTCGATTATTGAGACTTCTAACAAGATCATTTTCCAGTAGCGGTTTACCTGATCGTGCCAAGTCTTTCGCGGACGTACTTTATTGATGGTGCCATGAACGCTCGCATGATATATCTATATTTCTTACTATTCTTTCCTCAATCATCTGTTCCATGACCAAACCACCTTAGTGATCATTTTATAATCCCATTCACTATGCTAAGATCAGTTCTATATTTTATTCTAATTTCTTAATTCTTTACTCTTTCTTTATTCTTTTCTAAATACACCAATTAGTAAGTATATAAAGGGCAGACTAAAAAATAGTCAGCTTCGAAAAGAGACACACTAGCCATTCTCTTATTATTGATATCAATAATTTGAACCTTTTATATCTTCTAGTAACACTTGCATCAAGTAAATTATATTGAAAAATAAAAATGTTTCAAAGGGAAGCTAAAAGTCTTTCAATTAGGCTGCGAATTGTTCATTATGCCCTCGTATAAATATAAGAATATAAGAGCAGACCAAAAAATAATACCGAAATAATGCGGGATATATAAAAAATTCTGAGTGTGTAACGCCAATGTTGAATTGATACTTTTTAGCCTCAAAATATAAAAAAGTTATTATTACTTCGATAAAGCACAATATGTTAAGAGAAGATTATTAAATAATAATATATCTTTATTCACATAGCCATCTCTTCACAATCTAAATTTAAATTACACACTTATGATTACTGATAAATGATACAAATACTATTTTTCTGTAATATAAAATATCTAAATATCTTGCAAATACTGTGAATTCATGGCTTCATGAACAAATTCATAATTTATTGCTTATAATAATAATCGTGAAGATTGATTGTACATTTTTTACTAAAAATAGAGCTGCACGAGTATTTTTGTTTACGTTCGGTATTTCAATCGCATATTTTGTGTGCTGCCAAATCACCGTCGGATTTTTCTTTTCTCAAGCACAGGTCTGCTATTTACAAGGGTGCGCCGCGTCTTGTGACCGCAAAAGTAACCGTGCCTATGATCTGCGCATACAAAAGTGACGAAACTGCACACAAGTTTGAAATATTTTACAACTTTACAACGGCGAAAGCGATGATTTTTTTAAACGAAGGCATTATTTCTGTAAAATATTGTTCGATGAATCGATTGTTGTGATATCCATTACTCTGTGTGGCCTGGGGCCGAGCGCGAGATTATGCCTTACTCCATGTCTGCTGAAGAGTCCAGGTTTCAGTCATATGTCTGCACTGGAAGTATGAATTGATTGAACATATCGCTTTAGACATAATGAACTAGAAAAATATCTTAGACAACCGAACAAATGTATTTTTATGACTTGTGTAAAATTTGTTAGATTTATTATTGAGATATTTTTATGTAATTTTTTTTTTCAGATTTTTTATATTAATTGTAATTATATGAATATGATGGCATCCCAAATTTATAATTTTATTTTTAAAATTGAATTATTACTTTCAATAATTGTTTAATGCTTTATTTTTCTACAAAGTAAGTATCTACGCGTAAATTAGTCATCATAGTCTTAGCTGTAATTCTAAATCAATTGGTATTTTATATGAGGTGCGATATTACTTCGACGGGCTTTAATATTAATCTATGTCATAAAGTAATTATAATGTTCCTCGAAAATCCTTTACTCAGACAAGGGTTTCCAGTAAAGCTCTCGTGTCTCTCATTCTCTAATATCCTGTTCTCCTGTGACAGGAGTCACTTTTTATCTCACTTTCCTCTTATTTCTATCCCTCTTTCTCTGCCTCTCCGGTTATCTCCACGCCTATCATACTAGAGGTAAGATGATTATTTTGCGATAAAACTGGCGCATCACCCGTAAGCTTGTTTTCAGTTTAAATGAAATTTCGCGCCGACTCCTTCGGAACTTGACAGTAACTGTAGCTTGATTGATGCATAGTACACGCTTAAAAGACTAAAATAATAATTAATTTTGTTTGCTTACGGCATTTTTTATAAAAATGTATCTAAGAAAATCTTTAAGCAGTTTTTTCTGATTAGATTAAAGTTGTAAAAAAATGTATTTAAAAAATTCTGTAAACAGTTATTTCTGATTAAATTGAAGGTGTTAAAAGTTCACGGACATTTATAATTATTGTTAAAAATTAATATTTTATTACAAATAGTATAAATTATCCTAGGAACAATAATATGTAATGTGACATCTCTTTGAATTTACTCAAAACTAGCATACAACAGATGTAATATTAAACTTTTTCAAACATATCAGATCATATTTCATATTTTCAAACATATCATAATAAGCCTTTATATAAAACCAATATTTTTTCAATAGAAGCCATTTATTCAATAAATATTATGGCGTATTTTTATTTTGTTTTTAAGGTGTGTGTATACTTATACTTATTTATAAATATATATATTTAAATATAAATGTGTACACAAAATACATATCATTTTGATATTTATTATATTTAAAAGAAGCTAAATGCTTATATTATGAAAATAGGACAAACTTAGTTACCTATCAGGACGAGTCTTAAACACATAATCACTTGGCATTGTTTCGATGAAATATGTCAACAAATTTATTGTACTCGTTTTTGTTACCCAACCTTACTGTATACTTTAATAATATTCCATATAATAATAATTCCAATTCCGAGAACGACATTTTGTCAACGTTTCTATATGTTCTTAGCTCCGAAACTGTACAACACACATAACACTAACTGGAAATCGTCCACTTCCAATAATATTACACACATATGGACCCAATATATATATATTTTCCATTATTTTTTTATATTTTTTATTCCTGTCGAATCTTTATCTTTATAAAAAAACTGTCTACTTTAATACAGACGGCAATCTAGAAAAGTAGCCAATATAATGCTAAATATATCAGAGGTGGAGTCAACACTATCCCATACAATAAACTACGATTATATACTTAATTGCAATATAATTGTATCTTATGTTTATCATGTTATATTATAATATTTTATATTCACCTCTGTTGCAACAAAAACATGTATGTCATTAAAGTCTAATAAATAAATAAATAATATAGTGTGTAGTATATCACCTAGCTAGGTGGTATGTTATTAAAATGATTTGAGGGTCATAAAAAAAATTATATTATAACAATTTGAAACGGTTTCGTACGAATAAACATGCTGCCTCTTTATTATATTATATTATAAAAAAAATATTACATTGCTTCATAAATAAAATTCGACACAATAGTATTGTGTCGTATTTATGCTTCTTGTAGCTTCTATAAAATGAGAAAAATCCTTATTATATTACGAGGTAATCTCAAACTCCGCAATTTTGAATAATATCTTCGTTCTACTAAGAAAAGTTGTGTAAATATTTTCTAAAAATTATTTAATTTTATTTTTTGAGAGGTTACTTTGTGTGTAATCCTTTCCTTCTCAAATATTTGTGTTTGCGGAAACAATGAACTAAAGTTGCCTATCTCGTAATGCCGGAGAAGTATTACCAACCTACATAAAATATTATGTATATCATTATTATCTGTTATTGTTCAGGAATTTTAGTTCGTGATATGTCGTACGTTGGTGGTCCACCGAACATTCACGTGGGATGTATATATCATTAGCCGGCCAAAATGGTCGCTAATTAAATGAAACATAATGGAATTATACATACCTCATGATTGATGAGGCTTTCTAATTATGTAGGTATTATAAATATACAGTTATATAAAAGGATAATAATGTTGATGTACTTATACACCTTGTGTCTCAAAAGTCATTTTCGTGATAAATAATGGATGGGTTTAATAAAAAAAATGTTTATTTAGCATTTAACTATAGTCCCTGGAAATTTATTTCTTAAAAATTATGTTTTCTAAATGTGATCCGTTATTTTGGTGGCACTCTTCTGAACGGGAGGCAAAATTTCTGAGAACTGTTCGGCACGAATTCTCCGTGATCGCTACAATTTATTCTCGGATATTTTCTTTTAATTGGTCTAGAGAAGGAGCATTATTACTGTATATGATTTGATAATTTAAGGTAGCCCCATAAAAAAGTCCAATGGTGTCAGTTGGGGCTACGTGGAGGCCAGTTTGTATCACCTCGTCGGGATATCAATTTTCCAGGGAAAATTTCACGAACAACTGGTAAGGACGCGCTCCATAGCGACTGACTTTTCAAGGATGCGGCTAGCAATCGGCATAACCCCCGCCCCTCCACCGCTCGTTGATTTAGTGCAGCGAATGAAACAAAATGAAAAAAACTTTTGGGATACACTGTATTTCGATAAGTTTATTCTACATGTTAATTATCATGACCAGTGATAAACACTTCCCCAGTTGTCTTAAAGTTTTATATTCATTGATATTCTGCAGTTTGAAAATGTTATCCATATGCGGGTTCTAGGATTCTCTCTTGATTCCCCTCGAGTACCACTGGATGACTGCGTTCATCCAATGATTGTTCGTTCTCCGAGGGATGTGGTTTGGCATCGCCATTTCATTTCTCTTAACCACGTGTTTCTTTTCTTGTCTCTTCGTGTGATATCCAACACGCATATGTATTTCCATACCTCTATGCTTTACTCCATGTCTTCCATGTTATGAGTCCATGTTTCAGTCATACGTCAGCACTAGAAGTATGCATTGATAGAACACATCGCTTTAGACATAAAGGAACATTACTAGTGATGAGCTAAATCGTTATTTTAACCGTTATTGTGACTGAAATTTGCGTTTGATTTTATCGATGATTAGTAACTGACTAATTTGGTAAGCAATCACTGTTATACTAGAAACTAAACCTCTAACAATAAAATATCAGTTACCAATCATCGTGATAAAAGAAATACTAAACACACAATCACAGTCACAGTAACGTTTAACTCATCACTAAAATCACTGTTGTGCCTCCCGTTAAGAACATTTTTCATCTTAAGTAGATAGAATTATCGACTTGTTCGAGTTGGGTTCACTATTGCGAAAAAAATTGGGCTATTTTCATTATATAAAACAAGATGTTTAATAAGATCCGAAATAACAATAAACCTTGTAGGTTTTTGTGCATACTATATATATTGTTGCAAATTATCAATGTGTCAAAAAGTATTAAATTCTTTCACAGAAAATGATCTCGAACTGTTTCTCGCGACTTTTGAACTAGGTATATGACATTTGACATAATTCATATATTATGAAAATTCTCATGACAAACTTTTCTTACTCTGCATAATTAATAATATTCAAAAATAATAAATAATTATAAATAATAATCATGTTCAATAAACATCACAGAGATAAGTATTTTTAACATTGTAAGGAACACCTACAATTAATGTTTAATATTTATGAACTGGTTTGATTTGTTAACTGTCATCATTTGAACCATAAAAAGGTCACCAAAAATGTTTCCTCTATATCAGCTACATGGAGGGCTTGGTAAATGAACCTGCAGGGTCAGCTATTTCCTGATAGTATCAAATCAATAATTTTGATTTATTCATTTATAAATGAATAAATAGAGGTGACGAAATATGCCAGTAAAGATTTTTATTTCAATATTATAATAAATTATTTATTTTATTGTGTAGTATTTGAAATAAATCGATACTGTAACTAGGTTTTGAAATAAATTATGTGTTTGTGCTACTAAAAATAGGACTGTTATGATGTTCCGGGGTGAGGACTGAACTTTGCCTAATGAATAGGCAAGTGTTTTACTTCCAGACTAAATAAGTCTTCATGTATATTATATATTCTACTTCTTTTTTTCCCTCTACCCTATTTCAAAAGAAAGTTATTATTATGTACCGAAATCCATTTGTACTTGCTCTTCATCGTAAATACCACCTACTCGGATAGATGCCACATTTGCCCATCTCAGTATTTCCTCAATATATTTCAGTCTGTCTTACTGTCTGTTGTATGCCATCAATAATTCATTTTATTATTTACGTATGACCGTAGGCTGAACACAGTGGAAATGACGTCGCTCGGGCGCCGTGTTAAATGATAGAATAAATTATTAATAAATTTAGAGTGAATGTAATCTTAGCATAGTGAACAGGGTTAATAAATGGACATCAATGTTGTTTGGTCATTTAGAAGGATTAAATAAATAAAAAAATAAAGAGATATTTCTTTTTTCTTATAAGGCGATAGTGTTGTTAGCTCGTTTCAAAGTTTACTAGGTGTAACAATTTTTCAAATATAATATTAGTATCAAAATTTGATATTTATTATGCAGGTATAATAAAGTAGGTTTATCAAAATATAAGTGCACTAAATTCCAACATAAAAAAATTAGCATCACATACTTATTTGATCAGTCTAGGAGAGGAATAGCAAGATGGTAGCAGGAACGATATTTCAAAAAGGTTTTGGTGCCGCCTGGTATCGATACCGGTACCGGTAAATAAGAAAATGAAACCCGTTGTAAAAGTGAGAGTATCTAAAAATGTTACGAAATTTTCTAACACAGTTTTCGCCACAAATTTTGCTGGGGTACCCACTGAATAAACATGTTGTATGTTAAAAGAATCATAAAATTGTGTAATGCCAGTGTCCTTGATGTTGAATACCGCAAATTTCCCAGCCACCAAATTTGTTGAAACCACAGTGCGTAAACATAAACTGTGTTTATATGACTATATTTTCTCCATAAAGGTTGAAGTTTACATAATTTGACAGTAAATTACAAAGCCGCAAATGGGATAAGAGTAATTACACGAAGTCCGCAAAATAATTCAGTACTTTGTACAGTATCTCATAACCTTCTCTTGCTATCAGTGTGTCTGTGGGAACGTATTATATATGTATGCACATTAGAAACAATGGGGATATTTTTGGCAGGGGCGTGCACTCATAATAATGAAAATAACCAATGAATATTTATAATTTCTGTGACATAAATCAAAATTTTATTTAATCCAGGCATAATTATCAAAGCATTATTCACATTATAATCTAATACCATGATGTTAGACAAATATTTATATATTTTATTTTATTATTAGCTATATAGGTATACATTATATGTATTATAAGAGGTGAGACAGGGGGGTCTCAGATCTTCATCGGACACATGAGAAATGTGGATTTTCAATATCAGATTTACTTACTCACCTTTAAATAACAAAATTTCTCTCCTTCACTAGTAAGAAAAAAAAATTAACTGTGCAGGTAGGTAGCAAATAATAAATATTGAAAGAAAGTTATTTTCACACAATTAATATATTATTACAAAAATAGAAAATAATGAAATTAATAGATGACTTTTAGAGGAGATTGTTACACAATAATTTTTGAATTCATTGTAAACTAAATTCTTAGTCTAAAAAAATCATCCATCTTCAATGTTAAAAATCACTAGTCGCATAGTACACTTGATTTCACATTATACTTTCCCAATTTCATCCGTGGATGTTGTGGAGATCATTTCCACATACAGACTAAAGCACAGTTATACATCAAGACCAAATTAAGTGAAGTTTCTATTAAAATCGCGGAATCAAAATAAGTCAATATTGCAGTCGCATTAGCGTACTCCATGTCCCAGTTCGAGTCCAGGTGATGATCAAATTGCTTGGTGCGTCAGGGTCTTTTTAAAATCTCAAAATTTGCCACATAAATGGAACATGGTCGCAAAAAACTTTCTTCCAAGCCCAACGGCTGACAGTCGCTCGCCCCCCACTGCCGCCGTTTGCCTTCATCTGCCGCGGAAATGTCTAAAAAGTGTATCTCTCACTGCGCAGGCGTGAACTCTAGGGATGTCAGACGTAAAATGTGGCACTCACAAAAAAATACAAGGGATAGTATCTTCATAACGTTACAATATAAATAGATACGTATATACCTACATACATAATTTACGTCGGACCAACCATTATAAATAAATATTTAAATTAAACACACACATATATGTGTGTGTGTGTGTGTTTAATTTAAGGTCTCCACGCTTGTTACTTGTTCCACGCAGGTTAGCTAGTTCAGATCGCGTTTTTGTAGATAGTTTCCTTGAGAAAACCTAGACTAATGTTTCGGCACGGTAACACGTGCCCTCGCACAAGTATGGTTAAACCGTGACCTTTGAGCAATGCCGTAATAATGGCATGTGTTACCGTGGCAAAACTAATATTCATCTAACTCAAGTAAACCTTTTACAAAACACGTTATAACCTAAAAGAGACGCCAGTTCCACATATACAGGTGAATATTATGTCCCAGGCTGAATTTATTTTTTCGCCATTTTGGTTTGGCTAAAATTTGTAAGTTCGCATTTAACAGTCGTAGAGAGTAGTTGATTACATTTTATTATACAGTATCTAACGCCTCAATATCATACAACAGCACATGTTTTGCAGCTCAATATTAATGATTGACTTTTGGAAAAAAATCATCATCATCAGCGACGAAGCTCATTTAGATTTGACGGGTTTGGTTAATAAACAAAGTAGCAATTATTAGAGCACTTAAAATCTTCAATTGATCCACCAACGCCGAATCATTGGGCCCTAATTCGTTTAAGATGCAAGAGACAATGCTGTAAAAACTTCTTGGTAGCCGAATTGGGTCGATGCAGGCCCATCTGCAACACATGTGGTTTCAACAAGACGGTGCCACCTCATAAAGAGCCCGAGCTACGCTACTAAATATTTGTACGTGGCAGCGAATAAAAATGACAATAATAAGTGAGAGATACTCGGGAAGGCCATCATCTAGTAGTAGATAGTAAACGGTGATAAAATTCAATGATTACGATTTTCGTGCCGTCAGAGCGATAATCCAATAGGTCTTTCAGAGATATAAAATATCTGAGTGAATGACGCCTCGGTATTAATCACATCATCATCAGTACTATTGACTACGCTCCTTGGTAGGTCATGTCTCCTCAAGAGTTTTCAAGTCTCTATCTTAGCTTATGGCTTGCTAGGCTCATGCGTCCTGTTTGCTGTTCGGTTATTCTCTCCATATGGCTCAATATCAGAAGTCTTCCTATATTTAAAAACTTAGCTCATTAAACATATCATTATAGAGCTAATTATTGCGGCGTCTATGCTAAAATCCAAAACCACACTTAAAATGCGTCTCAAAATGTTACTTTCCAAAATGTCCAGTACATGCTTGATTCTTAGTTAATGTGTATGAATAAAGTGAATGCACGTATGCGCAATCTCTATTTCCTACTTGATCTTATGCTCTTATATGAATCTTGAATTAAGTAAAGGAATATAAGTAAGTTCTGATTCGTTTCAGAAAAGGCACGTTGGGCTCCATGGCACTGCTGGTAGAGTCAAAAATTAGAATTGGTATACGCTTTAAGTGCCCGCGTAAATGATGATGTTGGTGTCCTGCGTCATCAGTTACCGACAAAGTGCACGTCGCCTCGCTAGATGTCACTATGTGTCCAACCTAACCATATTCCCATGTCTCGAATGCAAATGCTGGTCTGATAATGACATATACGAGTATAATATAAATCTATCCTAGATCTGTTCGTAGCATGGGGTTTCCGGGGTAGATTATGCGAGATATTGAACATATGAGAGAGAAATATTTAATACAGAAAATATAGGTTATACAAATATTAAAAAGAAATAGAACTAAAAGATGGTGAAAATAACCTAAACCGATCTGGTAAATCAGATATTCAGAAAGGTATCATCAATTGACAAGGTGTGTAAGAGTGAATGAGGTATGAGTGGTATGGCAAAATATAAAAGTGTGGTGTTCAGTTCTCTCTGCTTACATCTTTGAGAAATGTGAAAGTAAGTATGTAGTAAGAAAAACGACCTAAAAGCGAAATATATTCATATATTTCGCTTTTAGATTAGTCAAGATGTATGTAAGTTATCTCAATGGACCGACATGGAAACACCTGTCATTGCCAGGAAGAGTTTTTATATAGAAACATATCCACATTCCGAATAAATTATATAAATTACTTGGAGAAAATAATAACGAAAAAAATATACAATATGTACAAATATGGATATATCGAGATATCCTTCGTTTCTAGTAAATCACCAAAATATATTTAAATTATAATATAATCGCCCAACATGACTTTTGATAATATTGTGCATTTTCGTACCCTGATCAATATTCAAATGAAATTAAAATGAATTAGAAATACAATATAAAAAACCTCAATGTTTATATCTATTATATTATAAATATATAATACACATATATTATAAATTAGATCAATGATATTATTTTATACGCAACCGAAATTTAGATATTCATTGTCTTGACATTCAAGAGTGAGTTAATGCAATCCAGAAATGGATCACGGTCTCCAGGCGCTTCAAGTTAAATAAATCATTACACAGTCTAACAACTTAGTTAACTCCTTTAATTTCACGTTCTATTCTGAGTAAATGTTGGTATTCTCCAAAACAAGGAAATTACCCAATCTATTGTATCCGGTCCTGTGACTCTCTGACAGAAAGGAATGAGTCTTCGCTAATTTACATCCACCAGCTGAGCGCTGGCACTGGTATGTCGACTTATTTATTTCGAATAGACCCTCGAATACACAATTATACAGAAAACGAACAATGGTGGAAAACCAGAAGAGAGCAAAAAATACCTAATTAATTATTGTGTAATTAGTCATTTATATTATTTTTTGACGGCAGAATAATCAAAACCATATTCAGTGAATTTTTATTTGAATCTATTATTTTATTAACGGTTTATTTTATTTTTAAATCTGTGGAAAAGGAAAATACTATTTTATATAGTAATTCTCTTTTTTTTTCAATTTTGTACTAAAAATTATTACCGGGATTTGAACCTGGATCTCTTTCCAATCCAGAGAAGGTGCATTATCCAACTATGCTATAGCATATCGCACCTTTGTCGACAAATTTTCGAACCCATGTGTTACATTTTTCAAATTAATACATCTACCGTTCCATTATTTGAAAAATGTAACATATAGGTTCAAAAATTTCTCGGCAAAGGTACTGTCTGCTTTAGCATAGTTGGATAATGCACCTTCCCTGGATTGGAAAGAGATCCAGGTTCGAACAATATATATACCAACAACAATATATTTTTCAATAAAATTAATTATATACACATCTTTCTAATTAATACATTTAATTAGAATTTAAAAATATATCACAGACCTATGTTCTTAATAATTACAACTTCACAATAATGTGTTCATCTTAATAAGAAATTATTTACATTTATTATATTTTCGGCTAAAAAATGTAAGACTCACAAATCACGCTGTTGTGTTTTGATCAAATTCGTTTTAATTCTTTGCTATACTTCGTTTTTCGTAGGCCAATGAGTAATGATGTATGCAGAATTTAATCCAGGCAGAAGAAGTGTACGATGCCCGAGGGCTATGGAGTGACTATATTATCATTATGGTCTAGCAGGGGTAGTTGAGAAAGTTTTGGGATCGAAATGCATTTAATACGATTTATTTTGGCGGGAGATAACCAGGGGGAGGGAGGAGGGTAATCCTAAAAAGTAACTATGGAAATGGTAGAGAATTGTAAATATAATATACAGACATATATTTAATTTTGTATAAGTACATATATAATATGTATACTATCACAGCAAGTTATTAATATTATATAAAAGGTAATAAAGTAATAGTAGTGTTTAAAATTCACCGCGAAAAATGTACGTAGATTTTTTTAAAATAATTGCTTAACATACAACAAAAAAATTCTGAGAGTACCAATACACGTGTAGAATTTATACACCTAATAATAGATGATATTTGGAGAGCCCTTTATCCAACATTGGATAGAAATAGCTAATAATAATGATGATGATATAAGATAGTATCGAAATCCTGTATTTGGCAAAGCATTTTTTTATAAATAAATAAATAATTTAATTTTTTTGAAAACTACAATGGGTCCTAATCTGGCTCTTTACCTGTTCTGGAGCGTTAAGGTACAACAATACAAATCCGCTGATAAGTCTGAGCAAATCCCTGATATCTATTCAGCAATAACTTAATTCTCCTAACATATTTTACTTCTGGATATATTTTATAATATTTTATACGTTCTTTTCCGAAGAAACCTTATTTCGTTTGTTTCACTCTACAAAACTTGCGCCGAGACAATAAAATCACCAATCAACAGTGGCATAACTTCTTCACTTTAAGTGCCCGAAGCAAATTTCATTTGTATGATGCCCGTCTTTCACATAAATAGCGGATACTTTTTTTAATTACAAAATGAAGTTAATAAATCTCTACATAATTGCTTATGATACTGAAACACTTCTTGGTGACGTCAAATAAACAAATTCTGTGCTTAACTGTAAATATATATTTAATTATTCATCTGACATTATTTATTTTTAAAAATCCACAAAAATACAGTTAAATTGTAGATTCAAAAAATTATTGAAAAATCATCATCCAAAATTGCCGGTCAATAAAAACAAAGCATTTGTGTCTGAATAAGTGTTACGTGTGCTCAAATATAATAGTTGATATGTGGAAATTTACAAATAAATGTAACATTTTATTATAATATGTTGAAAATTAAACTACAAAATGAAAAAATAAAAATTGGATTCTTATTATTTTGCGTTATTTTTATCTTTGCACTTTGATGGTCCACTGTCAATCCAGTCTGCATTATCGATTGATTTATAATGCCCTTACAAGGCGAAACGCGTCTCAAGTATATCAAATGAGTAGAAACAAGTATTTTATTTTCACATATGTGACTAACTTAGTGCTATCCAGGAATGAAGCTCGAACTCTAGAAGAGATTTAGTGTATCTAGTCCAAGTTATCTCGGCAAGGGTTTTAACTACTAGACTAATAAGCTATTCAAATTAATATTACCTATATTTTAATAATTGTGCCTAAAAACATCTGAAATTCGCATGAAAAAACTATCACCTTGGAATTTAAAAATGAATAAAATTCTAATATAGATTATTTTAAATAAATAAATATAAAGTTGACGTGGGATTTAATATGCCGTGATATTATTCCTAATTAAATAATTTTTCATCAACAATTAGCAGAACCTATTATAAATCTACCAAAACTTTTCGATTACCTACCACAAAATATTATACGAAATACAATTTCTGTAACGAATTGAATTTAAGATTTCATTTCTATTCAGTATTATAAATATTACATCTCTTTGTTAGTCCAGTAATATATTTGTACTATGAAATGTATCTAGTATAAGTATCACAATAAGGTTACGTCCGTTAACACAATGACACAAAACAGCGTAAATCCACCCACACGATGGTTTTGTAAAAAATACTCTGAAACAATTGCTAAGTGAACCGAATGAATTTTGCACGGATCAATGCGGACCTTTGTCAAACGGTAGTGTGTCTCGTTCACTCTCGCAGCCGCCCACCCTGTATTGCGAATCTTACCCGCATCCCAAAAGGTTGAATAATTACGGCATTTGTAGTTGGTACAGCAGTTTTGACGCCGGGAACGAGGGTGTACCAGCCCCTTGTCAATGTCAATAGTATCAGAATCCGTTTAAATCATCGATCCCGGCCCGCATGCCCGGGGCTTGCGAGTAATTATTGTCCCGGGATAATTTGATTGGGTTTTAAAAAGTGACGCAATGGTCCCGTGACATTACCTGGACGCGACATGAATGAGTAGCGAATCAATTTAACGATTTAAGTATATAACGCACAAAATAAGAGCACACAATGTACTGCAGCAATATATCTACGTTTAATTTAAGGTTTCCGGGAGCACTAATGTACAGAACTGGTGATTTATTAGTTAAATCATAATTTTTGCAGATGCTTTCCTTTAAGAAACCTTTAAGGCATAGTAACACGTGCCATTGTCTAGGTTTTGCTTTAAAAAGTTAAGGTACAACGGTACTTGTTCACAAAAATTACATAATATGTAATTTGTATGTACCTACACGTATTTTTTAATATATGTGCTTGCGTGAAAACATATATTTTTTAATACAAATATTCATAACTAACTCGTTTCCCGGGACAAGGATCCAAATCATAATCAATTAAATAACGCATTTGCGCACTACGAGTAAAGTTATCTAGTAAAAAAATCGATGAATTTGGAAAATACTTGACTATAAAAAATCCATACCTATAACACTTTTTATGAAATTTTCTATTACAAATTATATTAATGTCTGAATACGGCGTGTATAATAATGATACTAAATTAATAAATATATATAAAATTGAATGTATGTATGTTTGTTTGTTTTTTATACAATTCTAGATCATTTTATGGATTTAAACTAAATATTGCAAAGTTACTCTTTAGGACTCAGTGTAAAATATTGGTACACCCTTCTAGCCTTCCCTTATTTGTTCCTTTTATCTTCCCGAAATAAATGTGCATTAAATTTAATGCCACTCATTCCAAAATATACTCAGTGACGAAATAAATAATCACCTTACTCTATCCAACCAGAAAACTTATTCTTCTCTTGCTTGGCTCAAATTTTGCATACGACGTTACATTTTACGACCTGCGCAAAACTATAGCTCATCCCCTAACCACTTCGTTGGGAAACGTTGGGTACGGACCGCAAGAAATAATATATAATTCTCTAGAATTTCGTGTCGTTCGGTCTTTGATCCTGAGGATATCCTCCAACGCTTTGCCAATATGCGACATGGAATAAAGATTTGCAGATAACCGTAGAACGTCTCTGTCTGCACCCAGGGACGAAACTACGCCGACGCAGCCAATGTGGTGCATTGAGGCCCACGATAGTTAGGGACCCGAGAGGTCCACGCCCATTTGGTATCGATATTATTTCCGGTGCTAAAATAAACTTTTAATTTTTAGACTCCACCACAGCAAGAAATGAAATCATAGTAAAAATTTCAAAATCTACCATAAATGAGTGAATATGAATTACATACAAGACACCAATTTTATTCACACTATTCAGGAGAAATGCGGTACAGAAAGAAGACGCATCTCCTGACTGAAGACTGGTTCCATTGTATTGGTCCATAGTGAAAATAAAATTATAGAATTTTCTGGACTAATCTGGCATGTAAATATTTAACCTTACTAGCCCAGAAAACTGTACACAGAAAAAAATACTGACATTGATTGAGAGCTTATTAAAGAGCTAAATTCATTCTTCTTATTTAATATTTAAGTTGAAATTAATGTGTTCTCGTCGATGCAATGGTCGCTTTGTGTCTTTGTCTTGGACAGCATGTAGAAATTATCTGCACTCGTGTATTTTTGGTGGATGTATTTTTGTCTAAGTCTTCCTCTCTATCTTCTTTGCTTAATCATTTGCTCGATGATTTTTCTAAGATATTCTTCGTGTCCTAATCGTCAAGATTTTGGAGCATATGGAAATTAAGCCTGAGAGTTGGAGTTGGAAATAGGTTGGAGCTTTTGAGATGTGGTATTGAACTGCTCATTCTATAGAAAGGATTAACTGAACTGAAAAAATTACAAATTAGGATGTTCTGGTGTCACTGCCAAAAAAGAAGTCCCAAATAAACACCATTTAAAATTCAATAACTAAGTATAAGAAATTTAATTAAAATCCTATTAATTTAATGCACACGAGCTTGTCTTTTAATTGAATAATTTATTATTTTTATGGTCGCTAATACGACAAAATAATTTATATATTAAAGTCATAATTTTCAAATACGATATACAGCATTATTTGATCATGCATATAATGACATATTCTCTTCCTAACAAGTAAAAACAAAGTATTATATAATTTTTTCTATTAACATACAACTTTTGGTAAACAGCAATGAGCGAGAAAATGTAATGGATGCATATGTTACAAATAAAACACAGCTGTTTTTAAATATGCTTTTTAAAATATTTTCAGTGGTTTTTTCTCAAATAAGGTATTTCATTTCCAGTGGCTTCAATTACAAAACGTGCGAAATTTCATGCAGTCCTGATGTCCGTGCAAACTGGGATGTAGGAAAATATTCCGTGTTTATTATTGCAAGCCGACATAAAATGTATAATATGTGTGTAATAAAAATACAGCGAACCGTAAATTTTCTCATTTGCTGTACAGTCGTTATGTTTTTATTACTTCAGTAGATACAAATTTTCTTTGTTATTAGGTGTCGCCCGGACCAATGGGAATTCTATTATTTGTCTCTTCTTTAAATAAATCCATATTGGAAACACGAAATCTGAGTTTGTTGTGTACAATTATTAAATAATTCGAGACAAATAGTAGGTATATCAGTTATTCGTGTTCCTTGACAATCGCGAAGTATGTACTGTAGATACAATTTTACTACACGAATATATTAATAATGTACAACATACCGTAGAAGATTTTTCTACCATGACACATGTTGTTCTTTCACATACATACGTTTATATATATGTTTGGGACATATTTGTGCTTGAGCGAGAATGATGAACTGCGCCTTCCACCTCCCCCCCCTTCCTCACCTGCCAGGGGACCAGTCGATCGGTGACCCCGAACCGGTATGGTTACAAAGATTTTCGCAGTGTAAAATAGAGTGAGAAGTGTGTCTACGTGACCATCTATTGCAGTCTGAATCATTCAAGATCCTGAACGGAGATAGTGTCAAAACCCTAAGTTACAGTCCACATTGGAGGTGCCAGGAGAACGGATTGTGGTGAGTGGAACTTCCTTCCGAATCCTGTTTCTTTCGGCATCTATGCCATCACGCGACAATATATATAGTTGAGCACTCAATGTGTGTAACTTTTTAAGGCAGCGCCTAGACAGTGGCATGTGTTACCATATCGAAACGTCGACATATGTTAAGTCTTCAAGGAAACTATCTATAAAAAACGGGATCTATCTTAGAAGAGACGCCAGTTCCATATATACGGGTGTGTATATATATATCGGTATTAATCTAAGTTTACTCGATTGGAAGAGATATGTAGGTATTCATAACTGTGGCGTGAGCACAATGAAACCAACAATACTTATTTAAAAATCTCAAAGTTTATTGAATTACGAGTACATTGCGATTGTGTAGGTAATTTTTATATGGTGGAATGTGAGTACAGAGGTCGGGGTGCAACGCTGTCGATCAGCTCAGAAGTCACGGAATGGTGGCGGTGTGGCATGGCGACGTCACACGATAGTAATTTGATGCTGCTCCGCCAGGGGGGAGGGTACTTGTCTTACGTTTATGTATAGATTATATTAGATGTTATATTTATTTATTTAGTGTCATTTTAAATTTCAGCACACCAAAATACATAAAAAAAAAAAAAATTGCAAATTATTACATTTTGAACTAAGATGAAAATGTCACAATTTGCCAGGTAATTGTCAATGCGTAGGCAATGGGTATTGTATAATGCGTTATTGTTATTTGTCTATAGGTATTTAGTTTTAGCTAACCAATTTTATAAAATACCAAAATGACATGAAAACATTTTATTTTATCAAATTTAACACAAATAATGCAACAAAAATTCAGAAAATATAGTTTCAAAATAAATCAAGATAAATATAAAATGAAAAATAACGCAAAAAACTTTACCTTAATATAGTATATGGGTTCATGTTTGTATGTGATTGGTATGTACTTTTCCATAGACCCTAATATCAATAAATCAATCATTGGTGTCAATTTTTTAATTATTAATTAAATTATCACATAATTGTTATCATGTAAACGAAGCAGTATTTTATTAATTAGATAGATTTTCAATATCTCTATATATACATTATTATCAGAAATAGGTACATATGAATATGGAAAATTGAAATTAGGTATATGGTTTGGTTGTGTGAGATGAAAGAATGAGAAGAGGATGGTAAGGAAAATATATGACGCGGGTGGTGATGGTACCAGAAATAGAGGAATGTGTATAATGCGAGAATAGTTTTTCAAGTCAGAAGAGTATGGCGCTCAAATCAGTCTGCCAATCCACTCGAGAAAACGTGGTGATGAAAAGATAATTAGTTGAGTCTAGTTGAGTTATATGAGACCCCCTGCAATAATACTGTAAATCGTTTTTACAAATGTTGATAGATAGACGGAACAATATACACTATTGTTGCAGATAAGATCACTTAGAAATTGTGTATAATAGTATTTTTTTAAATTTTATATGGTTGATTAATATTCCATTAGATGCCCGAGAAGTTATACAACGCATATGCATTCATAACTGCTAGATATGCCCAATAAAGTTTTGCAGGGGTAGTCTCATGTATATATTTATATATTAAAATATGTCAAACCTTAAAGTACTAATTAAAATATATAATATTATGTAATATCATATATAAAACATAACTAAAGATAGCCGCCTAGCGTAGCAACAGCAATCGGTGATAGCCGGTTGCTTTCAGCTATTATTAAAATAAATTATTTTCAAGGCGAAAATGAATTGAAAGCGAACACGAATATTCTTATAATAAAACATTACATTTACTCCAAAAATGGTTACTCTTGTAAATCTAAAGCGAGTGTCGCTTTCAAGAGGTAGTCGTCACACTCCGTTCGATTAATTTTAATTTAGTAACTTTAGTAACATAGAAAATAATGAAAACATTTCCAAAGATCTATACTAAACATGCTTAAATAACTGTTCAAAGGTTTTTGGTGAAACTATGTGGAATTCCTTGATTATTTTGTAAATTGAGTTGAAATACTTTGTTTTATTTGTTTTATATAGTGTAATAAAACAAAGTGTTTCAACTCAATTTACAAAATAATGCTTAAATACATCCTAGACTTAGTTCCATCGCTGTAAGCCTCTTATAAATAGTAGTATTTTTATTTTTATTTGTTTGATAAATACAAAGACGGAATTTTATAATTAATTTCATAAATTTTAAGAACATCCTTGGAATTGATGTATCTTTTTTCAAATGTCAATCAAAAACCAGCTGAATATATTACAAAATATTTAAACCAAATATTTTATTTTCAAGTCGGTCTACCTCTTTATATAAATAAGTCTTTACAAACTAAACCTATGGATACATATATTTTATATAAAGTAAATAGTAAAATAAAAATTAGGGAGAACATTTTTGTTGTGAGGTGGCTGTGACCAACGTAAGTCGCCGATCACAGTGGTGGTGACGGTGAAATCGGACGAGATGGATTAAACGGAGAAAATGGGTTGATGGATAGTTGGAAGAAATAGGGAATATTTTTATTTATTATCTTTGTTTTATTAATAACTAAAATGAGTTTAAATACATCTACCGGTTTCGAAAAATACCATTTTCTTCTTCAGGATGTCATAACTAAATAAAACATATATTGTTTCTTTGACAGAATCTATTTAAAAAAAATCTATTTATCTTTAGTACCTAACTCAAATCATTACTTAATACAAATTTACTCGAATAATTTTTAGGAAAAAATTTTAGAATGGGACTCGTAGTTAAATTTAGTTGGTTGTTTATAATTTTTTGATTAGTTTTACACGCTTTATTTATTTCCAACGATTCCAAATTATTTAATTTGTGACCAACACCGTTTATATGCATCGTTTAGTCAATAGTCCTATGTCAACATCCAATTTCAATATTGAAATATAGATTTTTTTTTAAATATATGTTTTAGTTAGTTATGACATCCTGAAGAAGAAAATTGTATTTTACGAAACCGGTAGATGTATTTAAACTCAATTTAGTGGTTTTAATAAAACAAAGATAATAAATAAAAAAATGAATTTTAACCACAAAGACAATATTGCTAATTTTAAAAGTAGAAATAGGGAATAGTGAAAGATAAAGGACTGTTGAGAAATGAGGGAAACCTTCGAGAGCGGATCAGGTTGGCTTACGGGACCAGCTCGACTCACCTGATGATGACGCCGTCACCGACTTATCCTGAAGTTAACCCCGATGAACAAAACTGCTACGGAAAAACTCTGATGAACTTCACCGTCCACAAAACACTAAAATTACAGCGGTATATGACACTCCAACTCCGATTGTCGGCGACGTTCACAAGTACACAAAACGAACAAGTCGAACTGAGGATCAGATATATACTGAACTAGTGATCCAACACGAAACGATCACCCGAGGACACTTCCTCTCCAAATCTCAATGAATTTGATGAATTCAAAATAATCCGGTCGAGCTAAAGGAACACTGTGTATTGGAGAATGGGATAAGTGACAGGACAAAAAATCTAAAAACTGGTGACAATAATAGTACATTTAACAATAATAATTTTGTTTCAAGTCATTGAATATATGTAGAAATTATGTGTTCACCTATCAAAAAACAAAATAGTTACATTTTCATTTTCAGAACAAAGTTGTGTAGTGTTTTAATACAAATTAAATTCCACGTTGGAATCCCGGTAGCAACAAAATATTTTTTCGATAAATATATATTTTTTATATATATCTATTTGATTAATTTATTTTGTATTAAAATAAAAATCTTCTTCAATATTTTGAAAATTACTTTGTGGCGACATTTAAAGTTTATAAATAATATGAAAAACACTTTGTTTAAAAACCATGTTTATTGATACATCAAGACCTATAGTATACATTATTTCCTGAAGAAAGGATCATCGGTATTGAAACATGTTGATATATTAATAAATAGTGGTTTTAAACAGTGTTTTTCTAATTATTTCTATGCTTAATAAAAATATTTCAAAATTAAATGCAGAAGTTTGTCGTGAAGTAATTATTAAACATTATTTTTTTTAAATATCGCGTAACGTGTGTTCTCCCGTACCAACATATTTCATAAATCTTCCCTGTAATATAAAGACTCCGCAGAAGTAAATATATCTTTATTTTTCACCCCCACGCAATTATCTTTAGTCTTTCGACATCCCGGATGACTCATCGTCATAATAACGTATTTAAATGCCCCTTATATGGTTATATAACTTGTGACAGGTTCATTTTTCAAAATGTCATATTTTGAAAACCCTAATTGGTTGGTTTGAGTCCACGCGCGCCTCTAATACCTCTGATTTGAGGATCTGTTATTTTTGAGCGCTCTGATTGATCGATTCAATTATACAGGTTAGATTTAATTTACCTTTTAACATTTTTTATCGACCGAAGTATGTTTTTATATAGATTCCCCAGTGCACCATCGATTGAGAAGAGAATCAGTTAAATTTATTATGTAGCTTTGAACTATGAGCTGCTGCGATTATTTATTTGTGCCACGACCACGCTGCTACACTTATTATTATGTGTCGCAATTAATTTTCTGTATCTCAACCATCCTAAATTTTGCTCAGAACTATTTATGAAACTCGTTTAATTATAACTGAAATTTAATATCGAGTGTGAATAAATAGTGAAAAATATATTCAAGAAAATTCATCGTGTGGACAGTCGTAATAATCTCTATGTTTTAAGATTGTGCGGTTCAAGACCGCAATGTAATATTTTCCTACGGTTTTTTTGTAAACTACAATTCTATGAATCTTCATGTGAAATTTTATATATTTTCTAGTAAAATCAGTATTTTACAACTGTCCCTTAAAAATTATTCTTTTGATTATATTTACTAATTTGATAATTATATTTTCCATTTTAAATGATTACATCTTGTACAACCTCTGTTTTTTATTCAGAGTTAAAATCGTAAATAATTTTGAAGCCATTTATAGGCATCCTTAATTAACATAATCTTTAAATGTCTATAAAGGATTTGGAAATCATAAGACTTGTTGTCCATGTAGGTAAATCTTATTTTCATTATAAGTAAAAATTTGTATTTTACGCAAGATTATTGTCAAAGACTATTGTCCTCTTTCTATTGTACTTATAAGGTTATTATTGCATTATATTTAGATAAACTTTTTTTTTTGTGTTATTAATTTGATAAATGTTACCCTGATTTGCTATAACATAAGAATTAAAGAATCTAAATACAAATTTAATGTATTAATTATAAAAATAATCATATAAAAACAATATTTTTCGACAAAATTGATTTTATATGTATATATTTATAATTAATACATTAAACTAGTATTTAAAACATCACAGACCTATGTTCTGAATAATTACAACTTCACAATAAGAATGTGTCCTCCTTAATAGTTAATATTAAAGAATCTACCTATCAATCCTGAAAATTTAAGAGCATTGTCCAGAGCTTTAGTCGTGGTAATTTATCTAAGTATTTGAGATTTCATCGGGTAAATATGTCATCTTAGAATTCTAACCTTAAATTAGAAGCTAGAAATAATTACGTCTTACAATGTAGAATGGTTATACTGCAAAATAATTAAAATAAATTTCGTAGGATAATAAATTAGTCAGGAAAATAAAGCAACACTTTTTAAAGGGTTTTTCTAAATTTATTACCAACCAAATGGCTGCGAGAGTAGTTATTAATTTTATCGACGTGATTAATGACAGTATTTGACCTATAATGTAAGTGCGCGCGCCATTCCCGAATGAAACGGATGTCATTTGGAAATAATGCGATTATTGCTTTTGTCATACCTACTGTGTTTGCGACCAGACCGATTGCATTGGCTGAAACATTTCTATTGTGGACTCTTATTAAATTTGTGAATATGTTTTGTCTATTAATGTAAGTGAATTGTTCAATACATTAACGAAAATGAGTTATTACGTCACGTAAAATTATGCTGACTTTTCCGAATTGAATTCATCATCGGATTCAGAATATTTCTGTCGTAAGTCTGTCATAATCCATCTTATTGTTTACCAACAATTTTAATCTTGTCTGGATTTAAAAGTTTTTGTGCAAATTTAAACGTTTTGACACTAGAGCAAGACGTGAGATATTTTATCGTACGTATTTTAATATAAGGAATTCCTAAAAAATAAAGTACTTATGTATCTAAGTAGGAGCATCATACCTCCCTAAACCTATGACATAAAAATAATAACAGCTAGTTGCGGAGAATAGAAAGTACAGAGGAATACGTCGTTTAAAGATTTTTATCCATCTGAAGAACGTAGCCTGAAGAAAAATATTAAGACTTCAAACAGAATCGATGTAATAAGTACACTGTATTATATATAGCAGAGAAGGTACACGTACAAACGTTTGAAAAATATTTATCACGTTTAACCAGTCATATAATCTAAATTCAACACTATCTGCATGATTTAACAAAATAATTATGAACACCACTTAATCAGATATTCAAGTCACAAAATAAACGTTTCTTTACACTCCATTAATTATTAAATATGAAATTGACGTTTGCGCTTCATTTCGTAACCAATTATGTACATTTCAACAAAACAAAGGTTTTATCAGACTCAATAATGGCGACCGTGTGGTTTACAAGCATTAAATATAAGAGTTTTAATAAGTAGGTACCTATCAACTTCATTTTTAATAATTTAATATTTAATATTAGCTCTTAAAATTAGCATTCTGTAAACATGGCATGGTGTTGATACCAGATTTCTCAATTATCTTAAAATTTTCGATCAATGACAATTTGTTGTTATTTATGAGGTTCAGAATCAAAAGCAGACATGTTCACTTTACCTGTTTTTGAGTAAAATACAAAAAAACATTGTACCATAACTGTCATATTTGGAATCATATTGAACATGATCAATAACCACAAGTCACATAACCAAATACTGTCTTATTGGCTGAAAATATATATTTGTCTGGTTTTAAATTAATTTTATCTATTGAACATGTCTGCGATTGATTTTTTTGCATTTTTTATACGAAATTTTATGATATTTGTCTAATTTCGATAGGCTAATCTTGAAGACATTAATTTACTTTATATTTATACATTCCTAACTCAAAACCTATGAATATTGGACATGACTGATTTTGATGCTATTCACATTTATCGGTTAAAAATAAGTAACATTTAAAATGTTACATAATTAAACCTTTCTGAATTTCAGTTGCAGGTGAACGATTTAAAACGAATTAATCTAAAACCAATTACATTTCTCCATCTCGCTGGAACCAGCCGACATGACAATTCGTTTAAAGCCTTTCCAAGAAGGGATGTTTAATTAAATACCCACGGAAACAAGGGGTTACGCGAACAGACTACGGCTACAAATACAGCTGTAGAATTTTATTGGCAATATACGCGTCGTTAAATGGCGGAAGTGCTATGGGTACCCGGGGCGCACTACATCCGCTGGTCAAACTGCGGCGCACGTACCTACAGTAACGCGTTTTTCATGCTTCGAGGTTCGCCATCTTTCACAAAAGCTACAAAGACAAAGCTTTTGAGTCTGTCAATATATTTTAGCGAACACGGGCTCTTGATGTATCAGCGGGACTTTGTTTACTTCATGTTGAAACACGATTGAGATGTAACATTTATTTTAGACGACTTAAAAGAATGAACGTACATGAAATAATAAAATATTCTCTATAATAACGATTTGGTTTCTAAAAGTGATGACATGTACAATCGGGATTTTACGCCATATTGTAAATTTTATTCAACAAAATCGAAAAGCTTCAAAGAAATTTGAATTATTAATATATGGGGGCTTTATCTCTCACTCGCTTTGTTTAATAATTTATTATTTCATTCTTTTATAATGAATTATTGGAACCTGGTCGGTAAACCAGGCTCGCGTCAACCTTAAAGGTACACTGAGTACTGACTCGCAAACCGACGACAATACATCGCAACGTAGCCGCCCCGGGAGCCAGTCATAACAATTCACTTATTTTACGGCCGGCTTTCTGTACAGACCGCCAGCCAGCAGGCGCTTAATGTCCTTACTGTTTCTATTTACCTGCGACTGTGCATCTATTTTCAATAACCGACATCAACTGTAAGTTATTATTATTTGATCCACTGCCCTGTATAGGACCCTGGCAATCTCGCATCGATTCTTCTGATCTTCACTTATAACCCACACTTTATTTTACCAAAGAGCCTTTCGCCGACAGTTCAACAGGTAAATAAGCAAAATTTCCGTTTCTAAGCTAAAAATAACCCACCAATTTTTCTCCAAAGACCGCTACATTCCCCTATACTAATGGTGTGGTATCCGTATCACAATTTGGCGTGATAGGCCGTTATGTCTCAATGTTGCAAAATTTTCTGCAGCCCAGAGTGCTTACTATGATAATCCTGTTTTTGTTTCTCTTTGGTAAACTTCAATTTCCAACTATTGTGCAATATCATTGTTACTTATCTGTTGTTCACTTTATTATTTTTATTTTCTACCTTCTGTTCAAATATGATCAGCGATGTATTGTTCTTGTGGGTTAAATCTGCCGGCATTGTGCGTGGAGGGTGAGTCTCCTATATGTTTTTCTTTTGTGCCGTCTCGTTTCCCGGAAGGGACTGCCTCTTCACTTCCCCTCTGCTTTCCGGCCTTGTTACACCTTGTCTATCTCGCTGTCAACCATTCTATCCATGTTATTCTATTTTATTTTAAATGTAATATTTACATTATTACTTTTATATGTAAACACGTTTTGTTCTTTATTTAAATGTATTGTAAATATCTTATTTACTAATAAAGTGAGTCAGCTGTGGACAATGAAGGCAAATTTTGTTTTGGCAGCTGTGCGGTATTGCGGGGCGCTATCGAACAGCTACCTAGTAGCATTAAAAAATGCCAACCAATGTCAAGCGAATGAGTAGGACCGATATAGGTGTCTCGAGCTTATTACATCGGTTCTGGGTAAGCTGTGGGTTTGCTCTCATTGCACCCCAGAATGAAAGAGATTGTTGAAAAAGAGGGATCGGGGGACTTGTAGTTCCAACATAATGGAGCTACAGCTTACGCAGTCCGAAAATCACTCAATATTTTGAGATAAATGTTTCCCGGACGTATGGTCTCTCTGGGATGGCTTGCGCGGTCACCACATTCAAGCATTTGTGATTTCTTTCATTGGGGATATCTGAAGTAAAATGTGTTTAAACGTCGCTCTCACACCCTACTAGAGCTAAGGGAGCGGATTATTGAAGAAGTTAACACAATACTCTGCGATATGTTTGAACAAGCTGTACAAAACTTCAGAGATCGTCTCCAACAGTGTGTTGCTGCTAACGGCCGCTATAATGAGGATGTTATTTTCAAAATTTAACGATTATGAATGGTATGTACTACTAACTTCGAAAATAAAAACATTTTTTCTCTATACACCCCCATAACTCCTCAAAACTGCTTAATCGGTTCTGCCGCACCCTGTACATTAACACATACGACGTTTTGTACATGATATCAGATTATCCTATTTTTTTTTTGTCATCGAAAACGTACGGTTAATTATGTCACCCTTTTAAGTATGTTAGAAAAAAATATATATATCACCGTATTTTTTTTTATAAAAAAGAAAAATATTTTCATAGATCTGGTAATATCATAAACAATTATGAAATTAGATACAAACTGTACTTGAAACGTTCTACTTATAATCCGATTATAATAGAAACAGGATCTTTGGAAAAAATACGCCAGTTTGTGGCATTAAAATTGAATCTTGGTCACAGAGGGTGTACAGATGAAACTGTTATCTTGAGTATATGTTTTTGTACTGAACATTCTAATCTTTTTTAAATACAGTTGTCCCAAAATTTATCAATCCATTTGTTTTTCATTATTTTCTTATCTTTCAGATTATTAAAAATTAATTGATTTTTTTTCTTTTTAAATTAATCGCTTTTGCAGCGCACTGCAATAGTTTTAATTCATGCCCGAAATAAATTATTGATGATGGACGAAGCTCACTTTGAGTGAATGGTTAGGTCAACAAGAAAAATTGCTGGTTTTACTCTAATGAAATAAATTCTAGGCCATTACATCCATGTAAGGTAACAGTTTGGTGTGGTGTGCAAGATGGGCAAGAAAATGCATTAACATTTAGTGGTTACCGCTATGGAGTAGCGATACAGAACCTTTTGGTATCCGAGCTGAATAGGTTAGGCCTACAGAAAATGAGGTTCATCAGGATAATAATACGGCTCACAAGTATTGTGGGAAGTTTTCCCGAACCGCATAATCTTGAAACAATTAGATTTAAATTGGTCAGCGCCTTCTCCGGATTTGACTACCCCAGATTGTTTTGACAAATCAACAAATCAACACTTCTACATGATCTCAAGCAGATGAGATGAAATAGTCACTATACCACAATAAACTCTCGGAAGAGTCATGAAACATGTCGTAGAAAGGGCTCGAATTTTTCAGCGCTCTAACGGTGGTGTGGTGTTATTTTTAAAACATATTATTTGTCGTTTTCATATCGTTTTTATTCCCTCATATGAAAGTTAGTATAAAAACAAATGGGATAATAAATTTATCTCTTAAAACTGTTTAGTTATTAGCTCAGGCACATATCAGCCATTACTATCAGATAAGCAATTAGTTCTCGCCGATTATTTACTGCTAGTTGATAGATAGTTGATGCTACACTGTCTTTAATTACCACTGCGTGGTCAGGATCTCATCGGCTATTGCCGATTGCTTGCTGCTAGTCCCTACGGGCTTCGCGGCCAATAGTGGCTAGAATCTATATTTCGATGATAGAGCTTTCTCCAAAACAAACCACACGTAAAAAAAATGTTGATGTAAGTAACCTGTCAAAACGAACAAAAATGACATAAGAATCACGAATACACAATTTCTATGGTAATATTTCTCCCTTACCATAGACAGAAGAAAATATGACATATGTCAATATATGATTTTGCTAAAATATTAACCTAAAGATATTAAAAACACGTTCGTTTTTCACTAAAAAGCCATAATTACACTGAATCCAAGACGTTCAGAAATCCATAGAAATAGACGGGGAGACATAATATTATTAGGGGTGAATTTAATATAATTTTAAGCATTATTATTATTGTTTATGTAAATATTTCATGGAACGAATGTACAACATATAGCAATAGTAATATTTATATATTTTAATGAGAACCATATCTTTCATGAGTGCGACAGATAATCCAATTCTGAAGTAGTATTTTACCGGTTCCAAGACTTAATGGTCATCCAACATCAGGCAAGAGGTTGGCAATTTGAAAACAAACCGCTAAAAGCAGGGAATTAGGGAAAGCAAAAAAAATAAGACTTAGGGCCAGTTATGTGACCAGAGTAAATTTTGGCCATAGTAAATTTTTACTTTAACTTATTACGTTTACGTAAAAAACGTTTGCGGGTTGTTCGTTTGTCAAATTTACAATAGTCAAAGATATTCTCTCCTAATAGTGTGGCAAGACGAATAATCTACAATTTCTGAGAATTTAGAAGTATACATATAATTTATTCACCCCTGCGTTCAAATTTGTCCCATTGTTGGCTAAAATTTTCGGTCTATGTACTAATGTAAATTCAACAACGAAATCATCATCGAACGAACTCGCATCATTAAAATAGTGGAATATTGAATGATTTATTCATGTACTGCAACTTTCAAAGTAACAATGTGATAGATGACTTTTGAAACAGTTGTGAATAGTCCGCCATTTTTAACTAACGATTTACGATTTTTACCATGCGATGTTGGAGGGTAAAATTAATTTACGATTTAATGTATTTTCGATGAGTGAATATTTTTTACCAACAATCGAACAACCTGTTTTTGCAGAATATTACTTTTATTTTAGTAAAAATTTACCCTTATTTAATATTGGAGGTGGATCGGCAGAAAAAAATACGATTACAAATGATATATTATAATAATTTTTAAATGCTCAAAAATGAATATTTAAAGTTTAAAAATTATAATTAATACAGCAATTACGACTTAGTTAAAAATTATATTCAAAAAGGTAGATGCCCGAAGGACAGTATCGAAACAAGATTTTGTTACTATTAATCATGTTTCAGCATTACGCATTGTCAAACACACTAAACTTTTATAGTATTTATATGATTGAAATAGTCGGTGTACAAGCGGTAAAGATTTCCCTCTCCAATCAAAAGAGGTAGTCTTTTTTGGAGAGGTACAGTGATTCACAAAAATATGTAACTTTAGTTTCGTAGCAGATTCATATAACTCATATATTATATAAAATAATAAAAATTTCAAAAAAAAAAATATATATATATATATATACAGTGAACTCGGTTATATTGAGTACGGTTATAGTGAGACCACGGTTATAATGAATAATACTTATAATTATTTTGATTGAGGCCTGTTTTCACACAACTCTACACGTAAACCTTGCCTAATTCGTATTTAAAAATAAATGAAATTTCACTCTGATATAATGTTCTCTGTTTTCAAATTTGCCTACGAAAAGACAGCGTTAGACACAAAACTAGTTTTTTTACTCATACGCAATACCACAAATCTAGATAATATCATTAATATAAATTTGACATACTTAAATATTGACAGTTTTGAATTAATTTTATAAAAATTGCTAGGTACGTAAAGTTTTCATGTTATCGGTAAGAAAACCATTTTTGGTAGTTCACGCTCGTGTAGCGATAATATTGCACGGTGATGCCCTCTGATGTAATTACACCCAGCGGGGTCAGACCCGAATTGAGCAACTGATTGAATTGAAATGGCCGTCCGAGAGATGCATTAGAAGCGAGCAGCTAGCGCGCTCCGCCACGGCTGCGGTGTTAGCCAACTCGGAGTAAGTTGAGAAACTTGGAAACGTTCAGAAAATAATAGTATTTCTATCGCAATTAAGGAATGTAAAACAAGCTCTATAACCGATCGCTAGTTTAGTTTTTTTTTACTTCCGATCATTTTGTTTACAGGTGTTCAATGGTTAATTAATACTTCTACTTCTAGTGCATGTTGCCAATCATTTATTGCAGCAGTTGTGGATTTCTCAAACCATTGCCATAAATTCTTTAGTCAGGATATCCCCCATCTTCTAGGGCCTGTTCTAGTTATTTTACCTTGAATAATGAGATGCAGGATATAATATATTTATAAATGTCTCATAATATAGTAAAAAATCGTAATTTTCTGATATTGACTGTTTTAAGGATTTATTTTTCCTTTCGCATCCAAATCATTCAAGTCATATTGGCTTAATAATACAAAAAACCTATCTACAATTTGTCAAGTTTTCAGGAGAGAGAAAAAAAAGTTATTTTCATTGATTTTTAGCTTACTTAAAGTAAGAAACCAAATCATGCTTTAAAAGATATGTAAATGAGATTTATTATTTTAAAAAGACTGAAAAGTTAAATACAACATGGTTAAGTGGTCACCAGGTGACGTCATTGTGTTAATTTTTTAACTTCGATCTCACGAGATACCTTTTAAATTAGGTATTTCACATCTTACGGTTTTTAGAAAAAATATTTCTATGTATTACTAAATCTGCATATTTAACTCAAAAACGCATTATATGTAAATATGTTTGGTATTATTAAGCCATCGATATATGTAAGCTCATTATATAACGAATTGTAATATTATAGGATTTATTTTCAAAAATGGTTGCATAATATAATGTATTTTTCTGAGTTGTATTGTTTATAAAGACGATCATATGATAAAATGATTAAAATGTACGTTTAATTAAATTATTGAATAGTTACAAACTCGATAAAATACCATTATAGATTTATAAAAATATAATGGATAAAATAAAAAGTATTTAGTATTTGAGAAGAGGGCAATATCTGTATAAAATTCCATGCTCGGAGTACGAATGAAGTCCCTCTTTCTAATATAATATTCAGTTTAATACATGGGTAAAATATATAATGTGATTTTAATTATACAGAAAAAACTATAGAAATTTGTCCAATAAATGAAAAATCGATCATACGTTTTCACAAAATAGTAATAAATAGCCTGATATGACTAGATCAAGTATTAGAAGAAGACCTGATTATATTTGACAACCTAGTATTACTGAAGTTAGAAATAAAGGAGCTATCTGTTTAAATCTAGTTAACCTTTTAACTGCCAACCGTATTTTAAATAGAAGACAATACATAGGGTAAAGGTAGGCTTTAAGAGTATAAGGGACTCAAAGGAATCTATCAAAAGCTGAGAACTGTCTTCCACAGATGGAAAAAAGATTTTTTTAATATAACTTTAATCCCTGCAAATAACTTTATAATCTGCAAGGTCAAAAAGTGCATGTTATCACGCTTATGGTTTGGCGTAAAATGCTAAGTTTGACGTTTTAATACGCTCTTGGCATTTAAAAAGTCAATATTACTAGAATAAAATAATAAAAGCTTGCGATAGTAAACCAGCTGTTAATGCTGGATAAGAATAACTAGCTGCAATAAATAAGTTAATAACTGGAGTATGTTAAAAAATAAGATCTGAATGTAGCAATGAAATGGATTCATTTATTTATGGACAAATTATAGTGATGGCTAAACTATTATTTTAACAAATATTGTGACTGTGATTGTGTTTAATTATAATTTGTTACTGATTATTCGTAATTCTTCGAGCAATTACTGATATACTGCAAACTATACCTCCACCAGAAAAATCTCAGTTACCAATTATCATTACAATCGAACATATTCACAGTAATAAAGACGATTTATATACCGTTTTACCATCAATAAATTCAAAGCTGATTGTAGAATAGCCAACATAATGTTTAAACAAAATAAAACATATCAAACACTATTCAAAATTTTTAATTGTAAGTAATATTATAAACATTTAAAAAATATATATTTTTAAAATGTATATTTTTCATAGTAGAACATAATATAAACATGCCTGTAAATATAAATAAATATCTGTTATTACCGACGTACGTATATACGTATGTTTTTGGTTCTGTTAGAAGCCTCAACAATCGGCGAGCTTGTATGAGAAGATGTATGAATGTGGATGAGGTGAGAATTGTGTGTCAGGACAGAGGAGTGTGGCGCTCTATCCTCTCTGCCTACCCCCGAGAAACGGCGTGATGGTAAGTAAGTAAGTAAGTATAGAAATTTAATTTCTACGACATTTTCAGGTATCTTGAATTCACTAAACATAAACAATGAGACTAGAAACAGCAATTTGTGTTGATGTATTAATTCTACTAATAGGTACACGATTTATCTTATCCATCACTACTAACTGCAATTGTAATATTTTCTATTCTATCAATGAATGCATCTGTTTACAAAAAGTATCTAAGTACATGTATAGGTACTCGTAAATACAAGATAATATTTATTACTGTAAAGTCTTTGCTCCGCATTGTTACGGCTGCAAAGGACGATGTCTTCTTATACTTTTTGTGTGCGGGAATTTAGGTAGTCAAGATAACTCGATGTAACAACAATACAGTTTATTACAGATCTCATAATTATAAGTTCAAATATATTAGATGTGTTCTGATCTACGATTCCGGTGCGAGAGAGCGTGCGCCCATGCGCGACTCTCTTTTATCCCTTCCACGCTTCCATTCTTACCAACATGCGCGCGTCACACATTCGCTACATCGTGATACATTAAAATTACTTTTAATAATAAATAAAATTAATATCAATTATGCAATTGTCATTAACTGTCTTTAAATCTGACATTAACATTATAGTTAGTATTATAGTATTATATTAATATTTATTAAACGTGTTATAATCATATGTTTATATATTCTGATTGACCCTACTATTTCACAATTTTTAATATCATTATAAGTATAATTTTGTTTATTTATTATTATTCGTTTTATATATCTGGAATCATAGTTCAACCCAGATTTTCCTAGTGAGATGTATCCGAAAAATCGGAATAACATTTTTGTTATTAAATTAATAAGAAGGTACATTGTAGAACAATTAAATTCTATAATTGAAGAAAAAATGGATTAAATATTTGGTTTGTTAAAGATAATTTTTATAAATCATCATATAAAAGTATGCAATTTAAAACATTTAATAAAAATATTTTTATAATAATGGTTGAAGTTGTTCACCCCGTTTTGGCGGAGTAATGCGCGCGCACCGCCAACTCGACGTACGTGGGCCAAATCTAATATAGCATCCGTGTCCGGTGTAACGAGGGCTGGTGTACCGGAGCGTGAATAGGGGCTGACAGCGTGATAGATCGCCGGGGCGCGAGGTAGGGGTAGGTCAGCTGTCGGCTGTGAGGCTCGCCACCCTCGGGAAGCAGATGGTGGACGAAATCATGTTGGTTTCTTTCTGAACAATCGATGATTAGTTTCAAATAATTTTTCATTTCAAATCTCTGTCAAAAAACTTTGATTGAGATTGCCTTGTAATGTATTTAATTTGTTTAATAATAAAAATGTACCAAATTTATTTAGAGTTAGAGTTAGGAATAACTAATTGTTAGAATATGTCCCATTGGAATTAACAGAATATCTAAATAATGTATTATTAACTTCAGCAAAGTATGTGTAAAGACACAAGTTCGGTCGATACCTGTCTCGATATGAAACTCACAAACTTTTGGTATAATTATGATGTACATCCCGTGTAGACTTTATACACTATAAGCAATTTTGGTTTATACAAAATTAGCAGAAACTAATCGTGCTTTAACATACAAGTATGTACATGCTTACTCGTGTTAATTGTTTAGCACGAATACGCGATATGGAAGAAAATACATAATTTTATTACATCTAATCTTTTCTGAACAATTCGCATAAATATGGTTGTCTTGGGTATTATATATTTTTTTATATCAGTATTGGCAAATAATTTCTCACTTTTTTTCATTTTTAAATCTGTAAGTAAATATTATTTTTAATATTTACGTCATTCTTACTTACAGCTAGGTAGATAATAAGTAAGGTTAATCAGTAAAATCTGCTAGTCTTATTTATTTTGCAGTAATATTATAAAAGTTATACTAATTCACAGAATCAGAATTATATCGATTTATTTTCCTATCTAAGAACAATGGAAAATGCTTCCGATTTAATGGAAACACGTTCGTAGCTAGTTATTACGGAGAATTGCTATGGGACCATTTCTTCTTCGGAAAGCTTCGGAAAGAAACCTACTCTATACACTTAAAGAAATCTTCGAGGAATGCTCCATCAGTATATTTCACTGTTGGATAGTTCATGGAATTACCCTATGGAGCAAAGATTCTCTCAAAAAATGTTATTTTAATTAATTAATCAACTAATCGACGTAAAAATCACAAGTGCTTTGCATATTTTTACAAAGTAGCGATAGAATATATGGAGTGTTTTTTATAGAGGTTTGTTTTTCGAATTGGCAACACTTTTTCCAGCGACAGTCAATTTGACAGCTGACAGCTGATTTGTGCTCAGTTTTATTTGCCACCATGAATAGACTTACGCTAGAATAACGCTTGAAAATGGTGCAAATTTATTTAGAAAATCGTGGTTCAGTTCACGAAACTTACAATACGCTACGTCCATTTTACGATCGACATAATCATCCATCCGAGCAAGTAATTCGTATAACCATGGATCGTTTTCGCACCACGCATACTCTAATTGATAATACGCATCAACAGAGACGTCACACAGTGCGCACCGAAAAAGCTGTTGTTTCTTCAAAAATGATGCCAGCCAGTACGTTATAGTCAATGAAGAGTACTAAAGCTTCACGCTGACGTTTTCGTTCCCCAATTGAATGGCATTAATGTTAAAGAGCTATGGTTTCAACAAAATGGCGCAACGTGTCACACAGAGCGCGCCACAATCAATTCGCTAGTCGCTAGTCTACGCCGATAAACCATAGACCATAGACGACTTTAAAGCCAACATTATTCGCGTTATTGCCGATATACGACCCAGCTGCTCCAAAATGGTCGAAAATTGGACTTGCAGATTGCGCTTTATTCGAGCCAGCCGCGGCGCCCATATGCTCGAAGTCATATTTAAACACTAATGGCATAAAATTATCTTTCCAATAAAGGCAATACCATGGCCATCACCACGATTTTCATGTGTTTTATTTAATTTTAAAGTCCTTTACCTCTTTACCTCTAAAAAAAACACCCTTTATATTATACAAGAAGATTAAACCATTATAAACTTTACATAATTAACTATTTTGCATATTACTTTCATGAAAATTACTTCAAAATCAAGTATAATAAGGTTTTATATATTTTCAATGATTTTTAATTCGTTTGTAAAGAATAGATTGCTGTATAGCTGCAGATATACTGATTTATCGATAACACTACCTAACAGAGATTTCTATATTGTTATAGCCCTCTATTTAAAAAAAAATATATTTAATTTTAAATTTAGAAATATATAAATAAAGCATACCAGAAATGAATGCACATTTTTTCTAAAAATATGCACTGATAACCGCTGGAATGACCCGGAATATTTCTGGACTGCCAAGCTTTGAAATTCAATTAATATGCGTCAAATTTAATCTTTGCATTTATCTTTGATAAAAGGTTATTAACAGTCGAAAGCTGCCGGTAATAAACTCAATTCCCAGTTTCTTTCAATTTTTTTTTCATTGAAATTATTTACTTGGAATTATTTATTTTTGATCAATTATTTCTGAGGCTAAGATTTATAAATCCTTTGATTAATATTGTTTGTTTGTAGAAAATATCTTCGATTACGAACATAAAAAGCTTTTCACTCGTATCGATTACATCACAGTATCGAATTTTTACCGTCCCCGCCGATTGTCAGGGCACTAGTCGATTTTCACGTTCTCCTATTAGAAACTTTTTTCTTGAGATATTGTTCAAACAAAACTTAGCGCAGATGTGACACTCGACCCTCACACAAAAGATACGTCAAGTCTTGTATACAATTAAGATGAATCGAAAAATTCTCGGTGGAATGGGACGCCGTGGCGCGGTGGTAAAGTATTTGTATTTACTTTTCATTAAAAAATTTTTTATCAGAAATACAATGCCTTGCTAGTTAAAACGGAAAGTAATATAACAACTTTACAATAATAATACAAGCTAATTAAAGTATTTTACCCAAAAACTTTATTAAAACAATTTTGCGGTCTGCGTAGGGCTAATGACAGGGTTGGGTGTAAAATGATGACAATTTATTTTTTAATGAAGAGGCGAGTTTCAAGTGCTAATGTTATACACCGTATATTTTTAGCTAATTACAAAAACTATTCTTTATACATTTAATTTATAATAATTTATAGTAGTTCATTAACCTAATAACATAAAAAATTGCGTATCTATAAATTGAATATGTTCAATTTGACAGATAGTTTGATATTTGCAAACTGTTAATGTTATGGAAAACACAGTTTGTTCTTTGATTTTGAATATAAAACATACAAACGAATTTAAAATTCTACTGCGATTTCAAATATTTTTATAATTGCAACCAATAATATGATTTATTATCAAAATAGAAAATATTTTTTCTAGAGACAACAAAGAGTAAATAAAAAATTAGATTTCAAATTTTTACTGACAGTGTATAGAAACCACGTGATTTTTTATTCGTACTCCTACAAATGCATAAATTGTTAAATTTAAGTTTAATATAAGTACAATTGAATGAATGGAATAAGGTTTTAGTTTATAATTTAAGATTCGAATAGCGTCCGAAATATATTTCAAGCAGCTAAAACCCCTGCGATACGGCAGCATTTTCACAAAGCTAACATACGAAGCCCGACGGACACTAGCCATTATGAAGCAGTTTGTAAAGATATTATTTATTATCTTCCACAAATCTTGCACCCTCACCATATCCTTTCATTCTTCCTTCAAGGAACTAGAAGAATACTGAGTACCTCTCCATACAGAAAGAAAAGTTTGTTTTGACTGTAGATAATAAAATTTTAAATTAAAAAACGAACAAAATTGATTTTTTATGAAAGATGTCAAATAATGATTATTTACTTTAGAAAAACATTATTATAATATAATTTGAGAAAGGTATTTATAAATCATACAAACAATATTATTTTCTCTATTATATTATAGGCAAGTACTTGGTTAGTTAGAGATAGGTATATTTAAATTCACGGAGTAGCGTTAAATTAAATATTATATTCCAACCACGTAAAGAAAAGAGAGACATCATAGTTTTGGAACTCAAATAATAATTACGAAGGTACCAAGATAAATTCTAATATAATTCTAATATCTTCATCTATAAATAAAAAAACTTTTTTAATTTATTCAAACATTTTTATGGTACTTATATTATTTGACTATATTGTCATGAAATAATAATCAAAATATTTTTTTATTAAAGAATATATAATCAATTATTTGAATTGACCATTCTTATTTTATATTGTTAAGATGTGAAACTTTTTACAATTAAATTTTTACTCGGAAGATTAAAAACTTCAGCGTGTTATGGCAAGAGATCTCGATATGATTGAATGCAAAATAGTGAATGTTATCTTTCAACACAAATCTTCCATTAATTACACTTAATTCTCCGAACTTGGTTTGGAAGAGCCGGGTAGTGGTAATGCCATTGTAACAAGGACAAACGAGTCGGCAGGAGTAATGCTAACCGCGAGGGTCGGGGCCGGGGGGGAAGCAGGACATCAGTTATCCATTACAGTAAGTTGGGCTGAAGTTAGACAGTGCCACACACAATGGATGATGTGCTTTATAGGAACGAATTGCCCGCACCGTAGCTCTCACGTACGTACCTAGGTGGCTGTATGCGATGAGCTCTGTTGACCACGAGAATGCTTGATATTGAATCCAAGAATTATTTTGAAAAACGTTTTGTTAACCAAAAATTTAATGACTGTAATTATCTACTAAGATTAAATTTTTTAACAGATTTTTATTAGAAAATAAAAATAAAGTTTTGGAGTTGCTTCTGCTAAGACTTGCAAGTGGACTACGCAGTGTTACATTATTACATCGTGGTCCATTTGATGACGGATGCACAATAAAAATAAATATTTTTTTCTTAATTTTCTATTCTCTCAACTAAATTCGTTTTATTAAAAACTCATTTTTATTGTGATGTTGCAATTTCAGGACATAGTTCTGTGATATTTTTAATACAAATTAAATAATTTAATTATAAATATTTTATTTTTTTCTGTATGTCTTTCTAAATGATTAATTTAATATGTATTAAATCTGCATTCTCTATCAAATTGGTTCCTCATATTTTCACCCATAATAGTATAATACACACTCGTAATATATCGGAATATATGGCGACGCATGAATGCCCTAATCCTGCAACAAATGCAACCACAGCAAGCCGTATCTACTGCCGTGAACAAAAGATTATTCTAATTCTTCGGTCACATTATGCATCAAAGTAACAGTCAACAAATTGAGATTATCCTGGGCATAACTTTGGGCTAAAGAAGATCAGAATGAGTACCACAGCATGCGTTGCATCTAGCTGAAGAGAACCCGGTGTTGAGTGATTGAGGGCTACTTAGGACCGGGACTTATGGAAGTGCATTATGAGCCGATGTCAATACTGATATGAAGGATAAATTAAGGAATGACGTTTTACTTACTTTTTATATTGTGTCATTTAAAAATTGCGCGGCACACCGAGTGCTACATTACCGATCCGAGTGGTGGCGGGCGGAAACAGAGAGAATGCTGAAAGAGAAGGGGGACTTGGACTCAAGCCGACGAGGCGGATGGAGCGCGCAGAACGGCGCTCCGCTGACAATATGGAGAGATTTGGAAAAAGGATTTCTGAGATGCGGTTGATACGGGAGGTTTGAGGTCCCCGACCCATCCGTATCATCTGCTCGTTGAAGGCAGAATGAAATGGATAATCGATGGCGAGAGATAATTTTGGCACAGCTGCCATATCATTCGTTAAATATTCAGGTAACCTCTCAACCTTGCAATAACCATAAGATTAGTTTTAAATTCATAAAAAAACTAGTGTCTTCGCCTGGAGAAAAGAACGACGACAAGTAAAGAAAATAGAAAGGTTCAAATCGTGCAAAAATGTTGTCGGGTATTTGTTGTGATCGTGAATAAATTGTATTATGCGTTTCACGTGTAAACCAAGTGTTTCAGTTGTTTCAGACCATTCCCATCCATCCGAGACTGTCACACTGACACATTACACTAGAAATACCCACAGACTGAGCCTATCCCGTGGCGTGATGCGCTGGCGTTCGATTTACTGGGGCCAGCGTATTGCGTAACAATATACTTTAATTAATTACTTATCCTTTTTCACAACTTACTTATCCTGATAATGATAGCTTGCACGAGTTTGTAACATGTCGTAAACAGTAAACAAATAAATGGGTGCCGATAAAATAATGCATCCTCTTTGATAGTTTTAAATGGGTCGACAATATCAGTGGAGAACGAAGTCTAATATTTATTACTTATCTTCATACTAGTATATAGATATACACCATTCGAACAGCTAAGCCATAGAATCTATTCTTTTTTTAAAAGTTATTTTGATACGATGATTCTGTAGATGACGAGATACTTTTATAATAACATATCCTGTGCAAGCCCATTAAATAAACTATGATTGAAATAAAATAATATGCAGGTATAGAATACTCTTTGGTCAGACTCGGTACTGCAGTGCAAAAATTCTAAACCCATTGAGACTTTTTATGGCTGGAACTAGAATAAAGTCTAACGATATAATTTATTGAGAAATCTGATTATTTTTAAAATCGGTAAAGTTCTTCAAACTTCCTTAAAAAAATATTTTTAACGAAGAAAAATTTAATCTCTGAAAAAAAATTCGGTTATACAATACGAGTACTTTTTTTATTATTACAAAGTTTAAAAAGATTATTTTAAATTTTAAAAGGTATTTCTTGATAACTTTATGAAACCTGATTTTTTTATAATAATAATAATTCTTACGATAATTTTGATTCAAACTAATATACCTTCAGAGTGTACTAATATTAGTTATTAGTACCTATTGGAAATCATGATATTACATAATATTACGTGTGTATGTGGAGGAAAATATTTCTCACTGGGTATAATAATAAAGTGACAGATATTTCAATACGTAAACCTCATTTTACGGTCTGCTTTTCAATTTCTCTCTCGTGGCTGATCTACTCCCCCGAATCGGTGTAGATTTGCTAAAAATTCAAGGTTCCAGTTAACTTATTTTAAAGGTCTGTATTCACGGATGAGGTTTTTGTGAGATTTATATCTAGAGACAATCTTTGATAATGTAATTATGTTTCCATGAAATTCTTTGGAGAAAACTCCACCAAGTCTCAGAGATTCGAGCACCGTCACTTACCGCCAAGACAGGTTTTGATATTTGTTTTGTCTCGCGCCTAACTTCGCGCTTATTGTACGTCAAATGGCCGTTTATGTTCCGTTCGTCCGTTACGTAAATTTAAATATCCTTGCAGTAGTTAAAACAGAATAAATAAAAGTTTGTAATTTAATAATTTAATATCTGTTTGTCTAACTTTTCAAATTAAATACTTGTAGGTGACTATGGTTCTAGGTGACGATTATTTGTTTATGCGCACGTGTCGTGTTTCATTGTCGAATCAACCGCCGTGTACACAGGTTGGTCCTACCAATTTCACTGGGTGATCTCTGAGTTAAAAGAGATATGTATTTTATCCGCCAAACTATATACTCTTTCGGTATATATCGTGAATGTTGTTCTTTTTATATAGTTATAAATAGACTAAAATAATATTTATGTCACTTGCCCTGACAAGTGTCTAGTCACATAAGATTCAAAAAATATGAAGGCAATTGGCTAAATGGTGATTGCTTGGAGAGGGATGACCGGTAGACTAGAATGTGAAGATTAACGAGATGATTGTGCTGCTAAAAGAAGCATCCTGTCGGCTGTGGGGGGTGGGCTTCTTTTGAGACTCTTCTACGAATCCATATTTTTCTTTTCTCATATCTTCAATCCGGCTAACTACTTCTGATTGTTGTAATAATTGATTTTTTAGATACCCACCTACTTTACTTGTACTTGAATATTAAGTATCGAGTATCGTATCCAATATTTGATTATTTGCCCAAAGTGTGTAGAATATAAAGTTCTAGGAATGTATAATATTATGTATATTTCTGATGTTCAATATAAATGGAATATATTCTTTGAGAGAATTTTCTTCTACTTAAATGTCTATTCACATATAGACTGTTATTTAGATTGGAACAGAATGCAGAATAATTAAATGAAAAAGATTATTAAATATAATATCTAAGTTTGACAACCGCTAACATTGTAATGTTAGATACATATTTATTTGATCTTTATTTGTTAATTAATTTAGAACACATTATTATTGTGAAGTCGTAGTTTTTTCAGAACATTGTTCTGTGGTATTTAATTACAAATTAAATCTCGGTAGCAACAAAAATATTTTTTCGATAAATTGAATTTTCCTGTATGTCTTTCTAATTGATACATTTAATTTGATATTTATTTGGTCTGTTTTTAGCATGTTTGTAGTGTCCATGGTTTCTGTTAAGGTTTGTGATATTATTATTACACAATCGAGAATTAATATCATGTAAATAACCAAAATAAAATGTACACATTATGTAATTTTTGTACATAATATTTTATAAGATTGTGCTCTCATAATTAATTAGCTAGTTTAAATGCATGTTACTTTCATTTTATTTATAGAAACAACATTATCAAATTGTACGTCAAACGTAATTTGGAAAATATATATACATTAACCGAAATGTGGTCACCTCAAGCGGTGGGCATTACCGTCAGTACCGTTTGCCGGAATACAAAGTGGATTAAGGGGCAGTGAATGCTGCGAACTAGCTCGCAATCCTACAATGGTATGTAGGCGAAACTTGTCGGCAGCTTTGTAAACGCGCTGGATAAAATATAGCCTTTGTACTCGGAGTTTGGGGTTAGCATTCGGGGATAAACATATACCCCTACTTATCCCCTTGCCGCCGGAGGGCGTTAATCAACTTAATACAGTTCTTTATGTGAACCGATGCGGTTAAACTACCGCTGGTATCTGCTGACATTAATATGGAAATTTAAATAGCTCGAACAATAGCTCTAATGAGATATTATAGTAAATAAAAATATTGTTAAACTATTATTATATTATTTTGTATGTAAATATAGCGGTGCAAACCCTTTTCTTCAGGGAAATAGAGATTCGTTCACGAAGATTCGTTCGTGGTCTCCCGGAGGTTGAGACCCCGACCACACGGTGAGCATGCCACAATCCTGATAGACCAAACAAACAGAAAAGGGAGAAGCAAACAAGGGGAAAGGGTTGCTTCTATGGTGGCTCGAGTTAGAGATTATGTTGGACTCGGAAGGGTCACCAGTATGAGGATTGTATTTATGATGTATCAAAAGGATGTATATGGCAAGAATCGAGAGCCTGCTACTTCCTTGCTTCTCCCATATGCATATGAAAAGTTACCAATGTAGATGCTGGTATTTGTATGCGTGTGTGTGGCTAGAGCGGGCGTATTATGAATGATACAATACTTACGATAGTTGCGTCTATTTACAGTAAAAGCACAATTAAATTTACACTGTTGTGTTTGATAAAATGAGCATTAGCGGATTTAGATTAAAATATATAGGTTAGTGAGTTGATTGCGTGTTTCTAAGTCGGGGTTAACAATTATGGTGATTAATGTTTGCGTGTACAGCTAGAGCGGGTAGCTTGTGATGTGACGGTACTTACAATCGGTTATTGTAAATTGAGGCATGATTAAATTCAAAACTTGGTGTGTTACACTGCCGTATGCTTAAGATACACGACGTTTATTGGAGGTGGTGCCGAAGGACTGGTCAGGAGAAGAGTGGCTTAGTTTTATGGCTTCTTGGACTGGTTCGATCGCGAAGTATTGTTGTCTACAATTTGGTGGGTACCAGTCGGACTGTATGGCTGTTAAGTGATTGCTTTATGCAGCTCTGTAAAGCCACCACACTCCTAATTCTGTCGGCATCAAATTAAAACTACAAATCACTATTACAAACATTACTCATATTTCTGTAGCTAGTTATAAATAAACTATTAAATTAACATATTTCAAATGCATTTTTTGAAACATATGTATATTATGTTAAGTATTAAGTAAGAAAAATAATTTTCATTATCCTATCTCAATACTAATTTATTAATTATCTTACGAATGAAGCATCCTGAAATTAATTTGATGTAGGTATGTATTGAGTCTATGTAACTATTTTTTTTATCTTTTCAGATAGTACTAAAAATTTAGAACAATTTTAAAAAGGTTTAATATGTACATTTCTTTTATGTTATATTTAAAAAATAATAAAGTATAAATTTCTATTTTATGTTTTTCTCTACCTCATCCAACGTGGAAATAATTCCTATGATTATCCTTTCGTATACCCTTAGAACCTTCCACCTCACCAGGCGCCATATATATAGATAGGCCAAAAGTCACTTTACTATTTAAAAATTAAGTATACCTTGTTTTTAACATTTGTTAATACTTAAATAATTAAATAAGATTAGGTATGTCTAATTGAAAATCCTCCGGATCACTTTTTTCGTAAGAGCTGCTCATATTGTAAAATTAAAGTATTTTTGATTCGCACGTAATTATACCAAAATTCAATTTGAATAAATATAGTCCTTTTGTTTAGTATAAAAAAATACCATGAAATTGTTTTTAGCAAAAATAACGAAGAATAATTTTAATGGAGCAATATTCCATTTTGTACGCACAGAATCCTGTAAGCCGAGTGATCAAATTGTTTTTTTAATAGTGAATGTGCAACGAGCTGTTAAGCCAACGGATTAAAAGTAAATTAACGACATTTCTATTCAGATAGCAGCATGGCGATCCTGTCAATAAACATTTCCCATGTTTAACGGAGGAGTTACTGACGCGCGAAAATTAAAAATCCCTCGACGTTTGAACTGTGGAAAAAATATAAACCAAGTCACAAATACGAATATAAAAATACAGTGAGTGAATTTAATATTACTTTTAATGTGAAATTTCTTAGCCTACGTACAATTTTCATGCAACTAAAGCTCGTTCATAGAGACTAAAATGTTTTGTTGTCACCCTTACCAATCTACGTCAGGTGCTTATCCCGGGTGGTAGCAACCGTAGCGTATGAAGCTTTATCGTTTCCAGTGATGTCGCGTGAAGTCTGAACTAATTTTTAAAAAACATTTTACTTTTTCAGAAGTGATATACAACTTTTCTAGAACTGAAATATAACAATGTAAAAATTTTTGGAAACTATTTCAAAAGTCAAAAGTATTTTATTTAAACGTAAAACAATTTGAAATAACTTTTAAAATACAAAGAAGTTTGAATCGGTTGGTGTTGGTGAAATTATGTTATAAAATTGTGATTGTATGATATTTTATAGAAGTAATAAGATTATACGAATGGAAAGAATCGGAACACATTTATCATTTCAAGATTTTTTTATGTACATGTATGTGTGGACCAACAGCTTCCGGCTTAGGGTGGTAAAAGAGCAATATTTTAAATTTAATCTCCTCTAGCTTGAATACGCTTTTCACTGCACTTAATCAACAATTCAACGCCCTAAAAGTAATATTCTGAAGATATGTCGGGAAAGCGATCAAAAATTGCTCTCTTCACTTTTTCACTGTTGTTATTTTTTTCCAAGCAAGTCTGATTTCAATTTTGAAAATAATTAATAATTACAAGGGGTCAGGTCTGGAGTGTAAGGTGGATGATTGAGGGTGGGTAAATTTTGGACACCCTGATTGAGGTTTCCACACATTTCTCCTTTACAGATTTTCTTAATTAATATATTAAGTTGTTGTAAAGCTTCGCGGTTATCATTGCGTTCCTTTATTTCATATCAATGAATAAGATCCCTTCATAATCTCAGAAAACTGTCATCATGACATTTTTTATTGATTTTAAGACCTTTGTCTTTCTAGGAGCTCCCACACCAAAATGATCTACTCTATATGTTCTCTTATTGAAAGACGATTACGGTAGAGGACTGTTAATTTCGTATTTTGGTGGTTCAGGGATCTCCATAAAATCACACAAAGGCTTCGGTTCACAAGACTTTTATTGATGACAATTATGATGATAGTTTCATCTCCCGTAATGAATCAATAAAATGTAATGTTATGTAGTTTGGGCATTCATCTTGCACTAACTTTATTCATATGGAGGTAATCATGTAGAATTCTAAGTACTGTGGATTTAGATACACTACACTTTTATGCAATTTTCTTTGTCTTTAGCTGGCTGTCACTTAAAATTTTTTTTTTTATGAGAAAACATTTTTGTTGTGAAGTTGTATTTTCAGAACAATGTTCTGAGGTATTTTAATATAAATTAAATTAATCAACTATAAAGATATACATAAAAAATCTATTTATCGAAAAAATATTTAGTTCTTCAATATTAACAAAGTTGTTTTGTATACAAATATTTAAATTACAAGCATAGATAAAAACAAAACTATACAAGTAAAAATGATGGGTAACATAGTAGGAACTACTATGAAAACAAATTTAAAAGGTGACTATTTGCAAAAACCAATTTTGTATATTTATAATATTTAACTTGCTACTTTTTCTTATTTCTAAAATTTCAAATTTATCTAACTGTAAACCCCTAGTAATTGTATGTATAATTTATAAACCCTTGTTAATGTCAAAAAAATGGTTTGTTTCTAAAAGGTGATTGGAAAATTCAGAATAGATGATGCTATTTAGACATCTCAGGTGCTCCTTAATTCTAATATCAAAATTGTTGCTAGTTTTACTTATATAAAAATGATTACAGTATTATATTTAGTTGCTACTGGGATTTGAATCTGGACTACTTCCTATCCTAAATAGTGAACGCGCTTTCCCGAATAGAAAGAGGTTCAGGCTCGAACCCCGGTAACACCTTAATATTTTTTCGATAGATAGATTTATTCAATATATCTTTCTACTTAATTAATTTCCTGATTTCCCCATTTGGATAGAAATTTGACTACAGCACGGAACTCAATTTTCAAGATTTAAAAATACTATTCGAGACGTGTACCAGGCAAAAACTAAGGTAGCGATGCAAATATTTTATCTGTATCTCACAAAGAATAAAGAGTAAGAGTACACAAGTAAATTTGTAAAACTAACATTCTTAGAACCCTATCTTTATAACATTTCATCATCATAATCTTTTGATCATTACTTCGTATATTAGGCGATAAAACAAAATTAAGACATTTATTTTTTTTAATTCGAAGAGGTATTACCGATGATATGAGTGACTGGAGTAGAAGTCTAATGGAGGAGTAGATAAAGAAGCCCTTTAAAGGTCGAACATATGTTGGGATAACTTGCATTTTCCTCAAAAACATTTTTTACTTCGGCCAACTTTTTTTTGTATGTGTTTTTACATTTTTTTAAACATTTTGAGGCTATTTCAAATATGTATTGAATAAATACGTAAAAAATATCAGTTTTGCTTTAAATATATGTAGACAAGCTTGGTAAGAAGAATGTTTGAAATTATTTGTGTAAGCTACGGCGAACAAATTAACATTGTTGACATTGTTCTAACGGAGCCTTCTCTGGCAGGCATTAGCGGTCAGGGGATTATTCATGCCTAATACGATCATGTTTGTCTGAAACCCATTATGTACTAATCCCCGGGAAACTTCATAATCGTAATTGCTAAACTTGGGAATTTGGCCTCGTATTTAATTATTTCTTCTCCAGTCTACTGATAGCAATTCAGTGCGGGAATTCCGTTATCTAAATGATGAAATTTAACAAATTTGGACAATGTAAATACCTTAAGATGATTGTTTCTCTTTAGTACTGAGGTTTTACTATTGTAAAGAGTACCACAACTATTTAAGATAACTTTATAACAAGATTATATTTTAATGTAATTAAAATCATTCGCTTCTTTGCATATACTATATAATCATAGATGTAGAAAATTAACCATACGATCAGAGTGTTAGAAATTCTCAGTAGCTTCTACTTAAGTAGTATAAAATAGCGTTTTTCTTATAATATCTAACACCAAATATTCCATACCAGAACAGCGCACTGGTTAAAAACTATGTTTTAGATTAGGTAGGTACTCCAGAAGTCATCAAGAATAAAAAATATATAACCTTTCCAACATTTGTGCTTGTCAAATTATTTATTTAAGTACTAAATCGTTAACATTAGGCCTTAACCTTATCGTACACAATCAACCACATTTCGTCAATCAGTAAGTGCGGTTCTATTCAGTCACGCAATTTTAGTGTATTTTAAAAATGTATATAAGAGTAGGTATATAATATTATTATACAAAACTTAAACCAAAGAGATTTTTTTATTTGTCGTTATCTAAATATTCAGCAATCATTTGAATTATAAAACTAAATATTTTTCTATTTTTTGTCCACACAAAATTGCTTCACTGATAAAAAAATGCTTAGAAGATTTTTATAAAAATTTACGTCCTTTCAATTCAAGTCTTTACATAAAATAGTAATAAATAGCTAGAAATATGTTAGTACATACATGTTTCGAGTTAAAATAACGGATAGTAGGTAATTGTAATATTCGATGCAAAACAGCAAATAGACTCGATTATTCTATTATTCTGAAAACAAATCTGACATCGTATCTAATAGAACTAAAATTAATGTTTAACCAAATCCGAATAGTCCTTTTAATATTTATAATGATAATATCATTAATACTATTATTACCACTTTATATTTGAGAAATTTATCCCCATAATATAATAAATAAAATATCTCAAATATAAATAATAATAAATATATAATAAAGCAGTGAAAATGCTGCATAATACTTTTAATTAATGTTGTTTTTTTTTAGACAGAAGGACAATATCGGTCCAATTCAGTTTTGGTGTACCCGGTTAACATAGTTAGAGAAAATAAGTAAAAATATTTTATATTAAAATTCTTATTTACACAATAATGGGTGTGGGAGTTAACAATTTAAAAAATTGTCGTCAATGTATCAAAATTTGTCGTGTTGGTGTAGCATAATCGGTTAATGCAATTTTCCCGGATAAGAAGAGATCCCGGTTCGAATCCCGGTAGTAACAATAATATTTTTCGATAAAATTGATTTTATATGTTTATATCTAGTTGATTAATTCAATTTGTATTATAAATACTACAGTACTGTGTTCTGAAAATACAACTTCATAACTACGATGATTCTCCCTAAAAGTCTATTATTATTACCCATTTTATAATTAAAAAATGTCTACTTGTATTACTTCAATGCTACCTGCATAAAATCCATCCGTGATCACGTACCTGAGTCCTGGAATATTGGTGACCAAGGTGTCATCGTGCATGACCCATGTCAGGCTAGGCGGGGGACTACCTAAGGCTGCGCAGTCGGCCCGGGCTCCCCTCTCGCTGCTAAACCGTAGTACGGAAGGAGGCTCCACAATCAGGGTGGGCCCTTGGGTCTGACAGAAGGCCCCTATCACTGTAAAATAATATTATTTGTAATTCCATAATTCAAAAAATATTCAATAGTGGAAGAAAGATGTGAATTTAAATATTACCTGCTTTGGAAAAAAGTATTTCTCACGCGTGTTTCAAGAATATTGAAATAATTAATAATCTTGGTAAAATGTAGTATTTTAAATGTATATTCCTATACGAGTTTAATGATAATATATTTTAATATGTGTATATATATATTCTGACATTACAAAGTAACGTCATTCATTTATAGAAATTATTCTAATCAGGTCATGATAAAATTAAATTAATTTTTTGGAATGGCATCATTTATTATCTTTGAAATTTTTAATCTATCCCGTTACGGCGGCAGGGGGCCGCGAGGTTCGCTCTCGCCCCAAGTTGGACAGACGTCAACTGGTGGCTCAGTGGATTGGATGGCATCTGTCTGTGGCGTTTAGTTAATAAAATCAGTAAAAATGTCCGGTATTCGGGCGAGATATTATTGTAACGACTTTTTTAAAATTATAAATTGAGGATTTCGAAGTTTGGCTGCGGTAACTACGGGAATGGTCCACAATGGTTTGTGGATTTTACGAGGCGGCCAGAGAGACGGGTTCTGTCCGCCCATTGTATTTTGCCATGTCACTGGAGGCAAATGCACCCAAGAAGGATGATTTAATGATGACATAGACCCACCATAATTAGATGACCTGGCAAATCTATGGATCCGCATGTAGAATGTAAATTTGCATACTACCCTGACGTACGGGATACTGAGTTCTGCATCTCGGATTCCAGGACCTGCGAGTAGGCTTGGATTTATAAGCTACCCGTCAGAACACTGCAATCAGATTATTTTCTTCCCGCGAACTGACATTTAATTTTTAGTGATACAAAGAATTTTGAAGGAGATGATTTTAAACTGTATATTGAACTACTGGACAATGAGTTTTTGTAAATTTCACTATATAGAATAAATAATTTATTGATTTGAATTTAAAGTCCGTTTTCATTCTAGAATAACATTTCTTCTTACTTATTTCAGATAACATAATTACACATTCATCCGATGATGATCAGCAGATAAAGTGAGAGGTGAGTGGGTGATTTAAATCTCGAATCGAAGTAACTTTATATTTCGTGCTCTATCCTGTAGAGCCGGAGAGGAATGTCCAGCCTTACCTGGAGGCACAAGTTACAATGGATTTTGGTTTTCTTAAGTATACGAGTTTAAGAAGGTTTAAAATATGTTATACTTATCATAATTAATACCGCCACTACTAACATTAAATTTTCAGAGAAAAATTAACAATGTTATTTGTATTTCTATTTTGTGTTGAATTCGTAAGTTTTCATAGTCATCAAATGCTTCCCGAGGAGACCAATTTCTGCCATAGGTCAGTTTCATTCATAGGTGGGATACTTCATTACAATGATAATCACGAAATATATTAAATGGTAACCCGCAATCTGGTAAATGGAATAGTGGAGTATATTTTTTTAACTGAAAGTTCAATTTACTTTTATATAAAAAATAAATAAATAATTCACAGTTCAACATACTTAAATCTTTGAAATCACACCTGGCACCAAGAATATTGAGTGCCGGTCCATACTGCGCCAGCAACTTGACTTTGTATCAATAAACATAGATGTCGTTCACAAAGTTTTATAACGTCACGTAAAATCCCAAAGTGAACGGGGGATGGAGTCATTCTGTAAACAGGTGTGTTCGTATGTCGAGTTTTCAGGACAATTTGATTACCACCCGGTGAATGTTGTGTGAATGCCGAAAGTAGTGAATCAAAAGTAGAATCACGTATTACGTAGCAAGCAAACACCTAGCCGTAGTGTCACGTGCCACGTATGTATAACCGAATAAAATTCCGGCAAGGTGTTTCATTGGCAAAGTCAAAATATCACCATTGAGACTGATCACGATTGGTTTCAATTTTTTTTTAAACGCTCAGCTCAGCAAACCATATAAAAAATAAAATTTAGACAAATATTTAAATATTAATACATTTTTGTACCTTTTTAATCAACTCATTTAATAATATTGTATAATTTGTCACAACCCATTTGTGTTTTTTATGTGAATATTATTCCACAAAAAATTAAAATAGTTATTAAATTATTGATGTGCTTGTGGTCTAGTGGTTATGATACGCGCCTAGTGATCTAGTGGTCGGGGGGTCGATCCTCGTTCCAGGAGATCATCAAGTTAGTCCTAATTTAATAGCACAAGCATTGTTTGAAAATAGTAAAAATATCGATGTGAAACGTATTTCGTGTATGCATCTCTATTTAAAATAAACGAATTAATAACACATAAAATTGTAATAATATAATAGAATATAAAAACGTATAGTTTATAAGATACAATATTATTCTATCTACAATAAGATAATAATAATTTAGAAACAGTCGTGTCTTCATTATAATATTATTTGTTTAACATTAAATAACAAACTCATCCCTTTCCCCCGCCTTCCTTTCACACTATGATGGGGAGAATGATTGGACACCGCTTTTCGTCCTTAGCAAACCATGCCCCCTTACAACTTTTCAACATACTATCTTTCTCATCTCTCTCTATCTTTGTGACTTCAAACTGAAGGTTTATGAATAGACAGACTAAAAGTAAATGGACAAATTAATTTTATTATTGCTTTATGTACGTCAATTTATGGTTATATCATTCTAAATGCTTGACAGCCGTCAAACTTAGCAAATGTCTTTATCTGAACAACTTAAATTTATAGCTTTACTTATATATGAGATCAAATATTTCGCTTATTTAAATCCCCGAAGCGCGGCATCTCCTCTATTAAGTTATTCAATTAAGTGATTAAAATATAAACTTTGTTATCCGCGAAATTAGTTTTTACTCATTTACTGAATAACGAAAGGTACACAGAATTAACTTTTACCCAGAGTATGGTGCACATGTACATTAATAAATCAAATATAACTTTTGACATATCAAATAATCCGCTATGGCTCTGACGTTTTGCCATAGACAGCCGATCGATCTGAGTGTGTTCACAGGGGCATGAAATTGATTGAGTGGATCCAGCTGAATCGGTCCATATAAAGGTTCAAACAGTCAGAGATCGGAAGAGCAACGAGGCAGCAAAACAACGACACTGAGTATCAAATGATTAAGCTGGCAGTCTGCGATAATCCAAAACCCTGAACTAATAAATGAGATTTTTTACTCGTTGGCTCGAAGTGGTGTACTCGAAACATGTCGATACATTTCTAGATAGACTTCAATACTTGAGAATTTATCTAAGCCTTTTCCACTTCAGACCTAAAAATGCTTTTCTGTGATACTCGGAATTGAAATCTTAATCTGTGTTGTTGAAAATCAACATAACAATGGTCTTGGGAACATTGTTCGTCCACAACTTTTCGACCACAATTTTTCGCGGCCACAATTGTAAACATTCCCTGGAAAATTGTTCGCCGAATACATTGAAAACACATATTTTAATAAATGTGAATGTTTTATTCATAATTGTATTTTTGGCTCTTTTAATTTAAAATAGATTGTTTTACATTTGTCCAAAGTTGTGTCGTGTACGTTTTTAATTCTTATTTTTATATTGGTTATGTTAGGTTGGAACTTTTTCAAATATGCGTTTTATTTTTACATTAATTTGTATTTTAATTCATATATAATACTGTTATGCTACCCTTCTTTTTATATATTCACATGTAGGTAAGTAGTAATAAATATATGTTTTTTAAAGTACACATTTATCTCGTATGTTTTTTTTTCAATATATACTGTGAACAAGTTTACAGGTGAAGAACTGTTGGATAACAATTGTGGATCGCCAATAATTATGGCTGGGAATAGTTGTGGATGAATTACGGTGGGCGAAAAATTGTAAACGAATAATAACAATTGTGGCCAAACAATTATAGACGGAAAATTTTGGGTGAACAATTGTGAACTAACAATTGTGGGTGAAATATTGTGGGCGAAAAATTGTGAACGAATAATACTACCTAGACCCCATAACAGTTCGTTTGTGAAGATTTAATCGTTTGTCCAAACGAACTATTATTCATTTTTAAATGATATTGGTATACCGAAGATTATTTGAAGAAAGCCAATTGGTGATAAATATTTTCTCGAAATTGAATTTGTAATGTAACATAACGTGTATTAGTAATATTGAATAAATATACCGATTTTATCGTACCTCCTAAAATTACTTAATTGAAGCGTGCTACTCTGTAAATGGAATCATCCTAATAAATTATCCCAAATAAATCAAATTCCTTCAATCGTCAAAATAGTGTTTGTTTTATAAACCTCAGAGTTTGATTTTCCATTTAAATATTATTTGTCCCCATGGCTGACTTTTAAATAAAATTCATCCAAATTCAAAATGAAAAAAATGTAAAATAACATTGGTATGTACAAAATGAGAGCAAAAAATCAATTCCAGCCGAAGTCTATGATGATTGGTGAGAAAAAAGGTGATAAAAAAATAAAGCGACGCACGTCCCGCCTATAAGTTGTTTTGGGAAAATAGCTTTTGAAATTCACTTTAGATTTATTATTAGATTTTGAGATATCCAGAATAGTGAGCAAAATGAAAAGGGTTCAAGAGTTGAAGAGTTTTGGAAATGAACTGCTGACTGAGTACAAGAAAAGTTCGTCACGAAATTGTGTAAATTTATTGGTATATACTCACCAAAACAGCCTCGTTAGCGCATAGTTAACGATTAAATATTTATTAGAATTTATATATTTATTATAATTAATTTAATAACTTTGTAATCTGTTTATTTTGTTAACAGATTCTTTTTGTGCTGTAAATTCATATCCGCTTATAAAATGAAGTAATTACTAATTTTCAAAACATACAAAATCCAATAAAAAAAAGTACGGTTCGGATAATAAGATAGCCCTGTTCAAACATAATTTCTACCCTAACAGAAAAACTAATAAATACTACCCTTTTCGACAATATCAATATAACTATCATACCCATATCATACAACTTTGATGTTTTGACAGCACGTCTGAAAGAATTTTCCTTTGTCGATAAACGTCTTTGATCTTGATGTATATCGATGATACATTTTCATTTAAAATGAATTATTCGCTCCTTTGTGACGACAGATGTTTATTTGTTCATATTATCCTAATATACAATCTTTGTCAAAACATTAAATATTGAATTAACGAGTGTAAATATTTTGTGAAAAGTTGAAATGTTTGTTGTGTACTAAAAAGCTTATATTATGTGATTTCTCAATTGCTTATTACTAACTTACTTACTTACTATCACGCCGTTTCCGCATGGGGGTAGGTCTTCTGTCCTGACATACAGTTTTCGTCTTATCCACATTCATACATCTTCTCATACAAACTCTTCGCTGATTATTGAGGCTTCTAAGAAGACCATCATCTAGTACCTGGTTTACCTAATCGTGCCAAGTCTTCTGCGACGTTATCTACTTCTGGTGCCATCAACACTTGCGTCACATATATTTCTTATCATTCTATCCTCATTCATCCTTTCCAAATGACCAAACCACCTAAGAGATCCTTTCATAATTTTACTCACTATACTATACTTAACATTCTCATAAATGGATTTCCCACATATAAGTGATCTCATTTTCACTACATTCGGTTTACTTTCGTTCCTCTTCTGCCAGCTCCAGGTCTCATTTTCAGTCATTTGTATATAACACAGACATATTAAGTGGTTCATTAATTTTGTGGTGGAAGCATGATTATTTGTATTAAAATTATTTTGTTCATATTTATTACATTAATATCTTGATGAATTTATATTATTAAAATTAACCACATTTTATATTATCATATTAATATGTATTTATTTACTTTAATTTATATACTATTTACTAAGTTATGTTGGAATTGAAATAATATTATTTGAATAATTGTTTGTAAACTTTGCCTATCTCAATACAGATAATTATAGTGAGATAGACATGAAACACTAATGAATTGTAAGTTTATAATTTAAATAGACAGTAAATAAACATTAAGTAATCAAATAAATTATGAAGTAACTAAAAATTTTTACTATTTTATGTAAGTTTAAGAGTTATTTCTCGTCAACATTCATCTACATCTGGTAACTTTTATTCAAGTAAATAATACAATTAAAATATATTTATGTTTTTAAAACGTATTTATTTAACTTCTGTAAATAATGTAAGTATTTCTTGTTTTATTAGGCAGTACCTCCGCTTACATTGATGCCATTGTCCGTGCGAACATGACCCTTGTCCCGTGTGAGGGCCTCCAGGGCGGGAATTTGACCTGCGAGGAAACCCCAGGGCGGCTGTAAGTCCCGTCTCCCCGCCCTCCGCACAAAATGCCGCCTAGGACTCATTCCAATACCACTGTGCGACAATGGTTGGGTATCGGTAATTTTTTATGTGTTTTATAAAACACAATTTTATTCTTATTTTAATTGTTCGGTAAATAAACGAATTATTGAATCTTTTAATATTAATTGAACAATATTTGAATAAATCACTTACATTTTTTAAAGTAATGTGTCAGGTTTAACGATTAATGATTTGATACATTTAAAACAATTTTTCAGTAACAGTATTTGTATTTTTATTTTTACATGTTTTATATATACCGACTATATTATTTTAAAATTAGATATTGACCGCTTTGCATCCACAGTCAGTGTTTCCATGTCGATTGCTTTTGCCAGATAGTCTTGTAATGCAGACCGCTGCGCAGCCATAGCTGGTTTACCGTAAAATATATTTTTCAATGTTGAAAATATAATTTATAACATAATAAAGTGGTTTACTACTGTACAACATAACTTAACGAATCAACGGAAATATGTATCCAATCAGATATGTGCTTATTTATGTCATTTAAAATTTTCTCAATACACGTGTCACCTAGTAACAGATTATAGATTATATTTGGAAGAACTCGCAGTAATAATGACGATAATTATAATTATCAATAGGTCCGAAATGTTTGTGTCTTTGATAAATTCTACTCGTGTATAGCTTGAGTTACTGCATTCGTAGCGTATTCGATATTAAATGAAAATTACTGAATTTCTACGCCTTTCACGTACACAAGTAAACTTTTTTTTCCTTGCTCGTATGCAATAGTTTTACTATTAGGTACATAGTTTCAGTCATGGTCATTTGTCACCCTGCAGGCGAGTTCCCAAAATAATTTGTCATCAGTTGATTTGATTTATCGATTTTCAAGCGCATTCGTGAAGAGTGGTGTTTTTAGTACCTACCTAGTAGTTTTAGTTTTTAGTAAGTGTTGCGTATAGGAGTACAACCAAACAAGACAAATACGGGTGGTTCGCCGATCTTTGCTTTTCTCGATACTGATTATGATGATGATGAGGTCGAAGTCAGGAGAAAAAATAAATACAGAAAGATGTTCAGACTGCTGCAAGAGAATATGTTCCCGGCCGCAGAGTACATCATTTTATTTAGTCATGGATCACTATCATTCATACATATTTTACTTAAATCATTCATAGGTTTAATGTTGGGTCACATCATGATATTCAATGAGATGCCGGTCAGGCACGTCTCGTAAACAAACATTAATCTTTATAGTCCTATATTTGGGCGCCTCGCCCGTCGTTTCGTTTTTAATTATATTGATCAGTGGTCTTATCTCGCGAACTCGACATTTTTAACGATGATTCACTATTTTAAGATTTTTAGATTACTGCAATAACTCTGCCTCGTGTGATTATTACATGAATTTTCGATATATATCGTTCAATACCATTCAATGGTCATAGTTGTTAATTGTTTATAGTATATATTTGTGGTCATTCTGTAGTTTGCCAAACATTACAAGCAGGCATCACGGAGGAGTTCAAATCAAATCCTGTTCAGCACAGTAAGTATCTTTTCAGTAACAGTCGGTAGAAACCTCGCCAAATCCGTTCAGCATGTGGTGATATTTTTTGATCCAACTTTGTTACTCATTTACAAGTCATTTGAGAATTAATAGGTACAATATATAATTCACGATATTTGCAAAACAAAATAAATGATTTATCCCCAATACTACTTATAAAAGATATATGTTTTTACAAATTTTAAATATTTATATAGAATACGAGATGAAATAATTACTTTACAATTCTAAAAAAACAATGCTAATCATGTTAAATTACTAAACACACTTCAAATGTAAATGTGATGAATCTGTGAGGTGCCAGCTACTAACGGCTGCACCACTGTGATGATTCTGTTCTAGTAGTGTGATTCTACAAGGTGTATTGTTATCTCGTGTGTAATATATCATGTTACGAAGAAATCAAACTCGATGTTCTTGGTAACAACTCTCAGTTTATTACATAGGGTGAGGTGATGCCCGTCACGACTAGGAAGCGCTTGTGAGGCTTGTTCTGGCGAGCTATCCTCCACCGATTAGTAACAGGGGAGAGCATGAATTTGAGTACGTGAATCAGAAGCTACCTACTTACCATAATATCGAGATCCACCTTGCCATCTTCTGGGAAATAAACTTCACTAAAAAAAACAGTAAAACATGAAAGGTAATATTTCATAATAAAAGAGCCAGCAAATTTTACGTTAAATTTTATTACAAAAATTGAAAAGAACTGAAAACTACTATAATTATTATTTTTTTGATAAATAAAAATAAAATTTAATTTCGGAGCTACATAACAGGCGACGACGAAAAATTTTTACAAATAATACGTCGACCTGGGGCGTTCCTCTTGCTCCTGCGATAAAAAATTTACATCTTCTTGCATCTGTCCCTCTTGGTGTCCTGGGAGCAGCATCCACCGCCGTTTCTGAGTGACTGGCAATTGGTCAGAACATTCCTTCAACCGGCGGCTCATGCACGAATTTTCTTCCCCAGGTGGACCATGATAAGAAATTGTTGACGGGTGATGAGATTAAGACGTGATTTAAGTAGTAAAGAAGTAAATAATGAAGAAGATAAAAGAAGGAAATCAAATAATGAATTAAAGAAAGAATAAAAGAAAGAAGGGAAATTACATTATTTCCTGCAACAATATAATTTTTTACGATACAATTAGAATTTCTAATGCTAGAAATGAGTACGTTGTGAGATCGATTAGTTCAATTATTATCCCTGGCGCGACGTACAAACGCCTCTCTGGCATTGGCTCTGCGCCTGGATCCTGTATAAGCCCCATCTTCACCGTATCTTCCAATATGAATTCCACAATATGGCGGGAACGGCCAACAGCTGTCCGCAGGGTGTACCTTCCTAGTTCGAAGCGCGAATGAAAGTGTACGTACCTGCTAGCGCCGGCCCGTCACTCGAATCGATGGACGCGATCCTAACGGAAAATATCGCAATCTGTACTAGACGTTTTAAACCGCACGTAAAATTAACTAACCAGGGTGATCTCTATTTTAATTAGGTACACTAACGTTACATTTTTTCTTATACTAAGAATTTGTAATGTCATAATGGATATAATTATACCATCTAATACAAATAGTACACTAAAAGCAAATATACTAGAAGAAGTCCTGTTGGAAAGAGGCCGAACTTAGCGATCTCTACAGACTTCTCCCCTATTTCCGTGCCTTTTTTAGTGCGGAGTTCCTGAAGAATTGAGATATTTGTTCGTTTTTGAAAAAATTTAGTTGATTTTTAGGCAGTCTTAAACAATTTTATTACAATTTTTATTATTTTTATTGCAAGTTTTTAGTAATAATGCATTGAAATGTAATATTTTGGAGTGAATATGTATGTGATATGATGTATTTTGTGTAACTGAAACTGTCTGTGCTAATATTTTCTATGATGTCCAAGAGTTAACGTGTGTGTGTATCTGTCCGCGGAGCGCGACGCAAAGTAAGAGATGTGTGTATGTGTGTGCACGCGAGGTCACTTAAGCGAGCGTGACGTCAGAGTATGACTTCTTATTTCTTCTTCGTCGCGTAACACCTTGAATCCGAGTATATTGTTATATCGTGTATTGTATTTGCGTATCAATAAAATACTGGAAATTGTCACCAGACCGAGTCTTTTGATTGACTACCTCCACCCGCGAAATTCAATAGGATTTATCGCAAAATAAACACATTATCATTTTTATTTTATTGGAACTGTATTACAGAATTGCAGCTTTCTATATTCTCTATTTGATCATTTAAATTATATTAATTAGTTACCTAAGAAAACAGTGAAAATGTAATATAATATTTTGAGTAAAATAAACTTGCTCTGAAATACTAGTCATTAATTTTTGACAACCCTGAAAACGCTCCCCCGACAACCTACGCCTCCCACCGGGCGTTTGTTTTTACGAGTGGACACGGTGTTAGGGCGGCAATAAATTCTAGTGTGAGTCTTACGGTGTACGTCAAGCTTTATTAAGGTACAGCCCTGTTAAATGCGCAGGGCGAGATGAATTCATTGTCGGGCAGGGAGTTGAAGTGAGTCCCTTAAAAATATTTTTAAATATACAGCTACGAAGGTTTACTATGTGGTGTTCAATCGATAAAGTCGTGTTACATGTTACAAAATACAATTAAGTTGGATAGAATAATAAATGTTGTATTGGAGTCTACCATTGTATCCCCACGAGTAGCTCACTCATACGCATTTTAATTCCTACCATAGGCATAAGTATATTTTACTGTTTGGTTCTTCTCGAGAAATAACTATTTTTCAGAATTTTGAGTCCACTCTACATATAAGACTATTATTGTCTCTTCGCGGCCATTTACTAATTACGTATTAGTATCCATTTCAGAAGTATATGATGCGATTGATTTATGTCACTACAATTAGAATATTTAAAATCGGTCTATTATAACTCAAATTATCACAAAATGTGGTGAACTGTAATCACTTCGTGGTAAATCAGTATCAGGCGGATTCCAGCACGCACTTTTGCATCCGATTTTGTGGTCGAATTGATGAAATGTTCAAATTTTGTGAGGTTCCTATATATGGTATGAGTTTACTCAGTGGCAAAAATTATGAGATATTTTTATAAGTAGAACACAAATATTGAAAGTAATGCGACGTAAGATCAACCTTTTATTTTTCCAGTTAAAAATTTGAGATGGACATATTTTATGCATTTACAAGATGACACTAATAGTTGATTTATTTACAATATTATTTAAATTTCAAAGTGCGTTATTTATTAAGTTTTTACTTTTAACGTTAAAAAGGTTACAAATAAAAGAGACAAGGATAAAATTATTGGTTTTCCGACATCTTGTCTCGAATGTGACATATGTACTTAAATTATTCAATAATGAAAAATTAAAATTAAAGTATGACATTGAACTAGTTTGTCGAGTTTTAATTTTTGTGAATGGTGTCGATCAATGATATTTTTTGATTGTGTTTAGAATTATTGTTTAACCCTTAGGGGCTACTTAAGTAAGCGCTGAAAGTCAAGGCCACTTGAATGGTTAAAAATATAGAACGCATAAATTTTCCATTTTATTTTTGTGTAAAATAGCCTAATTTCCTAAATTTTGTCACTTATTTTGAGAATTAGTATTATATTAATACTTAAAAAGGATTATAATGCTCTTAGGAAATTTCTTTTTTCTATGTCGGCTTCATGTTCAAGAGGGAGGCATTTAGCCTAACTGGTTCTTTTTTTAAAATATTGACAAGTCAAATGGTTATGAAATGAAAGAATATTTTTATATAAGAAATTTTATAATCTATATTTTAAGATACTTGCATGTGTTAAAAGTGGAAAATGAGCAATGTACTTTAATACTTATAAATAAGGCTATTCAAAAGTAATTACAATAAAATTAACATTAAATATTTGTGTTCATCATGCCAGCATTAATTTCTCTGCCAAATTGTCTATGTTGACGCTTGTCTGATGTAGATTATTCCGGTCACTCATGTAAGGGATACCTCCTAGGATGGTCCTGGATCCTGGACGTGAAGTGTGGTCAGCTCCTTGTGGCGCCAGCGTAGGGTGACGGAGTTCAGGCTTGTAGTTGATGACAAGACGATGCCCAATTATCCAGGCAAACCGGGACTCTGGACGCAATATTCTTATGCTATAGCAATAGTTTGTTCTCGCTACATCAATTATATTTATCCCTTTTTGATACTTTCACATCAACGATTAAACGCAGAGAACATCACAGTCTAAGCTTAAACTTGAATTACAATCTATGAAGCGCTTGCTTGATATTTCAGAGACGATATAGATTTCATTTTCAAATTGAAAATAAAGTCTCGTCTTTTGTGGAGCCACTTATCCTGGCGGAGAATATGAGAAGAATGGCGGCCTATGGTGATGCATCCCTTAAGGTGCATTTGCCTTAAGGGATGCATCACCATAACTTAACGTGACTTCAGTCACGTTCGCCGCATTTCTTTATTGCTGTACCCACGCTGCGTCGGTACACCTGCGTCTAATAATACCGAGTTTTTATCACCCTCCGTCCCTTACTTCGACTAAGTGCTTTTGTATCCTTGAACAAAATATTGTTTTGGGTAATTTCGCCTTCTAACAATGTGTATAAATATATTTCTGTGCGTTTTTCTCCAAAAAAAAAGCAGAGCAACATATTTCATATAATATTATTGATTACTAAATTGCTGTTTAATTATTGAAAACATAGTTTTAAATAATAATTAAAACCTCAAAACAGTTGAGTTAATAAAATATATGAATTAAAATATTATCTCTGTACGAATAAGAAACATTAATTTATAATAAACCGATAAAATATTGTTAATCTTTTTTCATCCTACATATTTGTTAGTTTACTTTACGCTTATAATAAAAATATTCCGTATATTTAAATAAATAGCCAGTTTTCTGGCACAATGATAATGATTAGTTTTCAAAATTTCTATTGTCTTAAATATTATATTACAAATATTGTGTATGATTGGTTATAATGGTTATATCTAAGTTATTTTTTAGAAAAAATAATCTTGTATACAATTTGATATAAATAAATTTAAAAAAAACACGTTTTAATAAATAAATACGAAAATATGAATTGTTATAGATAATTGAAAGCACACCTTATATTTGTATAGGGTGAAGGAGTGACGGATAAAAAAAAAGCAATTACTTGAGTACAGAAATAAAGATTAATTTAGGAAAATAAGTAACTTCCTTTCGAGAAGATCGTGACAAGTGACTCTAAATATCAGCATAATTCTAAAATGATAAAATAAGAATGAATAAATAATTTTCGTGGAAATCTTAAAATGTACTAGGTATCTCTGAATTAAGATGATGTGTGAACGAGATAACCGTATAGTTGACCATACATGAAATGAAGATTTTTTCTGTTAAATAGATTAATGGGATGAAGTATAGGATAGATTTAAATAGATACACAGACTACTGCAGAATGTTTCATGCTTCAACTTTGGAAAATTTTAAGGTACTTTCTTCAATCAAGACCAGAAGACCCTGAAACCTCATTTATTAAATTTATTTATGTATATAATTGTAGTTCTACAGAATTTCATTAGCTAACCTAATTCGTATTCAGTTAGTCCACACGAATCTTGAATGCATTAAATCTGTTATTTCATTTAATTCAAATAAATTATCGAAAATAATTAATGTGATGTCTATGGAATGAAAACGGGTGACAGGCGTACGCGCATATGAGATGAAAGGATATGTATGTATATGTGCATATGGAATGGTACATCAGGGAGAATGCTTTAAGTATGACGGACCGCGGAATCACGCGCTCTTTCGCTCCACGTCTTCCAACTCAGATTGAACTGATTGTAATCTGTAATATTATAACTATAAATAAATACCAAATTGCTACCTGTACTGTCGAGTGTAATTCACGTCTCTATCTAAACCGACATTCTTTAAAGAAAAGTGTTAACAACTGGCGCAGCAGAATCAAGACACAACAACTATTTCAAACAAGTCTATCATTTATTTACGGAAGAGCACAGACATAATCTGGATGCGGAATCCAATTTTGTGTCAGCTATCTATACTGTAAACATTAATTCATCTTATAATTATATGTAAATGACTACCAATATATTTATATAGTCTCTCGATGAATCCTCTAATGTTAAAATGTTTAAATATAATATTTAATATTGTTGTGTTATTGTCCGGAAATTTTCACGTCCCAATATATTAAAGGTCATCGTAATACAAAAAACTCCTTAAAGCTATAACATCAATTAATATTATTATGTAAAGAAAACTAAAAATCATTTTTATTTCCATAAAACCTCGGTAGCTTTAGTCCTATCAGAGTCCTGATTGCTATTTGATAATTTTTTACGAAACAAACTTCGGAAATTGGCAATTCTTGACTTGACGTCTCACGACAGTATCCTCTCCGATATTGATTAAATATTTACAATTCACTTAAGCCACCGAGAATCACGAATTCCATCACTTTTATTTTGTTTCCTTATTTCAAAACTCTCGTGGAAAAGAAAAATAGCCGTTAATAAAAAGTGAGATAATAATTGTCACATAAAATAAATAGACTACACATAGAAAAACTATGTCAAGAACCTGTAAAATTAAGAGGCATATGGAAAAGTTTTCAAAACAACAGAAGCTAACGACGTAATGTGCGTCGTACTACCTTTTTTAAAGGCCCATGTTCACGATTATCTCTCAATGAGACAGCGAAGGTACGTGGGTAGACCAGATTTCCTTTAGAAATAACAATTGTATTAGTGTGCGTAACAGCACGTTTTAAAAACATGTAATACTTTTTTTTTTAAATATTAAATACATACACGGTGCCGAAAACCTCGCAGGAAAAGTATACATAGAGCTTATAAATTCATGTTTACCATTTTTTTTTTAAATATATATTTTATATTTTTCGTTGCTGTGTATATGTGATAGAAATAGGGTTAAGTATATTTATGTATAGATAAAAAATGGTTTATTGGAACATAAATGTAATGCTTTTAGGAATATTAGTTTTTAATGCATGGCTATTATAGCGTAAGTTATATATTTATAAAAATAGAAAAACCAACAAACGTATTCGACTATAAGACAAACGTTGGTAATAATATAAAAGTATACAAATAAAATAACATAAATATAAACTAACATAAATAAAAATAACATAATTAACAAAATTTAAACATTCCGTTAATATTTTTTGTAGACACCGTGTTTTTAACTAATTTTAAACGACAACCCGCCTACTGATCAAATAAAAAGCAGTGCGGGATCAATACATTGTTTCAATGTGCAAATTACGTATGGTATTACTCACACTAATACAATTACTCTTTACAAATTAAATTTAGTATACTGATGCGTCATTCGAATACACGTGCAAAACATATGGGGTGATGAATTGTCATTAAATGCGAACTCGAGTTGAAACTTCGAGAGAAATCGCATCCGTGGACACGAACCATTTTATGTTATTGAATGTATGGGTATTATAAACATATATATATATATAATATAATAATAGATTTTGTTGTATTTGTATTGTATTAGCGCAAATGTAAATAATTTAAAGTTTATTTTGATTTACATGTGCGAAACTGATACGGGAAACAATATTTCTAAACCAATTTCAAGTAAGTAATGGATGGATTTAAAGTTAATTTCATTATGTTATTTAATATAAGCATTACTCATTTACAAACGTAGGTATCTTCATTTACAAGTAAAATATAAAATTCATATTTTATGATTAATTAATGGTTTGTTTCACAATAGCCACAAAGAGATTATTTTATTTTGATGCCTTGATAAAATGTATAACTAGTCACTCTGTGAACTAGTTTACCATTTACAATAAGTATATGCAAACAAACATTAATCAGCATTCATTGTTAAATAAGAACAAACGAAAGTTGTGAAGATATTATGTACCCGCATAAACTCTGCAACACTAAGCCAATCCCATAAATAATTTTGTGGAACACAAATGTCCATTCACAAAGCCCATTTCATAAAATATTTCGTGGCAGTAGGTTTTTAATTGTTAGATGTATTGATTTCGTGAATTTACAAAAAATCTCACCACGATTAATTTTAGATGTAAATATATATAATAAGTTTTATTCTGTAATATAATATTTTTTTTGTCTGTTCCTCTTATTTGACGGCTTTGAATTACACATTATATTATACAGAATGAATATTATGTTCCAGGTCGATTTTATTTAGCCGCCATTTTGGTTTAGCAGATATTTACTAATTTTTTATATGGTAGTCATAGAGAATAGTTAATTACAATTTATTATGCAGCATCTAATGTCTCATCAATGTGTTAAAGTTATTAAAAAATTATATCTAAATAATAATGGCAATGATGTAACCATTAATAGTGATCGCTATCGTCACGTGCTGGAAAACTTATTGATGGCCAAATTGAATCGATTAGACCAGCAACACATGTGGTTTCAACAAGACAGTGCTACCTCATACAACCCGAGCTGCGCTTAAAATTTTGCGAAAAATTGTTCTTGACCGCATAATGTCAAAAAGTGGTGATATCGACTGGTCTCCTCGATCACCTGATTTAACGGCTCCCGAATCTTTTCTGTGGGGGTACTTGAAAGAAAAAGTCTACGCCAATAATCCAATAACAATTCCGATGCTCAGGATAATATTCAAAATGAAATTGCTAAAATAATACGCGAAGTATGCGAGAATGTTATTAAAAATATGGTTAAAAGTGCACGCGTTTGTGCCGCTGTCAGAGGCGGCCATTTGGCCGATGTCATATTTTATACATAATTGTAATAAAGCAAATAATCGGTAAATAAAAGCCTTAATATAAAATTGTGTTTCATTTTCTAGTTATTTAAAACAACATTGGCCTGGAACATAACATTTACCCTATAGTAAAGTGATGCAAATTAAATCAAAATTTTTGTTAACAAATTATTGTGTAGGTACATAATTAAAGCGACACATTTCGGTATTCGTGATTTTTAATTGAAATAAGGTTAAAATGAGTTGATGTTATCAATTAGTTATCTTATATCCGTATTACCAGCAAAGTTACGTAACTTTAGATAGAATAATAATATTGTAGTGCATATTCATTAAAGGTATTATATTATACTAATGATACATTAAAATTAGTAAAAAGTTATATATCTTTCTATTTCTTTTTGTTACGAATAACATGATATCAATTTCATGAAATAAATTTCATACATTTATGTCTTGTCAGTTATTTTAGCAACCATTACTTTATTATGATGATTTCTTATTCATTTTTACTTTCATCACATCATTTCAACTCTGTTTACAAAAATACATCGCAACATTTTACAATTTCATGTTAGAATATATAAAAGGATTATAATAGTAATAATTATTTTAGTCGTAAGTACGAAAACATAAGATGACACTTAAATATAATACGTACACATACTCTTGTTCATCCTACTTATCCTACCTTGAGCTCAACATTCTCTTTGAATGTCGTAGAATATTTCCGCTTTAGTACTTTTGAGCTTATTTGGTAATTTGTTAAAATCCTATAATTCCTGTTTTATTACTTGAAAACCTAAAAAAGATTTACGTTCTTCATTGAAAAGATTTATTAGGATTTAAAAAATGTTTTAAGATTTTATTAAATACAATACGTAAAGATTTTTTTCATTTTTAACGTTCAAATTTTTGCATTATTTTCTCACAAAATCACATTTTTAAAAAAAATACAGATTTAAGGTCAGCATACACTTAAGTACCATAACGTTGAATCTGGGAAAATGTATTCATCGCGATTTGTGTGTAACACGGCGAAATCACGGAGAATTGTGGACTATCAAAGCGCCCTTATAAGACTCCCTTGCCGATCGTTATCCGTGAATTTGATGAAGGTATACCACTCGGTGCGGGGTTCTTTATTCTCACGTTGTGGTATTATACAGATTCTCTTTAACACGATCGGTTAATAATAAAGCATTTAATATTGTTCAAACTCATATATGTTAAATAATTGTCGTGATTTTAAGACGAGTCGCTTCCGATGTTTAGTATACAATACTTTTTACATGAAAGGTATATACAATATATATTTTTTTTCAGTTAGTGTGATATTAGTGCTTTGAATTATTTAATATCATAGAATAATTGACGTATTTTATACTCGTATTGAGTATAAATGCATTCCATTCGTTATTTTTATATGGTACCTCTTCACTATCAAGGACCACATAATGCTAACCATCTGTTGTGATCCAACATAAGGAATATGCGATCATCTCTCGCTGGTGAATCTTAGTATTATCTGTCTTCATTTTAGTTTTTATCCTAGTCCTGATGGATATGAGAGGGCTCTGTATATGCTATGGGACATGACTATTCTTTCCGGTGACCGAACCCACTCACTGCACGCTACTTGATTTTGGTTTTCTTCAATTACTCGTTTCCGGAAATTTTTCAAAATACTTTTATTTCCGCAGACATGTAATTTCATTTCATGTAGCATTTACAACAATTGGACAATACAAAAAGTTTAAAACCAAGAATCGAATCCGTATTGGTGAGTCACACCCGTGTGGGATAATCGAACAATACGATAAGGTGAAGGGTTAAGAATCATATCCATGTAGGATAATTTAATTTTTTATTTATTTATTTATCAGATGACATACATATTTTTGTTCTAATAGAGGTAAATATATTATACATAATACACATAAGACAAAATACTCATATTTTATTATGTGGGATGGAGTAGACTTCACCTCTGATATATACAGCGTTGTCCTGGGTACTTTGCTAGACTGAAGTCTGTGTTAAAGTAGCCAGTTTTTTTATTTTTATTACACTATTCAGATCCATATGGAATAATTTGTTGTATCAATGTTGTATACATCTATAATAAATTTATTCGTTTAACTGCCTATATGTTTAAAATTTGTTTCTTGTTTTTTGACTCACATTTTCAAATATGTAGAGTTTTATTTAGTACAGTATATGCCTAAAAATATTAATTATTAGTTACGTTATAATTATGGTAGGATTTTAAATGTTTTTAATGTATTACGCTAAACTGTTAATTTTCTAATACAAATTAAATGTATCAATTAGAAAGATATACATACAAATAAAATCAATTTATCGAAAAAATATTTTGGCTTCTACCGGGATTCGAATCAGGAACTTTTCCTATCCGGGGAAACGCGTTGACCATTAAACCATGTCAGCTTAGTAAAGAGATGATAAATTTTCGAACTTATTTGTTGCAACTATTTAAAATTGATACATATATTGTTCCATTTTTAAAAAAGCTATCACCTTTTTTTATTGTGAATACATTTGAGTTATATACGTTAAAAGACGCCAGAGATTATTAAATTTAATTTAATTTAATTTTCAATAATCTTTAATACAACGTATATATTTTAATATACACAACAAAACTTTGTATTATGCATACATTGGGTTAGGTTAGTGAATTAATGTGTTATAATCTGATGATGAGAGGAACTGCACCTCTCGAATTTAGTAGTGAAAATAACCCAACGTGTGTGTAATGCAAGGTTTTGTTGAGCAAATTAAAATAATCATGTTACACCACAAAGTAACCGCCATATATATTTTACTTATATATTTTAAACACATTATTATTTTGAAATGTCAATTTTCTGTTGGCATACCATATAGAATTATATTTGCTAAAATATTATTAAATTAATTGAGAAATTGTATTAAATATTATATATTATATAAAGAAAAATATTTTTAAAGATTCTAAAAAACATTGGACAAGCAGCTGCGAATAGTGCAAAATAGGGCTCGGCTTATGTGTCAAGTGATCGTCGATAGTGCATCTGTATAAACTGTAATAATTTACTTTAAATATCGATTAATCAGATTAATTATTATTATAATTTAATCTGTAATAACAATTTTCACTAAGGTTTACTTATTTGTTCGTAGTTTCGCGTTATAATCAATGTTCTTTTCACGTAACACGATTTCTCTCAGCGCGTTACTTTGCACGTATTGAAATGAAGCAACTATCGCCGTACCTTCGCACTTCAAGGTTGTTGATAAAGCGCTCTACATATTTCATACTCTGATAAGGAGACAGACGGGAGGCCTGTTCCACGACGTCAACGTAACAGGATAACGGATAACGTAACAGGCCATAATTATAGCGGAAACTGAAGGAATTATGTAGCATCTGTTTTTTATGTCAGTTGACGCAAAATATGATAAACTGACAGACCCTACTGATTTCATCTTGAAAATAAAGTGTAGAAAAGCTGATGAAAAGTTATTTCCGTGTTAGGAAAAAAAGCGTTATAGCATTATCATAATTCGTATTCTGGTACAACCAAATATTTTATCGATAGGTAGATTTTTTCTGTATAACTTTTTAAAAATATTAATTTAATTTGTATTAAATAAAATAGATGTTATTACAAAGTGGTACCCACCCCACGATCTATTGATTGAATTATTTAATTATTTGGCGTTAGGAGTTTTATCGTCCGGTGGATTCAAATTTAGAATTGTGATTCCTGCCATCCGGTTGATTCGAATTTGAGTGCGAATGACGTAAACTTTGTAATTTATTAAGAAACTAGCTGAAGTATCCGGCGTTGACTGGGCTTTACACAGAGTGATGAGACTTCATTTAGGGGGATGGGGGTAATTCTTTTTCAAAATCAAATGTGGACAGAAATTTTCCTCATATGTTGAACATTAAGTGTGCATGTATGTGATAGATGATTATTGGGGCACTCACACATCAGCAGATTCATCATTCACACAACCTGCCAAATTATTCTGATTCACATATAACACACCCACACAAATATAAACCATAATTCCAAATACTATTTCATAACCTCTCTTAATCTTTACCCCAAATGCTCATACAGAAATAATTTTAAATCAAACTGATTTATATATATTTTCAAAATTCTTGTTTTAAATTATTAATTTCCAATGCGACCATTTAACTAAGTACTGTGAAAACTAAAAATAAGTTTATTCGTAACGGACATTGTAAATTGAAAGGAAACCGTGATTATACTGGACAGACAGTATTTTGTCAAATTTAAAATAAACCTTTGGTAAAAGCAATGTAGTCTACTAATTTGTTCCAGCTCTACTTTAATCAAAATATTTGTGACGTCACATTTCCAACGTTGGTTTACAATTTATTCAGTCATCCCAGCGATGCAGGGGTGGGCTACCTAATACAATTATTCGGAGTTACCTTGCTCGGCAGCACGTAACACAGTTCCAGTAGATTACTACCCTAAGCTAGGGCCGTGTTGTAACAAGAAAGAAAACCACAAACATCAAAGATTGTGTTTTTGTAAGGCAATTTTTTATGAATATGAAGTAATGTTCGTTAGATTCTGTAGAACAACTTGTAAGAAACTTTCAAAGGTTGTTTTTTTTTATTTTTCTTACGGAAATGAAAGGTTTTCTTTTAAAAATAACATACTGTGTGCCAAAAACATATACACAGAAAGTAGCGAAACGTTCCGCAGCTAGAATTTTTCTTCTAGAATGGATTCATTTTGAACAATTATTAATTTGATTTATTTTATGGAAAAAAATAGTTTCGTAATTTTTAAGTGACATACATTTTACGAAAGAGAAAAATCAGGAAGTAGGTCAAATTGGCGGTTAGATTTTTATGTTATTTTTTATTATTTTAAACTTTTACTTTTTTTTTAAACCTTTTTTAATTTTTTAAAAATTAACAACGAAATATCACTCACAAAATGAGCAATAAAATGAATACAAAATAATCAATGAAGAAAATACAAGTATTGGTGGCACAGGAAGGACTAATACTGTTGCCAACTTGTCTTAGATATGTATTACATTGTTTCCTTCCTTTAATAATTATTTTATATTGTTCTGAACAGATGACTTAAAATAACAATTTCCAATAAATAACAATTTCGGTTGCCTTTAAAACAGAGAAGAATAATATTGACGTTTATGAAGCGAAAGTCAATATTATTAAATGAAAAAATATTGTTATGATGCATGTTTCAAGCCATCGGACATTATAATTATTGCTGTGTTGATAGTGATTAAATTAGTATTTTATTCAAGATGATAATTATTATCGTTATCATTAAAAGTAAAATGATTTATTATATAATTAAATGTCGGCATCTACGCCAGCCCGGTGCTTTATGTAATAACATTTTATCACCCTTTGGTGGTAAAATTATAATTATTAGTAAATGTATTTCATTACATCCGAAATTATATCTTCATTATTTTACACCCAAATTATTACAAAATGTTAGTATTTTAGAAAATGTATTTAATTATTTAATTTAAAAAATGAACAGAAAGTAATTGTTCTAACTAATTTATATACTTGCTGCTCACGTGGATATATTATACATATTATATATACATATTATATATATATATATAAACACGTAAGCGGCAAGTATATATATATTGTGATATGGAAGTGCCATTGTGAGGCGTACACGTAGGCCACAATTGCGAGGCGTGTGCTGGCGGACTATCCTCCACCGACTAGTAACAGAGGAGAGCATGAATTTGTTAGTACGTGAATCAGAAGCTACCTATTTACCATAATATCGAGATCCACCTTGCCATCTTCTGGGAAATAAACTTTACTAAAAGACAGTAAAACATGATAGGTAATATTTCATAATAAAAGAGTCAGCAAATTTTACGTTAAATTTTATTACAAAAATTAAAAAGAACTTAAAACTACTATAAGTATTATTTTTTTGATAAATAAAAATAAAATTTGATTTTGAAGCTACATAACAGGCGACGACGACAATAATAATTTTACAAATAATCAACCTGGGGCGATTCCTCTTGCTCTTTTCTAGCAACAATATAAATTTTTACGATACAATTAGAATTCGTAATGCTAGAAATGAGTGCGTTGTGAGATCGATGAATTATATGGATTTTACCCTTCAATTATTATCCTTGGCGCGACGTTCAAACACCTCTCTGGCGTTGGCTCTGCACCTGGATCCTGTATGGGCTCCATCTTCTGCGTATCTTCAAATATGAATTCTCCAATATGGCTGGAACGGCCAACAGCCGCCTGCAGGGCGAACTCTCCTAGCTCAAAGCGCGAATGGAAATATACGTACCTGCTAGCGCCGGCCCGTCACTCGAATCGATGGACGCGATCGTAGCGGCAAATATCGCAATCAGTACTAGGCGTTTTGAACCGCGCGTGAAATTAACTAACCAGAGTGATCGTTATTTTAATTAGGTACACTAACGTTACATTTTTTCTTATACTAAGAATTCGTAACGTTATAATATATATATATTCATTATGTATATATAATTAATATCGCGAAATGATTTCTTATATGACCTTATGCAGGGTACAATTTCATTGTATGGATAGCGTCAATTTATTTATATATAATATAGTTACTTAATTAAGGCTTACTGAACCAAGGGTTGTGGGTTCAATTTAATGAAAATATTTATGTCACGGGTAGTGGAATTCGACGCAGTAGAGAAGTTCACGTACCTTGGCTCTTTCGTGAATACTACAGACAACGTTAGCGAAGGGATCAAAACATGAAGAAACAGGTGCCACTTTTTCTCTCTAGAAATACGAAATGTACACTTAAGTCCGTACTCAGGTACCGACACTTCTGAAACTTGGACTCTGACAAAGCTTAATATATTTGAAAGGGCTCTTAATATATTTGAAAGAGAAATTCTACGTAAAATATTTGGTCCGATTAATGACGATGGTACCTAGCAAATAACTTATATCACAGAGCTCTACACATTGTATGATGACGTCATCCGTCAAGTAAGTATACTACACTAGTTAGGTCATGGAAGACTACGAACCGATAAAAAAAAATGTCTAGCAACCCAGCGAGGTGTTGGAGAAAACCATAATAATTTTGCTGGCAGCTATGACCCACTTGTTGATAATGATGGGTGGTGGGATTTGTTTTTTAAGTTAAAATAAGGACCATATAAAATATTCGATTTTTTTTTATTAGTTGGTTTAGTAAACGGTTGCCTAATGCATTTCAAATCATTCTTTGTAATATGATCTGCGTCGTTGGAACCATATATGCATTGTTTGGTTACAGTGAGCAATTCAACAATAATATCGAAATCATCGTGTGTTATTTTTATCTATAATCTTTTAATTATTCTGCTCAATATCTTACACTTTAATATTTAAAACAGATCACATCTGGGATATTTTTTCACAAATCGTAATTTAATAAAATATTTTTTAATGTTTTAATAGCACACGCCTTACACCGTAAATGATAGGAATCGTTAATTTGATATACATCCAATAGCTTACATTATATGTAAGTAATGTATCGTAGATGTACTTAAGTGTGAGCTTAGTAGACGGTCTTGAATGGCAATTAAGTCCCAGGTGAACAAACGTAATTGCTCGTGTGAAATTTCTCTTTAATAATGCGTCAGTCTACGGAGGCCAAGTCATAAAGCAGAGTTACAGTACTGCGCCCTGCGCTGAACCACTCAGTAAATTTTTAAATGTTTTCAACGTTTATTTTACATCCCCTAAAACACGATTATACATATTTTTTGATGGATAATAAATTTTGAGTGCAAATATTTAGCAGACAAATAACATTAACTTAAATTGAAAATACGAGAATGTAAAAAAGGGCCATTATTTTATTAATTAATAAATATTATAGATAGATAGGCGGGTGTTACAGATAGACGGATAAGTTACGAGAAGAATGTTGTATGAATAATTCGGAATAATAAATAATTTATATGAAGACAGCAGGAACAAAAGACGTCTGCGAAAGATTTGTGCCCGATCAGTAAGTAGATGTATGAAATTAAATGAAGTAAAAGTTATGTATGAAATAATATGCACGATAGGTAAGAAGATGTATGAAATTAAATGAAGTAAAAGTTATGTATGAAATAATATGCGACACAAATACAATTTTCTAATATAGTTTTTATATTGAAAAATCATTAATATATTTTTTTTTTGTAACATTTTTATTTTTATTTTTGTGATCAATTTGCATCACTATATTATGATGCATTTATAAGGCAGTTTATATTTGTGTGTATAAAAAATCTAACTAATATTTTTTAAATTCTTTTAGCTAGTCGATTTGTGTTATTAAAGGCAATATGACATTGTTCGATAAAATAGTTATTTTGACGAATTTGAATTGAGAAATAAAAATGAGAACTAGAAAAACATATCATATGGGTATAGAAATTTATGGAGATAAAGTTTGTTTTATAGATCCATTTCACGCAAGTTCCACTTCGTATTACGGCAAAGATAATGAGATTTGTTGTCAACTTTGGGCATATCCTATCCACAGCTGTCCTGCGGGATCCATAAAGAAGATCTCGCGTAATAAATGTTTATTGTTATTGACTTGTGTTTACTGCGGACGTTAAAACTGTGACCAACGGCATAAAAAAATACGATGTAATAAATAGGGACGTTTTAATGAAAGCCTCCCATGTTTAATTACTTTTTCTTAAGGGTTTACCAAACTAAAACTCCCAAAAGACTGAGACAGCGAAAGAAAAGTTTGTCAGCTAAAGTCAAGTTGGGAAATAATAATAAATAAGATAAGCTTTTGTATGTAACATCAAATTAATCAGGACAAAACTTTTACAAAAAAATAACCTAATTTTATATTCTAGAGTTCATCATGCCCGTCTCCCAAAAGAGGAATGAAAGTTGATTTTTTTATACTAGGCAATATTTATTTATTTATGGAACATACATTACATTGACGCGACATCAATAATATATATGTATATAAACAATATTTAACACAAAAAAAACGTATTTCACTTCGATAATATCAGAGATATAAATAACATAAATAAATATAAAATTAAATTATCAATTAGAAATATAGGTATACAGAAAAATTCTATTTATCGAATGAGTATTTTGTATGCAATCTGGATACGATCCCGGAACTTTTTATATCTGGGGACACGGGTTACCATTATGCCATATCAACAGATTACGTTTTCAACAAAGTTTGAACTATATTATATATTCTTTTTTTAAATTGATACATCTATTATTATATTTTAAAAAGCAATCTACTTTATATTGAATCACAAATATATTTGAGTAATAAACATTAGAAGACGCTAGAATTAAATAAATCCGTTTTATTACATTCGGATTATCTTTGATGTAACTTGCACATTGTTAATAAAAATTTAATGAACAATTATAAATATATACAGAAAAAACTATTTATAAATATATATTTAGGTAGTTACCAAGATACCGCGAACCTTGAACTTTTCCTATCCTAAGAAACGCGTTACCATTTCGCCAAATCAATAATGTGTTTTCATAATAAATAAATAACTTAGACCAAATTCAGGAATTATGTATTATATACACATATGTGTATACATGTAGTAACGTAACAATATCGGTAGATGCGCACGACGTCAAATCACATTTGCTAGAAGTCGTTACCGATGTCAAAAAATTTGCAAGCATTCAGATATTAGATTTAAATACCACTCTTTTATATATTTATCTAATCTCTTAGACAAAAATGCAAATCAAAGCTTGTCTTTGGCAAAAAATATGTCGATCGGATCGTAAAATATCCCGCTGGTTTATTCAAGTCGGGAAGATTAAATACGGAGACTACAATAAAAGTTTCCATTCTCTTTCTAAGTCTTGGGCTTTCGGATTAATCCTTCCCCTGGCATGTGATGCCCAAGTATTTAATTTACAGTTGGTAGAGATTTTGTACTTTGTAGTTTTTTATTTGAGGAAGTAAAAGGTAAAAATATTATAAAATCCATTATTATTTATATTTGTCATTTAAATGATGGATGTAAATATATGGATTTTACTTACTTATCATCACGCCTTTTCCCCGCGGGGGTAGGTAGAGAGGATAGAGCGCCACACACCTCTGTCCTGACACACAATTCTCGCCTCATTCACATTCATACATTTTCTCATACAAGCTCACCGATTGTTGAGACTTCTGACAGAACTATTTTCTATTATCTAGTTTACCTGGTCGTGTCAAGTCTTCCATGGACGTCCTCTATTTCTGGTGGCATCGACACTTGCATCATATATCTTTCTTACCATTCTCTCTTCATTCATCCGTTCCATATGACCAAACCACCTAAGTGATCTTTTCTTAATCTCACTCACAATACTTACATCAGCATTACATTCTTTCCTTATTTCTCCATTCTTTCCTTTAATAGATTTAAATAGATTTGCCACGTATACGCCTAAATGATCTCATTTCCACTGCATTCAGACTACTTTCGTTCCTCTTCTGCCAGCTTCAGGCCTCACTTCAATACATCAGTGTCAGTACCAGGACTCCATTGTGCACCGCTAGTCTTGACTCAGTTGACAAATTCCCGTTAGATATAAATCCATTCAAAGCACCGTTCACTTTATTTCCTGCAGTCACCCTCCAATAGATTTTTGTATGATTTTGATTAAAATATGTGATATTTTTATTTACTTCTCAATACAATATAATTTTATTAATTTATCTAAATAAATCATTATTCCAATAAATAAAAAATTGTTTTTGTTATTTATTTTGAAAAAGATAATTTTTTAATATATTATTCGTACTGGTTAGGGTATCAATGATACGAATCGAGTTATATGTATAAGGATAGCCGATATTAAGTAAAAGAAAAAGTGGGTAAAAAGGATATTAAAAATATATATACATATTTATAAATAAATACTCGTACATATATATAATACAAATCTATGTATCGAAAAATTAATTTTGTTGTTCCAGGATTAATTAAAGTAGTTTATAGATAGATAATTTTTTTCTCTTAATTTGAATTAAAAATAGCATAATAGTGCAATTGAATTGCAACTTCACAACAAAAATATTTTTGCACTAAAGTATACATGTACGGATATATACATATAGTATATATTATTTTAGAAATACAAACTTCTAGCGGTGCCATTATGTCAATAATTCGACAGTTTTAAATTAAAAACTTTCGTATTATACATATAAAAAAGAAATACATTTAATCAACTTGTAAATTATTCAAAATCCTACTGCTGAAGTTTTATAACAGTTGTAGAAAGATATTCATCGTGTATTTTCATGTAAGCGTGCCTTAGTATAATTAATGTAATTAAAATAGGTTTAAGCTGAGGGATATAAAAAAGTTGTTTAATTACCACATCAAAATGGAAAGGGAGCCCAAAATACTACCCAGCACTATATAATATAATTGTAGCATAGTTGGTAGAATAAAAAAGATTGCTAACACGATTTGGTCATGATACGTATGAAAGAGGATAGAATGTTACGAATATATATATGGCAACAGGTATAGATAGAGTCCGCGTAAACCTTGACACTATTAGATAAACCAAATGTTAAAGGACGGTCTTGTCAAAAGCATTAAAAAACAAATAGCGTGCTTGAATAGACGTATAAAAGTGGACAATGCAAAAGTGGTGTACCAGGATAGAATAGTGTGGAATTCTATTATCTCTGACTACCCCTGTAGAGAAACAGTGCTATGGTAGGTAAGTTATTTTATTAATTAATTCGCTAGAATTATATTTAAAGGTATTTTCGGATGTTTTTTAAACTCATGTCGGTTGAAATAGTTCTATAATTTTTTTTTTTGTTGAAACTGATATAAAACAAAAATTAACGGCATTTCGTTGTAACGACCAACAGGTTCTATAAAAATGGAGGAGAGGGGAGATCTGGTAGATAATGAATGAAATAGAAATGAATGTGCTGATAAACTGGCCAAGGAGGCCACTCTTCCCGAAGTTTTCCCTCATCAATTCCATATCCCGATGTATGACAGACTTAATACGGTAAAAAAACGTACGAATTCTATTTGGACTGCACAATGGATGGATCCAAATAATCATAAGAGTAATTAGCTTAAAATAATTCAAAAATCTATTTCCCGCACTCCCTGGTTTTCCAAAAAAAAGTCTCCAAAAGAACAATATCAAATATCTCTAGAATGAAAATTGGGGATTGCCAGGTAGCCTCACATTTTTTCAGATTGAACTTAATAGATTTCACAATGTGTGAGTGTGATGCTGAGGAGCAAACCCTTGACCATATATTTTTGCCTATTCATTGCCCGACCAACTCCCGGTTAACTTGTGTCATCTTCTTTCTCTTAATTCGCCACATTTAATCAATATAATAACAAATTTTTTGAACGAAAACGGTATTGACTTTTAATATAATATTTCCTATTATGTAATATTATTGTACTTTTTTCTATAAAATAATGTTTTAACTGAATTAATGTCACAAAACACTCTTGTAAGGTGGATTGCCTATTTAAAAGAAGAAGAAGAAGACTTTCAGATACAGGATGTCAGAGACGATCAAGTAAATTCTGCATGATTAAATATACCTATGATATATGTATTTTAAAGGCATTATCAAAATCCGATGAGTGGATGTACGAAGGTACAGAGATGTATGTATTAAAGGACTATGCATCAAGACAGAAAATAGTGGTTTTATATATCATATTTGCCTACTTTTATAAAATATTTTGTGCACAAATTAGTAACTTTGAACAAGCTTCGAGGAAGACAAACATAACAACGACGAACGATATATTATACAACATATGCATTGATTTTCCACTGTTAATTAAACGGAAAGTATTCAATCAATGCATATTTCTAGTCCTTTCGTATGGCTGCGAAACATTTTTTCTAAAGATATCCAAAATACAAATTAAGAGAAATAAAATATGTATGTTACTGCCCGTATCTACAGAAGAGACACAATGAGATAATCTCACATATTTAGTTGAGATCTATCTCAATACCATGTACATGTGGTATGCATGTATTAGCGGTTTCACGTATTAGGATTATCGATCTCATAAATAAATATTTTTAATTTCCTTTTAATACCTAATATTTATACATTACCATATGTATAAGTATACAATACATTTTAGAAACTTTGAAACATATATATTTAATATAATTTTTATCGCTATCCCATATAATTTCCCGACAAATAGCGATAAACAACGATATAATGTTTTTATAACTTTATTTTAGAAACTTTGAAACATATATATTTAATACAACCTTTGTCGCTATCCCATATAATATCCCCACAAATAACGATGAACAACGATATAATGTTTTTATAACTTTGATACCTAGCGGTGTACAGATCACAATCAAATTATGTAAGGGTTTTTTGAATTATAATAGTAAAAAATTAGATACTATTTAGGTACTGTTGCCCTGTAGGTGTGTACGCTAGTTTTCGACAGTAGCAACATAAGCTGGAATATCACAATATAACATGATGAAAGTACCTACCCCCAGTCAAGGGGATGAAATCCACTGTGCACCACAGCGTGAGCGCACCGGACGAGGAATTTTAGGTATTGTAAGGCTTCGTCCATAATCGCAAGGACTTACTCCTGCTTTATGTATATCGATCGCTTCAATGGGTGGTTATCTTGCAAAATTTTCATCCGATGCAGTCACACTTGCGATCTGCACCAGTTTGATGGTTCCTTGCTGTAGGACGTAGGACAACGGAGGCTCCGTCCATAATATCAGAAAAATACATTCAATAATTTACATTTTCAGATTAAAGCATTACTACTTGTTTCTTAAATTTACAAAATTCAAGTTTATTTTAATTGCACTAATTTTTTTAAGTATTTAGAACGCTCGTCTGTATACAAGTTTATATATTTCTTACGTACTTCGCATGTATGTTCACAAATATAATAGTGTGCAATGTGCGAAATTAATATTAATGTTCTCTTAATGCTATTAAGTTTTCTAAATGAACGCACATATGGGAATATAAAACACTTATTTTTTTGTTCTACTTGTTCAATTTATTTGAGACGCGTTTCGCCTTGTAAGGATATTATCAATCTGATATCTGATTATGGAGTTTTACAAACTTACTTCGGAAACAGTAAAAAATTCAGAAAATTAACCTACTTGAGTCTGAATACCGGTTGATTTTCTTAATAAATAAATAAATATTTAATGAAATAATTTTAAAAATACACCAAACACTTAAGGAAGGAAGTATAAAAAAAACCTTTATCGAAAAAACAAAAAATACATTTACCAACTATTGTAATATGTTATTACCGGGACTCGAACCTCAAAGATTTATTCAGTTTATTATTTTTTCCAGTGTTTTATCCTATTTGTTTTAATTATCAGAGAACTATGTTCTAAAATTGCAACTTTACAATAAAAGTGTATTTAGATTACAATTTATAAACATCACATAGGAATGACTATTGGTGATCTGTCCCACCATTATTTTATTTTTTTCTAACATCTACGTAAACTTCCCCTTTCAATTATGTACGTGTAGATATGTCTGTATCTGTAAGTATTAACTAATACAAAGGTAACGTCAAAAATAAAAGGGTTCAAAAATATCTAGCGTCTAATGATGGTCGTTTCCATAGAGAGGAACTCTTACTTCATACACATTTTTATAAACTTCTTATACATTTTTTTTTTAATTTGAGGTTTCGTATATCATTTCGTCCATCTTCCAACATCTCTTTTACCAGGTTACGCCAGGTCTTCCGCATATCTATGATATCTGATGCAATCAACCTTTCATTATTCATTCGTTCCATATTACTTTTATTAAATCTATTCACATTGCTAAAATCCGTTTTAAATTTGTAAATTATTTACTCTATATTTAATGAATTTACCATACTTTAGTTTATTTCGGATTTTTTTGTGGTGTATTATGTGGTGCTTAAATCAAAATAAGTATTTTTTATATTATTTTAATACAAATAAAATAATAAAATAGAAATAGCTCCCTCTTTCCATATATATATATATGGGGATGTTTATCTTTATTTCGTTTATTTGTATATTATATATCATTTTAGACACATATACATATAACATCCTTCTCTTTTTTATATATATGGGGTTTATTTTTACTCGTTTATTTGTATATACAGTAGAAACTAGTTATAACGTGTCGTTTATAACGTGTATTTGGATATACAGCGGGTCTTTGCTATTTTTTTTTAAGACACCCAGCGTAAAAAATACATACACGCACGGCAAGTTAAATTAAAATAGATCTTTAAAGAAATAAATAGTGTAACCTTTACTTAATTAATTTATTATCATGAATGGTCGCTCGTAAAATGTCTTTGATAACAGAGATTATACCTAATTTAGGTAAGTGTTTAATTTGTTATGTTTAATAAATTTAAATATTTTTGTTAAAATAATTGTTATAATTTATGAATTATGTGAACAGAATTGATTTTTAATTATATTTTATAAAAATAATATAGAAAATTTAAAATGTGTTGTTTTTCATCGTAAAAAATCATAATTTTAGACAATTCGTTCATACCGCGGTTATCATATAACGCGGATCAAATACGCCCCCCTCGCAAACCCGCGTTATAACCGACTACCACTGTATATAATTTTAAATACACAAACAAGAAAAAAATATTTTTTTAAATGAAAGAAAAACGTTAAGAGTTGACTAACGCTCTCAAGACATTAGCGAATTAGCGAAAAGATTGAAGATTGAAATAGTTCAATCTTCTAGTGATTCAGCACTAGTTCTGTATTGACTTTTTTCACTGCTCTCAGCGATTTAACGCTCTATGGTTGCGTACTATCGTCATCATCATTATTGGCTTAACAACCCCTGGTGGGTCTTGGCATTCTCAAGAATTTTTCCTTCATTGATCCCTGTCACTAGTCACTTCTCTCCAGTTTTGGATTTCAGAAACCTGTATTTAAAAACATTGTCTAAAACTACGTGCAATTCTAAGAAATAAATGTCATGCACTCATTTATATCTACGAAAATTTTTCGCATTTCAACAAATACAAGTCAAGCGAAGTTGCAAAGGCAGTAAACATTATTTAAAAACGAGCGAATTTAAAATAATTTACTTCAATTTCATGAAACCAACCTGTGTTAAGAGCAGGAAATGAGAAATGCAAGACTTATGATTTTTTCCGCGCGCTAAATTAAAATGCTAAACTGTGTTGACTCGTTTACAGGCACTTCATATTCTTAATGCTTTGCATAAATTTCTCTCCTTTCAAACGTTTTCTCAAACATTCCACAACGTGCAAAATAACGTCAACTTTATTTGAATTTCGTGTGTTTTTTGTGACTTCTTCAGTTTAAAAACATGTAATATATTATATGGTGTATGTTTGTACTTCATATTATCTACCTTATAATTGCGCAAACGTAAGCATCCATCGTCATCCTATCCATTGTTAGTGTCATTACCAGTTTTGGAAAGGGAATTTGTTGGATGGAAGTACAGATTACCAAAAAATAATAACGAATAATAATGTTTATTTCAAATATTTTCACATTGTGCAATTGATGGTACTGATTAAGATCTCCGGTTCATATTAGATAAATAAATTACATCATAACGGATACGGATACGTCACTGGCCGTGCTGGAAAGTTTTTTGCTATGGATATATTCGGCACTGGGCCGTAGAGAGGTTGTTTTATTTTTTATATATTCAATGCATTTACATTACAGTGCGAAAATATTTGTCTGCAGTCTAATATATGTCAAAAATTGCTGTGAATAATTCTTGAAGATTTTAATTTTAATTATTTTTTATCTGTCCGTATTATTTAATTTCTTTAAGTTTACCATATTCCTCATATTTATGCTTTTAACAACATTCTGACGATATAAAATCAATTTAAGATAGCTCTAGGTATACGAATGTATATATAATATTACTATTTTTTTTTATTATTGGAAATAAAGACAAAGTACACTATGCGGTGCATTGTTAAAGCAATATAATAAGAGATTTGCTTATTGTAATAAAGATTCTACGGAAACCCTGGCGGCGTAGCCAAAATGGTCACAATAGCCACCCACAGGACCTGGCAGTAATTATTAATGACAGCCGATTGATTTTCTGTTGTTTCATTTAAGTTTCATTAAAAAAAAATATCTAAACTATATCGAGTCATTATTTCGTGTGCGGAATTTTCCAGCGAATATTTGTACTATAGAAACTTAATGTCAGCATTTATACGACAAAACATTTATAAGAGTGAAGATTCATACCCACAGTACTTTATACGCCAAGCATTTGTACAATTATATACTTTATATATCAATACGTATGCTGTAACATTCTTATACTAGGTTCAACTCAAAGAATTTTTTTGAAACTGTAAACTAGTATTACTTTGGTTATATTCAAAATGTTTTGTCGTATAAAGTATACTATCATACAAATGCTTGTCGTATAAAGTATACTATAATACAAATGCTTGTCGTATAAAGTATACTATCATATAAATGCTTGTCGTATAAAGTATACTATCATACAAATGCTTGGCGTATAAAGTGCTGGGAATATAAATTTCCACTTCTATAAATGTTTTGTCGTATAAGTTTCCTTTGCACAAAGTCGGAGTACAAAACTGCTAGAAGCCCATTATTTAAAATCGAAATAAGAGCAGTTATTTATTAAAGTAAATGGAAAACAGTTTGTCACAAAAGGTAAAACTCGATCGAGACATGAAAGGAAAAAAATGAAGTACGCAAATGTTTGAACAAAGTAATATATCACTTCAAAATAAAAATAACCTAGCGGCTGTAGCATTTTATTTTATTTAAAAATATTAATAATTGTTCGTGGCAGGTATGATTTTTTTATGAAATCCTTTGTGAAAACTTATGTAAACATTTGCGCTTTATACTGGAAATTTTCGCTTTTGTTCACAAACAATCTCATTACGCATGCTGCAAATGAACTTGTAATATTATGATGGGTCGGAAGTTCAGAAATCATACGAAGGTATGAAAAGAACACACAAAAGAGTGGAACATTTATTACATGAACGTTGAAAGTCTCGCTACGAGTGCAACCTTTAACAGGCATTAAAAAACACTTATATTGAATTATTAACGAAGCTGGTTTGAATAGAAATTAAAAATTAAAAAGAAGCTCTCTCTTTTTAATGGATGAAACCAACATTAATATAGAAAAATATATTTTTTTTTCTTCTTTCAGTTTTGAATTCCTGAATAGTGTGAAGGCTGACATTCAGTGAATAGTTAGTTTATTACGTCAGCCTGATATTTACCTGCAAATAAAAAATAAAAATTTGATAAAGATTAAAAATTGATGAAACACCGTAATTTTATATCGATTATAACCCTAATTACCAGATATTGCCTGAAAAAAAGGAAAAGTTTAATTAATCAGTAGAAATCGAGTGTCAATTAGTGAAAAATCAATTTATAATAATGAATATACCGTATACAGATTCATCAATTAGCAAGTTATCTAAACCTGGTAACGACCTGCAAACTATTGAATTATCATCAATTAGTTAACTCATTTATATATATATATATATATATATATATAAATATACCTTTGGGGAATGAAAATAATCTAATATTTAATGTGTAGATAAGATAAGTTATGAGATTTCAGAAGGTTATGTGTAAGAGTCCGAGTACCCCCAAATAAATTTACACCGGGTGATTACCCGTTCGTTTGAATTATAATGCGGGGTGAACGCGTGCGTGTTGGATTGTGTGGCCAGAGTAGAATGAACAATAGAATACTACTTACAAATATGATGATGTTTATTGATGCCTGAAATACAATTACGGATACAAGTATAAGCATTAAATGTTCAACAACGCAAATCGTTGATTAATGAACTCGTCTGAAAGGTTGTCGCGATAGAAGTGATGCGCTCAAGGGCCAAGTTCCCTGACGGTGCGGCGCGTTGTATCATTTTTTGTTTTTCGGTCGGTACCAGTGTGATTTTAAGGTTAATGAGAGCCCCGTTTTGCACTCAGGTATACGCAGGGTACGTAAAAATTGTGGAGGCGATAGACCTTCATACACCTGTATATACAAATCTTTTTTTGAATTATTATGGATTATATAACTATTTATTACTCCTTTATTTAAAAAAATATTTTTTTAAGTGAATAACAAATCACTAATAACTGTAATACAAGTATTTTTTCATATTTACCATACCAATTATACTACGTATAACTAATTCAATAACTAATGTACGTTTTCAGATTTTTTCTGTAACTGGTCTTTAGCTTTTATATTTTTCGTTTGTTTGAAAATTAGATGTAATGTAGCATATATATAGTTTATAATATTTTTAATACTAGAACCATGCAGAAATTCAAAAGCTTTTGATACGTGACGAATAATTGCAACCATACTGCCAAGATTGTATTCTTCGAGAAATACTTTGAGGATGAAATCTTTTAATAAATTATTATCGAAAGATCAACTACTCTGTGCAGGATATGTACTGGCATAAACAGTCGAATTTAATACTATCAAACATTACCTAGTATTATAATATATATAAAACGTATCTAGTTTTACATATTTAGACCTCACGAACTTGAAACATCATTAACTATGTAAAAAGTACCAAAATACCACATCTCATTAATATATGTTTTCTCAAAATACGCGTACTAACAATGAGCTTGTATGTACATCAATACTAATATTTCATATAATATTATTTTATGTAATATCATAGCTTTAAGATAGTTAGCAAGAATTGTATGTGGGTTTAATTGTAATACTTTTAATGTAACACATTATATGACTTACTTAAATACTTCTGAATAAATAAATTTATTATCTCTCTTAATATATTTTCACGCAAACACTAATATACAAAATGTATTATCAGAAAAATAATATTATTATTAATTTATGAGACGGACCAATTTTTCAGACACAGGTCAAGATGAATGCTAAAGAAATTCACCATCACACAGGGTAAATATTATGTTATTATGTTTAGTAGATATTTGTTAGTTTGCATTTAAAAATCATAGAGAGTAGTTAATTATAATGTATTATGGAGTATCTAACACCTCAATAACGTGGTGAAGTCATTAAAACTTTTTATTTAAAAAATAATGACAATGTTGTAGCCATTAATGGTGATCGCTATTGTCACATGTAGGAAAACTTATTGGTAGCTGAATTGGGTCGATTGGGTCTGCAACTCATGTTTTTTCAACAGTACGGTGCCACCTTATACACAGCCCGAGCTACGCTTAAAATTTTGCGAGAAATTGTTTCCGGGCGCATAATGTCAAAATGGTGACTGGCCTCCTCGACCACCTAATTTGATGGCTCTCGACTATTTTTTGTAAGGGTACTTAAAATTAAATGTCTACGCCAATAAGCTAACAACAATTCTGATGCTAGAAGATAATATTCGAAATGAAATTGCTGAAATAACACGCGAAGTGTGTGAGAATGTTATGAAAAATATAACGTACCCCGTATAATTGATAAATAAAAACTAAATTTAAAAAATGTGTTTATTTTTTAGTTATTGTAAGACAACATCGGCCTGGAACATAATATTCACCTGTGTATTATTATTACTCTTATACTGTGAAAATATATCTATAAAAATACCCGATTTTCAAAAAAAAATGGCGAACATAGACAGCAAAAACTTTAATATTACTTACCAAGAATAATTTTCTCTACTAGATTATCTAGGATATAGAATGTGAAAGGGTTTTTTTTCTGCACATTTGACTTTTTTATTTTGTGTGTTTCTTTATTCACTTCTCATTCATTTTAAATGAGTCTATCATTTTTTTCATCCGAAGCAAGACTAGTGGTACATAATGAACTGTTGATGTCAACACTAATATATGGAAGTGAAGCCTGGAATTGGGAAAAAAAAAAAATTAAACGCGGTGGAAATTCGTCCGCTCAAGGATATGTGAAATAAATAAACAGTGTAAATTAAAAAAATCAAATCGAACATAAATCCGTCCGTAGCGTTATCTATAAAGTTAAGAATAGGTTATTGAGATGGTTTGGGCATATGGAACGTATAAGTGAAGAGATAATGTTAAATAAAATATATGAGAGGCAAGTGTAGAAGGCAAAAGAGCAAAGGTATATTGAAGGTATTTCTCCTGATTCATCAATCGACAAACGTGAATGAAACAATATTGTATATGAAATTGAATGAGGCAAAAGTAGTATACAAGGACAGAAAAGTGTGGCATTCTATCCTCTTTGCCTAGCACTGTGGAAAAACGATGCAATGTTAGCCAGTTGATTAGTCAATTTCTTTCTAAAAAATATTAATAACAAATAATTTTAGTTAGTATGTGGGAACGGCAATTCACTGCCATCCCCAGCTAACCAAAGATGCGAGCGACATCTGCATTCAGGGTCTGGGCTGCAGTAAAGAGAAGCCTCGTTCAGTCTGGCCTGATCGCTCGCCGACGACACTTTTTCCGCTTCGTCATGACTTCTCCAGCGTCGGGAGGGATCGAGACCGAGCGCCGCTGACTCACTCCTCTTACTCTTCATACTTCAAGATCCGCTATATTCTATACTCTTCTTTTCCTGGCCCTGATAATAAACAACTATTTTATTTCATTACCATCATATATGTACAAAAATAAACAAAAAATATTTAATGAAATGAACTAAGGTCAGTTTTTATAAGAGCGCGCGCCAGTTAAATAAAAAAAATCCCTTAGAAAAAATCGCAAGTAATTTTCATAATATTACAGTAAACTATGTAAATTTGTTCTCTATGTCTTCTGTAATTCATGCATTTTAAGATTCTAGTTAATTACTTAGAAGTCAGTCAAATTTCTTATCTTTTAAGACATTTTTTAATTATTAAGGCCTATGAAAATGACCCATAAGCCTTATTTCCCTCCTCACTTATTAGAGTTCCATATTAACCAGGAACGCTTATCAACTCAGTGTCTGTCTAGTTATCCATCTACCCGTCTGTCCCTTCATCTGTCACAACCTTATTTCAGTATATTGCTAGGTATTATGTTTCTATTGAGATTTTACTAACGATTATAGTGCATTCATCCTTATGAAAAATGAGTTGGATTTTATTTTCAGTGATTTAGACTGCGCTGGCTCCCAAAAGAGCGTTATGGTCAGAAGAAGACCTAGTAGCAACAGCTCGCGCTATACGAAGGAAAACTTTGAGTACGTATGTGGTCGCACAGAGGTACCTACAAGATCCCCAGAAAAATACTCAGAAATCAATGAATTACAGAGGAATACCAGTCACAAAATACCATTTTGATCAGAATAATAAAGAAGAAAAATGTGCAAGATTTGATACTAGAAAGGATGCTAATACTTCGCAGATTAAAACGGAATGGTATTGTCATGGTTGTGAGGAGGATAGCATTGCTAATATGAGACATATGTACCGACATACGACAAATTTAAGAAAGTGTGTTGGTTTATCAGCAGAATCTTGATACTTTTAAGTGGCCTGATCGTTGTTCTTATGTTGGATTATTGTGAAATTATAAAAATTATTTTATTTTTGATCTTAAGTACAAAATATAGTTTGTAAATCGAATGTTTATACATGTTACGGCCGTAGGCCTTATTACTCTACTCAAGTATAATAAAGCCAATGTGCATTGTTTTTTAAAATGTTTAAAATTTTGTTTTTGTATATGTTAGAAGTTGACATTTTGCTTTATAATTTATTCCTGTGATACAGTAAGACTGGTTACTCAAAACGTTTTTAGAGAATAAAATCTATTAATTATCTGCAGTATTTTTCATTTTATTGCAAATCTCTCTTAGCTTGGCCTTATTACTCGCAGTGCATAAAGGCCAGTAAATATCTCTTAGACTGGTCTTATTACGCCAAAATGCCGAGACTGTGGGAGACAAAATATATCTTACAGATCAAAAATGGGATAGTCGGAAAACAAAGGAGTAACACACATTAAGGAAACCTGAGTAACCAATTAGCCGTGAGCTGCATTTAAACACCAGTCGGTAAATAAAGTGACTTTACTAGCTGGAAACTACTAGGGCTTACAGTTGTGAGAGTAAAGCCGTTAAATATGATTTGTTAGTGTTATCCTGCGCTGCTCAGTAGAATGGCGTCGCGCTATCATTTTTGGGGAGAATATTATTTTATACAACACTAGCAGAAAGCAACCGGCTTTGTCAGCCGCTTCTACTCTTCTTAAGATGCGGTGAACCGAATCTTAAGATAGCAATAGCTACTAGTCTGTCTTTAAAAAATGTTTTCCTAATTGTTAATATTCTTGTATCAACATATTTGAGCATGCAAAAGAGAACATAAAACAATACAATGTTTATTTTCAAATTTTATTTTGAATTCACTAAAGTAGATATATTTTAAGTATTTTAGTGATGTATTTACAATAAATTATATTCTTCAAAAAATAAGAATATAATTTTATTACTGAAAATCATACTAGGTTTAAATTTGTATTTTCATCCTCAACAATCAACACATCATTTGCATAACACTATATGCACATAGCCAAAAAATATTTAATAGCTTTCCCGAAAACATCAGGAAAATTAATGATGAAAATTAAAGAACTAACAAATGCTATTAAAAAACACTTTAAAAAGTTTTTTTTTTTATATCGCTAATGCTATTATTTTATTATATGTAAACAATAATTTTTATTAATACACCCTCCACTTCTCTATATAAGCATATACTTTCAAGAGAAGTGTAGCACGAAAAAATTTTTATTGCATTGTAATGTTGTACTTAATAAATAAATATAAAAATATATATACTATTTTGTATATTACTGTGTATTTCAATAAAAAGACAATATCTTAGCTATATACGTAAACTATTAGTACAAGCAAAAAATTATTTTATAAAATGTTCTAAATGATATTTGATAAAGATATTTGAAGTTTTGTAAAATCTTTCTTTCTTAAACGATGGTAGCAGAAAATTAAAAAATTATCGATAAATATTGCGCTTAATATGTAATAACAATTGTTACCCTGTTAAATTTCAAATTCATATGGAACGATACGTGTAGGTACAACTACAGGTACAATACTTAAAGCGGGGGTGGTTGCAGGGCGTAACCACATGCAACGGAGGGGTAATGTAACGTGTTCTCGCGCATAATCCCTTTGAAAGTTAATCGTTAATATGTTCACATGCAACGTGCAATCATTATTATAAACAGTAGCGTCTACTGCCATAATACAAAAATTAATAAACATTATATAAATGGATAGTGGTAAATTTATATATACATTTACTTCCAATAATTTAAGTTAAAGATACTCAACTAAATATATATCAGATATCTTATAGAGACGAAGATATTTTTATTATATTTAATGGAAGATATATAGAAATATGGAGTAATTACCTTGACATTACCTACCATTACCTTATAATTGACCTATCTTCGGCTGGCTTTAGTGATCAATTCTCACCACTCAATTTCCATATTTATCAAATTTTTTAAAGTTGTATATATGTTAGTACGTGGTCTTGCTTCGAATACCACTACACCATTGCCATATATGGACCAAATTTGATAATTCATTTTTCCTTGAAACAGCATATGTCAACTCAATGAGAATCTGATTTTTTTGAAAATTATTTAAAACAATATTCTTTATCTGTAAAATGTTTTTAACACATTATACTAGAATACGCCTGAAAATCAATATTTTTAATTTTTTATATACTTTTCTTATTTTGACCAGTATATTATTTTAGGAATATAATGAAAAAAGCTTAATCTCTAAGAGATATTTGATATTTATTTAATAACAGTGACTTTGTATGTAAAAATCCAGTAATTGTGTGTTCATGGACGTATTCAAATATTGTTAAAGATACTCAGTTTATATATATTTCATTATGCAGATGAATTAAAAACATAATTCTTATTTTGGAAGAATTAATTATAGTTGTGAGAAAATAAAATATGGTTACGTTGCGATCTAGCTCCGGCGAATCGAACGGCAGTGCAATACCACCGACTAGGCTAAATCTGTGGGTGTATGTGTGTAATATGCCGGAAAGGCTGGCTCGGATGGAAATTCCATCATGCCTTCGAGATATTTCAAAAGCTATCTTCAGTACGACAAAGTGGGAAGACCTCGACTCGATACTATCGCCGATTGCTAGCAGTCTCTACGTCAGTCCCAGACAAGTGATCTATTCTGCACACTGGGTATCAGGGGCCAATATCTTCCAATCTACCGCGTTTAACAATTTGTTTTTTCATGTTTCGTCTTTAACCAATACGGAGAGAGCCGCCCACTCCGCTCCCATCACCATGGCCGCCCATGCTGGAGTCCGATCCTCCTCCCAGATTCGTCCATTTAGACTGCCAATCATCATAAGTCGGTAAAGCAGGCTATTCAGACCTCGGTAATCTATACCCTATGGCCTATATCAGTTGATGCTTAAAGCTTAAAAATCAGTTTTACGTATTTTATATAAAAAACCCTATTGGTACCCATCTAATCTGTTTTGCGAGTATTGCTTAATGTTAGACAACTATCCCTAATACAATATTTTCTACGAGACACAACAAATATCACTATCATAAATCATTGTCATCGTACGAGAAACAACATGCTACAATTTACTGTACCAAAAATGAAAACTAAATTCGGTCAACAACATACCAGTTTCCTCACACCCTTTTTGTGCAATGGCTTAGAAAGAGGAAGTGATATTAATAAGAAGTCCATAACAGCATGGCTAATAAATCTTGGCACTGGAGGTTCCGAACTATCACTAAATATTCGAGCATAATAACAAATCTTGATAATATATATTTTTTCTCTTTTTTAAAATTAAATTAGGCAATTCATCATATTCCTCATTTTTATCTATCTTCACCTGCTTTAAATAAACTTCTCATAATATATCTTATTTATATAGATTAACGAATAAACTCTTTTCAATATCGCTCTGGAGTGTTAGTCTTACGATTAAATATAAGTCCAAATACTAATTAAATATATTAATTAGAAAGATATACATATAAAATCAATTTTATTGTAAAATATTGTTATTGCGCTACCGGTTTGTTAATTTTGGCGTCTGCTATCGGTTTACTCAAAGGTATTTGAGATTCCGTAAAAACAATGTAGATGGCTTTCAATTAATGGAACGATAGATGTATTAATTTGAAAAGTGTAACACATGGGTTTGAAAATTTGTCGTCAAAAGTATTGTCGCTGTAGTATAGTTGGTAATGCACCTTTCCCGGATTGGAAAAGAGATCCAGGTTCGAATTCCGGTAGTGCAACAACAATATTTTTCGATGAAATTGATATTATGTAATATATATCTTTCTAATTAATACATTTAATTAGTATTTAAAATATCACAGACCTATGTTCTGAATAATTACAACTTCACAATAAGAATGTGTTTGATGTGAATGTGTTGATACATGTACGAGGGGCAAGTAAAAAATAAGGTTCCTACATTTTTTTCAGGTATAAGGTATTTTTTATTGCAATAAATAAGTAAACCATCTGAAAGCTTGTACTTTATTCTATTTTTCTACATAGTCTCCTGATTTTTCTATGCATTTTTCCTGACGAGTTATCCACTTCTGAAAACCCGCTTCGAAGAATTCCGCCGCTAGGCCGCCGATGAACTTGGTGACCGCTTCTTTCACCTCTTCATCTGTATTGAAGCGTTGTCCACCCAAGTGTTGCTTCAATTTCGGAAACAAGTGGAAGTCGCTGGTATTTACCTATTAGGGCGGACATGAAATTTAAAAAATATATAATTGTATCTATGATTAATTTTTAATATAAAATATTGTAATTAATCGTAGATTGGAGTTATTGTAGTTGCTCATGAATGTATGGAAATAAATAAATAATAATACTTTGAAAATAATTTTCTGAAAGAATTTTAGTAAGATATTTAAGAAATTTTAAAATAATAATAATAATTTAGATCAATTTTAGATGACTACTTTCAATCACTCGAAACTTTATACTCGTAAAACTCATTTTACATCAATCCTGTTTTAAATTCTGGGGAAATATTATTATGTAATATGATGTTGAAGAACTGTTCTCAAACAATGTCAAAATACATGTGAATGTTCCAATCAACTTTGTGAGTTGATTGAATTCATGAATTATTCCAGTCTATTCTCAATGTGTACTTTAACTTTAAGTTGAATGTAAATATTTTTCCATATTTGTTCTAATATAATAATAAAACTAAGCTCACCTTAATATTCGATATATGAATTAAATTTTTATTGGATTTTGGATATTGGTTATCATAAATGTATTATTATTTTCATCTCAATAATATATTATAGTTTTCGATATGGTGAGATAAATTTTAGTGATTTGGAAGAGATAAATATCAGTGATTTAAAAGAGATAAATCTCAGTGATTTAGAAGAGATAAATATCAGTGATTTAGAAGAGATAAATTTGAGTACACGTGTTGAGATTTTGATATCAAGATAAACTTAAAGATACGTTTGAGATTAGTAGTGAGAGACAATAACTCAAATCCGTGTACGCGATATTCGGTTTGACAGCGAGATTCGACACGTCACCTAAAACTGTAATTACTTAAAAATATCAATTTAAAAAATTAACACAAAGGCATTTAATTAAAATGATTTATTTCGTTTTATTCATTAAATCGGAACAAAAAAAAACTGATACTTGACGTTTAAAGTTTAACATATAACGAGCGTGCAAAGGAACATTGATGGTCGATAAACATTTAAGGTACCTGAAACAATCGTAAAGCGAGACAGGAAATCTCTGAGACTTGTGATTCGATGGTCTATAAAAGCGGAGAAATATCTTCATGTCTCCAAAGAATCTCATGAGAGCATAATCCCTGTCTCAGAGATTGTTTCGAGTCAAAAATCTTATTCGTAGACACGCGTCAACACAGTTCACTTTAGGACATATGTGCAAAATAAAGAAATAATGTGAGGTTTAGAAAGGTCTATACTTTTGTAAACAACTGAATTTAGGTTCCCTTATTATTTTAAAAGAGTAGAGAAAGCAATTATAAAAATAAACCAATTAACAATATGTTAGTTTTTCGCAGAACCTAATGTCATGCATTTTTGTATTCACATAATATTTAGTAATTAAGTTCTTGATCCAAAATTTATCATAAATGAAATGATAAAATATAACTGCATGAAAAAATATTATTTTCATAAGTTAAAAATGAAAATAAATTGGTTCAATTCCACTCGTTCAAAATTGACATACCTTCTATTCCTGTACAAAATCACAAATGACACGTGACAAAATGGCGTCTGGGACAATCTGTACGATCCAGTTTCCCGCCATTAGAGCTTTGCTCCCCTTCATACCCCTCACCGCCTCTCCCCGCGGGTTGGTCGGGTAGAGGGTAGAGGGTAGTTCACAGGTTATTACACCACGGGTAAGACAGTTACGAAGCATTAAACTAACTACAAGAGAGATGGCAAATTGTGTTCGCCAGCCGGATGTAACCGCTTCTAAAGTGACATTCATTTAGGAAACTATAAGTTAGTAGTATCATTTCTTCATTAGTAATAAGAAATACGATATATCACAGATTTTCTAAATAATCCAAACATTGGCGATGATATGAAAACATTACTCTTCTTGTGAAAACATTACTTAAGTCAAAGAAACATATAAATTACCTACTCGCCTTACAAAACAATGTTATCGAATTGCCATTATTTCAGCTTAAATAAAATCCTGAATTGCAAACTATGCATTTCGATATTTAATTTTATAATAATATATCATAATTATTTTTTTTGACTTATCGGTAAAATGCTCACACATCGATAGAGAGCCCAAGGTACGATCTTTATCCGAAGCAATCAATTATATTTAATATTTGAAACATAATACAAAGAATACTGATTTAGTAGATACATTTTTCTAGTTAAGAAAATATTACTATACCTATATTTTGAATCTCTTGATTTTATATTCTGAAAAATATTTTTTAATTGAACTTTGTTTTTAATTAATTTACGTAACAACATACATCTCAAAAAAGGTTGTTTCCTTCTTTCTAATTAAAAAAATAATAATGAAGTACAGTAATAATTATTGCCCAGTATTTTAATTAGAGTAATTTTAGTACTGAGTTCTTTTGAAGAAAATACATTTAAATAACTTAAGTAATCGTAACCGATACTTTTCTATAGCTACTTCATTAAATATATAATTAATACACTTATCAGTGTTTTAATTCAACAAAAATAATTTGTAATTATTAAAAATTTCGTGAAATTATAAAATATTTAAAAAATATCCATAATATGAGGTATGAACACACACAGTGCCAGTAAAGTAAACGCTATCTCACTACACATCGCCATGAATACCCCTCAATTATGCTTTGTCCGCCCTCTTTAGGTCAGGGGTTGCGAAGCTCGCAGTGAAGTGCTCCGTCCATACAGAAGGATGGATATTTTACATGTGGTCACTCGCTACATTCCGGAATTTAACTAATACCTCCAGATGTGTGTTCGCATAATGCTTTTAGCACGGCAGGCCGCACTCTACAGTTACAAGAGTCCTTGATGAAAGTGCCTCCCTATTGGTAGAAAGATTTACTTTTGTTAAGGCTTGATCCCGAGGAATTATAAAGGAAATAAGAAAAAACTTTGTATCAAAATACTTTTTTTTTTCATATTATTTTATAAAATAAAACTTTATGATTGCCTCTGAGTATGAATATCACCATCATCATCCCTGATTCTACAAATCAGTATAGATCATTGCCTTTTTTATAATATATATCCATCTGCACTGGGCTACTTCATAGATCTTTATTTATACTGTCTTGCAACCTCATTTTGGATGTACCTATCTTCCTTCAGGTTTATTAAGCAGACATTTCGGAGGCTGCACATTGTTCATACGCCCTATTGGCAAAGCCGTCGAAGCCACCCTAATTTTATATATTTTTTGACTTTCTGCTCATCATAAAGGTCGTAAAGTATCACACTCTATTTTTATGACACTTTTAAAAATTCTACTAAGGATTCTTCTTTCAAATATATCTAGTGTTGCTTCATAGTTTCTTGTCACAGTCCATGTTACTGATGCGTAGGTAAACTGGGGTTGAATATATTAACGTATGTACATAATAATATGTATATAGGTAGGTATTCAAAAAAAATGATGACTTAGGTACATAGATACTTACAGAATACTGTTTCATATACTATGCTGAAATGTACACCATTTAAAATTTAAACAATCTACGTTTTCAAAAACTTTAAGTGACAGAGTTCGAAACTTCGCATAGGGTTTGTCAATATCTTTATAATACAAATTTGTCATTTTTTTTTCTTTACTGTTTTAAGAGGATAGGGATGGAGAACGAAAGAGACCCCATAAAAAGTGGGTTTTAGGGCCTAAGGCTTGCGACGTTTTCTAGTTTCACGACAAAACAATTCAATATTTTACACAACACTATCACACAGCTGGGTAAAACATTTGTTGGGAAAACAAAAGGTTACGCTAAAGGAACATTCCTATTCTTCCTAAACCCTTGAATATTTTATACGACAAACCGTAGACACTTTTATTTAAAATTGTGTTTGGTCAGATAAGAGTATTTATATTATACGTAAATAAAAATAAATTTTAAATTTGTCGGTATGTAAATCAATTCTTAAATTTCGAATAATTCTTTCAAAATAATATGTTTTAATTATAACGAAAACACTTATTTACTGCCAGTGAAGTTTTTTTATTAAAATATTAACTAACTAACTAACTTACTATCACGCCGTTTCCCCGCGGAAGTAGGCAGATAGGATAGAGCGCCATACTCTTCTGTCCTGACACACAATTCTTGCCTCATCCACATTCATACGTCTTCTCATACAAGCTCGCCGATTATTGAGGGTTCTAACAGGACCATCCGCCAGTATCTGGTTTACCTGGACATACTAAGTCTTCCGCGGACGTCCTCTATTTCTGGTACCATCAACACTTGCCTCCTATATGTTCCATACCATTCTTTCCTCATTCATACGTTCCATATGATCAAACCACCTTCATGAGTATATTAAATACTTTTTCATATTATCAACTTTCAAATAATTTTTTAATTTACTAATTATAGCATGCAACAAGGCTTCAATTATTTTAAATGGGTAGGTAATACAGAATAATTATAGCCTGATATTTTATATACAATATTGATAGTATTTTTTAATTATGGAATAACTGAATACCAAATATTACATTCAATCTATTATTATGCTTTTGTTAATAATTAAATATTTACTTATTTTTCACTTGTGTTTATACTTTGAAAAAATTATTTCTTAATTTAAAATATTGTCATGTATAATTATTATGTTTCCAATATTCTCCCTCCCCGCCACACACACTCGATTTACTGGGTGAGTCTGACAATTACTCGGAAGTGTTTAAATGTTCCTGAATGTTTTCATATATATTGTGAACCATCTATTATTAATTCAGTATTATTCAGTATTCAGACGAGCATTTGAACCAGCCCAAAATTCTTTTATGACCAGGTCTGAGAAATCCTGACGTGAGTAAAAAGGTCCGGTGGAAACTAACACTATGTCTCGAGGCTATTGAGTAAGTCGAACATTCTTCACATTCTGATCTTCTTTGACTCTAGTTCTTCCCAGCCTCCACTATCTTTCCAAATATTTTATATCTAATCGTGGATTATAAAAATTGTAAAAAAAAAATTCCGAAAATTTTCTACTCTCTTCATCCGTATAACATTCTGCACTTACTACACTCCGCATGCGAGGCTGACGCTTCTCGCAAATCCAATATCTATAAGCACAACCAAAGTTCAGCTAGCAAATCCAGTCTCACACAAGTCTGCAGTCAAGTCCTGCTTTCATTTCTCGAGCGTTGTTCAGAGTACTACCGAAGTAACGAGATGCGAACTGTGCACTGTAACCCCAGTACACATTTTCTACTTAGATATTATTATTTGAACAAGAAATCTGCCTATCTAGTTTTAAAATCTAATTGATTTGTAATTCTATTACACAAATGGATATACTTATCCTACGACGTTGTAATAAGTAAAATAGATAAATGGAACAAATAAAAATACACATTTTATATGGATGTTATATATACTGTTCCGTATTTGTAATTATTTTTTATTGTTGAACACATAATTCATAAATATTCCATGCGCGTAAAAAAAGTACTATTGTCACCAATTTTTAGTTTTTTTGTTCCTACCCTTTAGTCCACTCCCAATCAGTACACATTGCATCTTTGGCTCGACTGGTTTCTTTTTGATTTCGTCAAATTCGATCGCGACTCGCGTCGGTCACAGTAACGTTGGCCTAATAATTCTTGATTAATTTAGATTTACATTTCAAACACCTTTAACATGAAGTTTCGAAGTTCTGAATCAAATTATAATTTTGAAATTACCGAGAGTACCTTCGCACTGATGTACCTTCACAACAAAAGAGGTCACATAACAACCTAACTCATATTTAAAAAGAAATTAATACTTTACTTTGATGCATTGTATCAGATTCCGCGTTGGACACAAAGCGGGTCTATAAATTATATGCAATAAGTACAATAATTTTATTAATATGAAATTTTTTTAAACAAAAAATAAATCAAGACAGGACAAATAAGTACCAAGGAACATATGTGTAATATATATATTTTTTTATTTATTATCTTTGTTTTATTAACCACTTAATTGAGTTTAAATACATCTACCGGTTTCGAAAAATACTATTTTATTCTTCAAGATGTCATAACTAAAATGATATTTTTCGAAACCGGTAGATGTATTTAAACTCAATTAAGTGGTTAATAAAACAGATAATAAATAAAAATATGAATTTTAACAACCACGTTAATCTTATGAAAAAAAAAAAAAGTTCCATAATTTTGTTATGGTACTTGTTGAACGAAGGACAAAAATACTTTAAAAGTAAAATAATGATATATAATATAATATACGCATTTTCATTAAATTCATAAAGCTGAATAATCTAATAATAATAATCTTATTAAGTTAAAAATGTTAACTGGACTTTGTATGAGTGCAGATGGAGGTATCACTCGTAGAGAATACGAGTCCAAACACTTTGTGCTGACTGTTCAGGTGCAATTTAAGTTCATCGCCTCTGGCATTGCCAATCAAACTGGATGGCTAAAAATGCCACTGGATGGATTCAATGCTTCTGCTAGAAATTGTATTTGTATTTTTTTCAAATAAATTACAAATACGTGACAACGGAAGCTGAAGAGAGAAATTCCTCTTCAAATCAAGGACCATAAATAGCATAAAATTTGGTATTATAATGTAATATGAAGGTATATTGAATAATTTTCCTGTGCGAATCTTTTATCGCGTATTTAAGAAATAATTCTTCAAGTGTAACAGACTACAGATAAAAGAGTGGTTCAAGTGGGAGGGGTACATTTGTTAAATTAACGAGAGAACGACGCCAAAGCGTTATTAACAATTTATTTCACTTTTATCTGACGTATATGATGTAGAACAGCGATGGCGAAACTTTTTCCGTAAGTGGGTCAAAGTATATGCACAATTATTTTAAAAATCTTCGCGATTCATACAGCTAAGTATAATGAAAGTCAAAATTAAAACACGTTTTACATTTCAACATGACGGCTTACGATACTTTTGAAGGTTCATATTATAACACTTTCATTACAAATATTTTTTGCAAAAACACCGCAGTTACAAAGTCATTATTCTTCAAACAATTATCCACTTTTTTGTGGCTCATTACTTACTCTTTTATTCTGTCAGTTTATAACAATAAATAATATTTTTTTAAATTACGTCCCCAATACAATTAGTAGCCAAAATGAATTGAACTTAATAAATCTTAAATGTTTTTAATTTATGCGAATTGTACTATTGTTTAAAGATACTTGGCTCATCAGCAGGTCAACAGGACTAGAGATCCTATTCATATGTAATATATATTTTTTTTAAATCTACTTTATTATTTGAAAAAAAAATTTCTTCCCGTGTATCACCAATAATGGGTTCGCCATCTCTGATGTAAAGTAATAAAATAAGAAAAAATTATACACTCGAATCATAATAAATTTAATGTATTGTTAATGTCAATTCGGAGAAATATTTATAAAAATTGTTATGTATTACAGAAAATATACGTATTAAGTCAGTCAAACCCCTCATGAAATTAATTATATTAAAAAATATATTTTTATTAATATTATTTTAATTTTTAAAATTTTTTGCAAATTAAACTTTGTGGTTTATATTCATTTTAATATAGATTATTCAACATTGTCAATCTTAAATTAAATCATTTATAATCATTAGAAAGAAATAAAGCGTGTAAAATTAACCAAACTATTGTAAATAACTAACTAAATTTAACTACAAGTACTATTAAAAAATTATCATCATTAAGTCAATTTCTACATTTTTCGTCATCGTAACAATTTATGTTAGATACTAGATTTATTTTTAAATAATTATGATTTTTAATTTTTTCTTTAAAATAGATTTTCAAAAACATTGACTTGGTTTTAGTTAGTTAATTTTATATCCTAATGAAGAAAATGGTATTCTTCAAAATCGGTTGGCAAATATATTAAATTTAACTCGTGGTTAAATAATCTATATTAAAATATTATCTTACCCATTGACCTCCTTGATCATCGAAAGAAGTTCTTCAAGTTGTGTGTAATAAAGTATATTGAATAGGTTGAAACAAAAATGACGACAGGAAGATTACTCATGTTAACAAGTGAGTTGCGCCAATTATTAGAACGAGACTTTTTCAGTGAGTTTAACAATTTGAATTAGCATAAACTGCTTATTAATAATCGAATACAGAAAACTAAGAAAAGGGCGAATGTCTGTACAAGCGATAATTTTCTCCATTTTAGTCAGATTTCAATGATATTCTTACATTTTGATTATTTATTATTACACTGTCAATAATTTTCTATTTTCATCGTTTATTCCAATTTTATCATAATATAAAAATATTCACCTTTCTACAAATCCACCCCTTCTGTGAATTCCTACAGTAGGTAACACTAGGCTGCTTTTGGATTCACACAGACTTCATATATCTCACCACAATCAGTATGATTCTGGCTCCCTGACTGTTTAGCTCGCTGTAGTGTCTGCCTGGATTAACATATGATGCGATCGGCATTAAACAAAATTGTCTAAACTGTATGTAGGTTAATTTATTATAACTGTTTATAATAACTACTTCTGTTAATTGGTTATAGCACAACAACCTATGTATAAGTATATATTTTCATCGTATTAATTGTACATTTATTTATAACTTTTATATTTGTATATATTTCTTCGAATTCTTTTTTTAATTTTCCAGTGATCCCAATAAAAAAAAAACCATTTCATTTCGATTCCCAAAAATAACAAAATAACGCTTTTTTCTGGATTGTACACCTTCATTTTATTAGGATGTGCACCGAATATTTTAATAATATTAGTATTACATGCGATCAAGTTTAGTAATTTAAATTTGTAACACTAACACTGTGTAATTGATCCATTCCAAATTTAATCATTTCATTATTTAAAGTGTAATGTAGCCTTTACCCACCCTAAGACGGGCATGCTGTGTTAATTCTTATTTTTACAATTACAAATATTTTGTTATTATTAATATAAAGCTATTAGATAAAAGTGCTGTAATTTTATAGTACCTTTATCTTTTTAACTTTATGTTTTGCCGATCTAGCTATTAAAGGCTATGTTTCCAATTTTACCCAACAACTTGCCTAATATTATCTAACCATCACATCTTGGACCATGATGATCATAGGGTGTTTTTATAGATATATTCAAATATTTTAAAAGTTAATTAACTTTATTTTATTAAATATGATATACCTATAGTGTTAATAAACCTGAGACTATTTATTCATAATATTATTAGGTTTTTACTGTTTATATTTTTGTTTTCTTTATGGCCGTATGTATTCCTTTCATCAGTAAATATATAAATGAATGGGTGAAGTTTGCAGTAATGAAAATACACAAAATAAATCATTCTATCTGTAAATGTAATTTTACGTTTTAAAGAAGTTCGTTAAAGAATTTGAGGATTTTGGAAACAATTCTTAAATTTATTCAAGACTTTTGTAATGAATATTAAAACTAAATATTAAATGTATTTATGTATAAGTTAGCCCAAAAGCAAGTACCCATACAGTAATGTTTATTTATATATGTAATTATGAATGTGCATTCAATTACTTATTACTTACATTTTATTAGAAATAGAGATTTAAAAAAAAAACGAAAATGTATATGTATATTAAATTATATAGTATCTAAAAATAATATATAATGTAAAATGAAGATAGAGAAATCGGTCACAGGAGATAGTAAGGTGGTAAAAATGACGCAATAATTGTGCATCCGACTACGGGTGATATAATGAATTTAACTGGAGCCACGTAAACAGCATTTTTAATATTGTAGTATTTAATAAGTCAAAAAATGATATAAATACAAAAAAATATGTCAAATTACAAAATCTCATAAAGATCTATATAAAGTTGTACATATTGGAATGCTACATGAATCTTAAATATATAATGGCGTCTTACTACTAGCAAGAGCGCGTACTTTTTTCCAGTAAGCTTGAAAATACCTAATTATAATAGCAAAACTTTAACAATCTCTTCAAAAATTCCGTAACGCGTTATTTTAATACACAGTGATATAATTAATATTCTTATTACCAGGCAACGTGAATAATTTTGTTTGTACCAGTAAGGAAGGAACATATATGTGTAATATGTATCCATAATGACAAAGTAACGACACACGTATTAATTAAAACAATTTAATAATTTATAAGTGTTCGTATCTCTACGCGTATAAAAGGCAACGTCTGTCCTTTACCTTATAATTCTATAACAAATAAACAGATGATGATACCGTTCTTACCGAATAAATTGTAAATTTTTCTGTCAAGCTTTTAAGCTATATGTCATTACGGTACGATATTAGAAGGTTGAACAGTGAAGAAATATGTTACACAAGTCGAAAAAACATCGTGGGTGCGGCACATTAAATTCGATACAGTGGCTAAACTACAAGAGATTGAAACAATTTATGAGATTTTTAGGGTTCAAAGGTTCTACAAAAAGTCCCCGAAGGACATATATGCCAGATGAATAGATAACTCACAACTTAATATAAAGGATTTATCTGCACCCGGGTAATGCCGGATTTTCTTAGAGTTTTATGTAAATTTGAAAAAAAAATTATAAAATTTTCTTTGTTTTTTTTGTAAAATTAACATACTTTTTTTTTTAAATACGTCTTCTTCGCCAAAAATATTTTTAATATTTTTTACCATAGTGAGAAATTATTTTATTTTTCAGGTAGGTAAAAGATTTCTTATGCACTGTTTATGTTAACGTTAGTTTTGATTACAACCAAGTGTACCGAACCCGACAGATTCACATCCTTTTCTTCTATTTTAAACTAAATTCATTAATAAGTTCTTGCTTTACATGCTTTATATTTGAAAGGTTTCTGACGACCATTATTTTAATTAATCCTACTTTTCATCCAGATTTCATTATTACTCTTTGGTCCTTCGTTTGAAAAATTACTTTGTAAGTAATGGAAGAAAGTAAAATCGTAAAAAAGAAAGATAATCGCGCGATGTTCAGTCTAACGGAAGGGTTCTTTTAGTTGCGCCCTTTCACGAAGAAAAGGCAGGGCAAGTATTCAATGGGGGTCTTCCGTACGTAACCAGCTTTACCATTCCATTAAAATAAAAAAAGAATTTTAAAGTTAATTTATAAAAAGTGCATTGTGGTCAAGTAATGTATAAATAACTTTAAAATCTTGGTTATGGATGAAGGCTTCTGCCTTTTTGTAAAAATAAAATTATTATTTAATTGTTCATTATTCGAGGAAACTTAATAGTATATTATGACTGAAAAACAAATTTAAATTACTCTTTTTTACATTTGAAAAAAAAAGTACACAAATAAATTTTATTCAGAATTGAACAAGTCTTGAAGATAAATGAGGTTGTAGGCGTTACAAAAATTAGGCCTTAGATATTCTATAGTTCCGGACCACTTAACAAGATCGATAAATGGGTGCCGCACGAACTGAACGAAAACAAAAAAATCGCCGTTACGAAGTTCGTTCTACGTTGTGAGCACTTGTTGGGCTATGAAACATTACTTCACCCACCATTCATCTTGCCAACAGATTATCACTTGACAACTTCTTACAGGCTAAGCCCTTCAATGACAAGCTACTGTGGAAAGTGCGTTTTGTGATTTTATTATCTACGGAACTTTGAAATTTTACACCACTAGAATAAATAAATGTATAATTAGTTAGGAGAACACATTCTTATTGTGAAGTTGTAATTATTCAGAACATAGGTGGCGCAACAATAATATTTTTCGATTAAATTGATTTTATATGTATATCTTTCTAATTAATATATTTAATTCATATTTATAATTAGTTGGTAAATTTTTCGATTCTTATGGCGTTTATTTAAAGTTAATTATATAGGACAACAGAGTGTAACTGTTTTTAGTGTAAGAGCGTTGATCAGAAGATTATATGTGTGAAATATGGAGACCTATTACTCCCAGCACTCCACTGTGTTCGTTTGAGGATGATATCGTGGAGTATGTGTGTGTGGATGTGTGCGTGAATATGACTAGAGCAGGTTGGATAATAAAGACTAAGTTGGATAATTTTGATCTAAGTAGAGTCGCAGTTATGCGGGATTTGGGTGTGCTTTTCGACGAAAAGGTGATGAAATCCTTAGGATTTGTGTTAAGGACAGCCAAAAACTTTAACTAGCTCCGCTCTCTGACAAATTTATATACATCTATTGTAAGAAATACGATGAAATATAACTCAACTTTGTGGTCTCCCTACTATGCTTCATATATTATAAAAATTGAAAGAGTGCAACATAAATTTCTAAAATGTATCAAATTTAAATTGCATATTCTAATAATAATAATTTAATGAGTTTACTTCACTTAAAAAAATTAGCCTGGCGAAGAGATGTGAATGATATAGTATTTTTATATAAAATTATCAATAGCATGTTGGAATGCCCTGAGTTATCACAAATAGTTTCGTATAAAGTACCAGTTCAAACAAGACATGTTTTTTGTAGGTAGCCATAGAAATAATTATGCTGTTAATTTGCCAATTATACGGATGCATTGACTTGGTAACAAGTTGAATTTCGTTGACATTTTTCGTTGCAGAAGTATACCTGAATTGAAGAAATATTTTTACTTGAATTATACTTATTTTTAAAATTATGTAATATTAAAATATGTTATATTTATTTATTTATTATTATTATACATGCCCTATTCAGGCATTAACATAATTTGTAAAATAACAGAAAATTTTATGAGAAGTGCAATACACAACGAAAAATATTATATGGGAGCATGTTTTATCAAACTCAAAATTAAAAATAAAATAAAATATAAAATGTGAAGTAAAGCAATAAATAAAGCATTTAAATAAAAATAAATAATTGTTGTTATAAAAAAGCTCACAAGGGCGTTGATGGAAATAAAAAAATGTGATGTCCTTGGAATGTTGGGATGGTGTGTGTATGTTTGTATTTGTGCCGTACCGCTGGTGCGGGTATGTGTGGCTATAAAGATGGCGCACAGAAGTGCGCGCGTCTCTTTTATTTGCGGTTTATCGACTTAATTGTTTGATCTATACTAGTGATATACCTTGTACTAAATTGTAGCTTATTGTAATAAAATATGAATTGTTACAAAGTCTCTTTCTTGAACCTTCACATTACGAGGTTTACACTAAAGACGTACTAAGAAGTCAAGTACGTAACGATAAATAATTATCACTACTTACAGTTGACAGACGTTTATTGTTGATTTATGCACTAGTATATATAAAATATATGTAGTGAAAATGTGAAACGTCTGCAGGAAAACCGATCGGGAAGCCGGCTGAGAGAAAAGTGAAACTAAAAAACTAGCTTGCTGGGCGGCTTCCCGCGCATATTATTGTTGTTAATATCTGAACGACCAGCGAGATTATGCGGCTGATAAGATCTAATGATTTGCACTCAGGTGTGTTCAGGAACCGTCGTCGGTGTTTATTGGTTGTGGAAGCGATAGACTTCCACAAATATTAGCTGAGAAAAATGTATTTCATTTGAAAATGAATGTCATAAACCACAATTATTTTCCTTCCTAATATATTTAATCCAAGTAACTATGTAGAAGTGAATGGCATGTTAGTAAAATGATGTTAGATTATTAATTATGAATCGGTATAAAAAACGGATTATATAAAATATCATTTTATTTATAATATGTACTAAACATATTATCGCTAAATTGGTTCTATGCACGTCTCACCCCTTTATGGACTACATATGTGAACAAAAATTGCATTCCTTATTCCATTATTAGTGTAAAGTTTCACTGTGTATATTGTGCACATAGTGAAATTTTTGACCGATATTCGTGCTATGAGAGCGCAAAGTCCTTTAAGTATTGGAAAACATTAGCGCGCACGCGGGTTCAATCAGAAAGTCGTGAATGTACCGACCCAGTGCACGAGCCGCCCTACGTTTACCGCATTCTCCGCCTCTACTCCCAAAACTTTTCCGGCTTTACTCTTTTGAAGTTATTTCCTTACCTGACCTGCTAACCCTTTGTAATGAACATAATGGTCCACATCTTTTCTCTGCCTGAAAATACCTGAAATACCAAGCATTAATTACATTTTATTTTATTTTACGTGTTAACTATATGAAAATTTAATTTTTGATTGCTTTAATGTACAGGTAACAGTACATGTAAAGTAGATTGATCGCGGCGGATACGTTCTGGACATGATCGCTATAAGCGAAATTTCGCGATCATCGATTTAAAAAAATCATTTTAAAAATCGAAAAAACACTTTATTAATAAAATGAACATTATTAATGACAACAAAAATGTCATACAAAGCATAATTCATTCATTTTATTCTGTGTTGCAAAAAATAATCTAGATCCCTTGCTTGGCCTCTCTGCGTTTATTATGCAAATTTAACTGTCAAATACTTCGTTACAACCAAGCTTTACAGCACTCACTCAGCTCTTAATCTCATTGTTTTCTTTTAATAACTCCAGGCATTGATTGTGAAGAGAAAGAGCATTTTCATTGATTTGGACACTTAGCTTTCGCACGGGAACAAGTTCCGAGACATCACTTTCTTGGGACATAGTATAGTACAGTCCATTTTAGAATTACATTACAGAAGGATAGACCCAAATGACGCATTGGTTTAACCGTATCAGGTACCGGCGTTCTTTTATCTCACTCACGCTCATAATTTTACGTATAAGTTCATGTGTATGATATGAGTAAGACAGATAGAAAGATAGCACGCACGTGCAACTACTCATTATGACGATTCCTGGCATATGTCAGTCATACAAGTGCCGAGCCAAAAAATAAATATTACAAAAATATCGCGATATAACGAATCCGCACTCGCTGGGGTCGCGATGAACGGAGGTTTAATTTTGAATGAAAACACATTTTGTGATGTTACAATTTCAAAACGTAGTTCTGTGGTATTTTTTACCACAAATTAAACTAATCAAATAGAAAGTTATACAGAAAAAATCAATTTTACAAAAAAATATTTTAGTTGCTACCGGGATATGAACCTGGAACTTTTTATATCCGGAGAAATGCGTTACCATTTCGCCGTATCAACCGATTACGTTTTTGATCAATTTTGAACTTATATTCTATAGTCTTTTTTACTCTTGATTCATTACTGTCATTCCAATTTTAAATCAAAATATTTTTTCGATAAATAGATTTTTTCTGTATATATTTTAAATTGATTAATTTAATTTGTACTAATTTTACTTACATGTCTTTTAAGAAACGAAAACATTAAGGCCAATAGTTAAAAAACAAAGTGAAATAAATTATTATAAACTTAATAATATAACCTTTTTTAAATTTATATGGGTAAAATGTACGTTTCATTTTTTTAGTGAAGCATTAAATACAATACTTTTATAGATATTCAAGTAATTTAATACATTTAAAAAAGAACGACTTTTCAATGTGGTCTATGTAAAAAAATATATATTTCTATGCCGCAGATGTGTTTATGACTTTTTTCAAGAGAATATTATGATTATTTGTATTTTATTAGTAACATATTTTTCCTGGTTTAATAATTTATTAATTCATTCCACGGTGAGAGAAACTATGAAACAAACTAGAATGCCAAAAACCTCCACCAAACTGAGTTCCCGTGCAACACGCAACAACCGTACGTTTGGCGGAAAATATTTTAATTTTTGTGGACTTATGCGTACTGAATAAATTCATGCCCACTAGCATAACGGTATTGCAAACTTATTGAGGCGCACTAACATTCACATACATAAGCTGATGCGTTGCATTAATTCTCTGATGGATGTAACATATATTTCAATTAAATATTCCATCAGCGTCCAATGGGACCAAAACCATACAAATAATTTATAAGTAAGAATGTTTGTGATAATGTGTTGGATTATTTCTACGATAATTTAATGAATTTAATATTATTATCAAAAGTGAAACGTGAAAATATAATTACGCCAAACTAAAAATATGGTAAGTTTTTATTATGTATTAAAAGAAAACTGAATATATAATAATGACTTAATACATAATGAAATATATTTATTAATTTAATTATACCATTTTGAATTTTTAAATAATCGTTTTGGTAAGGAAAATCTTTAAAAATACACAAACAAAATTTTACATACTTACTACGTTTTATACGTTCGTACTTTAAAGTCCATAAAATATATTTTATTTTAAGTGAAACTGAGAATAATGAGATAATTGTTATTTTCGTAAGAATACATTTTAATATAATACTAATCTACGAAATTTTTACACAGTCGGAAGTGCTGAACAAAAGCAATCAACACGAAAAAACTTCGGTAGTTGATGCATCTAGTGAAGTAAGGAAAGTATATTAACAGGAAAACCGACGCGCGATAAAATTAATTTCGGAGTAATGGGGAAAAAATTGTATAGCTTCCGTAAAATTTATTAGAAGATAGTTTTAAATCAAGAAATATTTTATCTATATGCACAACTTATTTTACAAATATTTATTAAATTTAAAGATAAAATAATAAATATGGGTATAATAACAAACATTTTATTACTTAATGCGTCCCTACGAATTAAATAAAAATTGTAATTGTACAAAAAAAGTTGTAATGAAATCTAATAAATGACACAAAAATATTATAGCGATAAAAGAGTAATAAAAAACAAAAAAAAAAGATTTAATTTATATATTTCAAATACGATCATAGTTTGTTCTAATAACTATAAACAATATTTTTTGTTGCTGTTGATTATAGGTAAAGTATACAATGGGTAAAATGAAAAAAACGTCAGTTACGAAGAAAAAAAAAATTATTATCATAAATAATTATGTAAGATACTTTTAAAATTAGCAAAATTAACTTAGTGGTAAAAATTCATTATTTCTAAAATAATTTTTAATAAAGGAGCATTTGAGATGTTTGAACAAAAGTAGATTTTTAGAATTTGCTAATGATAGAAAATGGTCATGGTTTTGATAAAAAATTGGGATTGTCAATTTTGTATGTTGGTCATAAATGAAATAATTTGGAATCGTTAGAAATAAATAAAGCGTGTAAAACTAATCAAAAAATTATAAACAACCAACTAAATTTAAATACGAGTCACATTCTAAAATTTTTTCCTAAAAATTATTCGAGTAAATTTGTATTAAGTAACAATTTGAGTTAGGTACTAAAATAATTTTTAAATAATTATTGTTTTTTAAAAATAGATTGTGGTAAAGAAACAACATATGATTTTGATTAGTATTGACATCCTGAAGAAGAAAATTGTATCTTTCGAAACCGGTAGATGTATTTAAAACTCAGTAAGTGGTTAATGAAACAAAATTAACAAATAAAAATAATAATTATGTAAAAAATCTAGGTTACTCTATTCTAATAAGCTCTTCATATGGTATTTTTTTGGAAAATGAATCGATATTAAATATTTATCTGATAGAATATTGTGATGGATTAAACTTATGAGATAAACATAACATTTCAATTTTATTTCCATAAATTGTAATAAATCTTATTTCAATGTAGGGATTGCGCTGATAAAACGATACATATAGATAAAATGTTTAAATCATTGAACCAACGAACTGGCATGAAACGTATAAAAAACACAATAATACGCCAAATAATACAACATTTCTGTAATATAAGTCGTAATATGTTAACAATAAAATAATATGTAGACAAACTCTAAGGATAACAAAATAAAATATTGAATATGGTTTTCAATTTAAACTACTTTACACCAACAGTAATAGTCTATAAAACAACACACCATCTTAATATTAATAACATAAGAGAGATAATAGAGATATAAAAGACAAAGATATTGTTTAGGAGAACACATTCTTATTGTGAAGTTGTAATTATTCAGAACATAGGTCTGTGATATTTTAAATAAGAATTAAATATATTAATTATAAAGACATACATATAAAATCAATTTTATCGAAAAATATTGTTGTTGCGCCACCGGGATTCGAACCTGGATCTCTTTCCTAACCGGGGAAGGTGCTTTATCCAACTAAGCTACAGCAACATTATTTTTAGCGACAATTTTCGACCCTATATGTTACATTTTTCGCATTCGCATACATTTATACCAGTTGAAAGATTATATTAACATAAAAAAATTATTGAAAAAAAAATTTGGCTCATCCGATACATTAAAAAAAATCGACATTGGTTTCTTTAGTATAAAGCGAAGACATTTTTATAAAAAGTATTTGATGTGAGCTAAATCAAAAACCAATGTAACTTATTCTTCGATGTCAAGTGATCGGGATCGTTATCCTCGGTGCAAACACGTTGCCATTGTTCATCCGATTGTTATTTTTGAAGGGTAGGATAGGACTTTGACTTGAAAAACGCCTCGTTACGCGGAGCGAGGTAACCGTGGCGTTATTAAAAACTGCCTCGCGGACTCCGCGCACCGAAATTCATCCTGAGTTTTTAATATGTCTGTCATTTCTGAAGAAAATGAAGAAACGTAAGTAATCACTGTGGTTCTCATACCGAGCCGCGCCGCCTTTGTCTGTGGCGATGAAGTGACTCGTCGCCGTTATTCTCCTTATTGTTATCATATTTCCTTCTCATCCTCATTCATTTCTCTATTCCCGTCCTTCTTCCCCGTCACCTCTTCTACTGTCATACACGCGTATTATAGTGATTAACTCTTTCATAATTAACAAAGGGTAACGCTTTTAAAAGATAATATAAATATACGCAAATAAAATATCCAATTAACACATTTAATGCAGTATAGAATATTTTTAGGGATATAATATTTACCTAGTCTATTTAGTAGTGTCATTTTGGCTCTAGGTTTATATTTTAGCATAATCGTATATTGACACATGTCATTTTTTCTTCTGTCTTCTTTGTAAGGAAGAAATCTTACCATATAAATTGTTTATCCGCGATTTTTATATGCCATTTTTGTTCGTACAAAAATACATACAAAAATTGAAAAAAATTAATTACATCGATAATTTATTTACATGTAGTTTATTTTGAGGAAAGCTCTATCATTGAAATATATATTCTATTAAGATCCTGACCTCGCAGCAGCCGATGAGACCATAACCGCGCAGCGGTTTTCCTTAGCACTCGATGCATAGACTTGTCGAATATTGTTGATACTTATCAGGGTTATGTGTGTATATATATATATTAATATGTTCATTATATGCGTCAGTTAATTGGAGCACTTTGTTGAAGCAATATCTCATGGTCTGTGATTTTTTACCCTCTTGAAGTGTCGGTTAAATCGAGTTTAATTCGAGTATGTTTGCTTTGTGAATTTAAACTAAGGTCAAAAGCTGCAAAGGTATTATATAACAGTTGAAGAAGATAAAAGAACGAACTCTGATAATAAATGGCTTGAAGATGCACCACATTCAAGAACACCCTCCGTTATAACTAACAGTCAATAGACGCAGTTGAAAAATAAACAATAATAACGCATTGAGAACTCTTCAAAATATTTAAGATGACGAAATAATTCGTTGAAATTTACGTCAATTTGGAAAATCTTGAAAGCTGAACAAATGGTGTGAAATTGGAAGAAAGCATTATTCTTGCAGGATAATGTAAAACACACCCGGGAAAAAATTTCTGCTTTTGGATGGGAAATTCTACCTTACCCCCAATTTTCTTCCCACCTTTCTCCAACCGATTATCACCATTCTTTGGCGCTAGATAATCACATATACGAGTATGTATGCATAGATAATCACATGCGCATGTATGCGAAATAGACAATTCACATTAAAGAGGAGGTTGAATCTAATTTTTTTTTCCTTTAAGGACCCATCACCATAAAAACTGAACGTTGGAAAAGGGGTAGTAAATTATAATGGAGATTATATTAATTAATAAAAAAAAATCATGTTTGATTTTTTATATAAAAAATAATTATTAATAATAAGTATTCAATTTTTTCTCCAAACTTCATAAAAGCTCTCTTTAAGTCTAACATTTTATATTTAAATTTTAATAGTTATTAAAAATTGATCTCAATTGTGTTAAAATATTTTCTCAGTCGTCTATCTCTTGAAGTGAGTTTTATGAGTTTATTTTTTACTAAATCTTGATAAATTTCATGTATCAGAAAAAACGTGTGTACTAAATAAAAGACCTTTTTTCAAATTTCCAGCCTGGTGGCTCCTTAGATTATTCTACTTTAAAAAATATCTCCTTAAAGGTAGAGCCCGAGAATGAAGTGAGATGAAGAATAGATATCATGAGCCAACCGTGAAAAACTCGCCTATTGAAAATGAGGATTCTTGCTTCATGAATAGGGGTAACAGATGGTGCGGTGGGGTAATGGGGCCTGGAGCGGGGGGAATAGGGTGCCAATCTTCTGAACTTCATCGGCACAATGACTTCTCATCGACAGCTACGAGAAAAAGTGTTTACTTTTATGCAAAAACATAAAGTACATACACGCACACATATATATTGAATAAGCTTAGTTCTCACACTTCTTTCTCAATATTTTTAAAATCAGAAGAGAAAATATTTTCTTTTTTAATTAAATTTTCTATTTCCTCATTAGAACTGAAATCACAAAATATTATACATAAGTATACGCATAATGTATCGCTTTGCCCGTTATTGGAAAAATATTTTAAAAGTAGTTTAACTGATAAAATAACGTTTTATGTTAGTGTCCGCGCAAATTTCTCTAAATTACATAGTATTGTGGCAGACTCATGGTGCCACCTAGCAGTGGTTCGCGGAAGCATGATGACACGCCGCATACCGATTCACAGCGAGCTTGCAGTAAACACCGACAGAGGGATGAGGCGCTAGTGGACGATGCGGCCGCAAATCCTACCTTGAAAACGAGAGTACAACACCAACAAGTTCTCTCTTAAACTGTAACTTACTTAGTGTTTATAAATCTAACAGCTACATATAAAGTGTATAGTGTGTTCCGACTGTGGATCGCAATTAGACCAGAAAACAAAACCCAAGGTATGATCCTCTTTTAAATATGAATAAAATATATTAATTAGAAAAATATACATATAAAATTAATTTTATCGAAAAATATAGTTTTTGCGCCACCGGGATTCAAACCTGGATCACTTTCCTAACCGGGGAAGGTACACTATCCAACTATGCTACAGTAACAATATTTTTAGCGACAAATTTAGGAACCTATATGTCTCCTTTCTGATATTAATACATTTAATCGTTCCATTATTTGGATTACTCAAAGATATTTGAGATTCTGTAAAAATAAGGTAGATGCCTCTTTCAAATAATGGAACGATTAAATATATTAATATCATAAAGGTAACACATAGGTTCGAAAATTTGTCGGTAAAAATATTGTCGTTGTAGTATAGTTGGATAATGCACCTTTCTCGGTTAGGAAAGAGATCCAGGTTCGAATTCCGGCGGCGCAGCAACAATATTTTTCGATAAAATTGATTTTATATGTATATCTTTCTAAAAAATATATTTAATTCTATTTAAAATGTCACAGACCTATGTTCTGAATAATTACAACTTCACAATAAGAATGTGTTCTCCTAATAATGGTCATCTTTATTTAACACGCCCGAGATGTTATTCTTCCTTACACATTCTTTAATTGGCTAGTACAATCCATTCAGCCGAGTATCTTCACCGTACCTTTTATCTAATACCAATACCAGCCAAAGTATAATACATACACGTGCCGTTTATTACAGATACTGACTATGATACTTGCAGTGACTCCATTTTTAGTTTGAAATTCAAATACTTTTGTTTTTGCTCTTTACAATCAGTTTATTAACCTACGATGCTATACTTTCAAATAATTAATGTAAATGTAAATTTGTTGCCACTCTAATATAGATTTTCTTGCCTCTCTATTCTTATTAAATATAAAAACTATACATACATCCATCCACCTATAATAATATTTATGCATTAACATCACCGAGTACTACCTATACAGAGAACTGCGATTAATAATGAAATTAAATCAATATTTTGAGATGAAGAGAATGACATTGTCATTTACACCAATTATTTATCATATTCTCAAGGTTCTACTAACTAGGTCCTACTTAGTTGCACAAGACCTGAACTTGGTTTTAAAACCGCAAACATATTAATGTGAAATGTACTCTATGCACGTATATATTATTTCAAATAAATTAATACACAATAAATACATGTAATGTTTTCGAATACAAGTTTAGTTTGTTTCCATATATTGTGATCGAGCATAATATACTGGACAACTTTGACATATTTTGATATTCTCAAAATTTTAAATCAGTTATTCAAATATCATAAATCAACCATAAAACTTGGTACTCCTATCAATGTTAAGGTGTGTCGAAAGAGAGCAAACTCTGACAATCTCCCTAGGAAGTTATTTCATAGGCTTTTTTGTACATTATTTGTAAGGGCACCTACCACCCTAAAGTGTTTTGTAAGAGCCTATTATTATGTTTTATATTCAAGGAAGAAAATCCTCCATAAAGGATTTTTTGCAAAACTCTTATGAATACAATCCTAACAATGCCAACATTGTTTGCGGCCATTGTTAAGTAATTAAATTTAATTCAATAAAATATATGAAAAGATTATTAAAGAACATTTGTGGGGTTTATTTTGATAAAGTATTACATTTATTTATGATTTGTTGAAAGATTTCCATATTTATTAGATTTCTGTTTCATTTAAGCTTTATAATTAGTTGATTATAATATAAAAATTAGTAAAGCGTTAGTTAACTATTATGAAGGATTCGTGATTTGTTTCTCGATGACTAGATTTTTTTAAAATAAGTTATAGTTGTCTTTATTAAACGATTCATATAAATTGCTTTAGTACCATTGCATGAGCTTTTAAAAATAATTTAATAATAACAAATAATGACAGAATATTTTAGAAAAAAATGTTTTGTCACAATAAAAATGTGTCATGAATTTGATTGTAAAAAATGAAAATGAAAGATGGATAAATCCACGTGTGTTAGTGTAATACAGGCCATTATGGACAGCAATTATTTATTGCAATTTTTTCCAATATTTTTTATGGTGTATCATGGCCGAACAATAATTTCACAACCATCATTTCTAAAATGCTTTCACCCTATGGAAGAATTGCGTCATTACCAATTGGGATGCATCGCTGGTCATCATACAGGAATTACAGCATCCCTGTTTCCGACAATGCGAGGTTAACTTCATACATGGATGCATGCGAATTGCTAACGAGAGCCCAGATGACTGCACTGCACAGGAGCCAATTACCCCGAACGCTTTGTCTTCACCATGCGTACCTACATACAAGGGTATATGTATATAGAGGGGAGTGATATGCAATGTTCAGGCATCTGAAAATATATGGAATCAGATATGAGAGAATAAATTGATTGTGTTCTCGAAAAACATTGCATTTTTTCAAGAGATGTGATTGCAATGAACACGTGTTCAATATAAATTTTTATTTTATGAATAACTCTTTACGTCATTACATATAAAAACACAATAATTATATAAATTTTAAAATCTAACAGACTGCGAAAAATAGTAATTATAATGATTTTTTTTTCATTTTTACTTATTATAAATATAATGTCCTTCAAGCAAACAGATCAAGAAAAAACAGTAATAGGCTTATATAAAAATGTTGATAAATTTTAATAGTATGCTATTTTAATCGACGATAGAAATATATTTTTAATTTTTCTTTCACTATTAATCTATTCTATCAATATTATTACATTCAAACTAATTTTTTAAAATCTAGTGAGATAAATTAACATATTTATGGCTTTATATAAATAAATATTAATAAATTGTAGTCAAATATTTCCAAACGTTCATAAGGTTCAAAGGATACCTAAGTATATCTAATAACTAAATTAGGATCATTAAATAATTAAAATATCCTGATAAATTAAATAATTAAAACACGTGAAATTAATTAATAAAAATCTAGTTTAAGCGCCATTATTAATTATTCTGTTCTATTAATATTCCATTATGTGTCGATTATAATTAAATTTCAACACCCAAAATCCCCTGATAACGTCGACACACCACAATAATTATATCTGAATAATGTCATTAATTAAACAACACATTCAGCGTAATATAATACTATACATGGGTATGTATAACACCTTTGACGAGGAATCGAATATCCAAACCAATATCCATTTGAAATCGGCCATTTACTCATAGCCATGTATTATGTCACTGAAGCTACTACATAGATTGCTCCTTTTCAGAGGTCCTCAATCGGGGGTGCACGTGTTAAATTAACACCTAATCCAATTGTAGAAAATGACTACGTATTAAATGTAGTAATCATCGCAATTTTCCGAATGAGTTAATCTCGTTTTTGTAGACTTTACAAAAATCTTTGATCTGAGAAAAATCTATTTCACTCATTCAGCTCATAAAAATGAACGATCATATTAAAAAATATATTATTAAATTATAAAACGAAAATTAAATTGTGAGTTATCCTTGTTAATTTTGAAAATGGCCGCGTTAGAAATAAAACTGAAATAAAATTATTTTCTTTAAAACTAATATCATTCTTCGTTCATATAATAAGAAATCCTAAAAATTTCAAAGATGTTATGATATTGATTTGTATTTATCTGATTAACATTATTTTACCGATTTTCCAAAATTTAGGTAAGGTGTAGGTAAATCTTATAGAAAAAAAATTAAGAAAGAACAAATAAAGCTGTGAATGTGTTTTGTAAATACGAATGCGAATTAGATTAATTACTCATCTCGCCCGCGCCGCGCAGGTTTATTAAATACTCATGTCGCCCGCGCCGCGCAGGATTATTAAATACACTCCTACGCTTGAACTGACGTGTTACAAAATGTTTTTAACTAAGTATATGTACACATCGCAAATCTTTAATTTGAATGTATATTTTTCATTACATTATAAACGTGGTATTATTTTATGTTATAATATTTCAACACTTAACTTACAGAATATACCTTGAATGTATTTATTTTATTTATTTATTAGACTTTATTGACATACATGTTTTAGTTGTAATAGAGGTGAATATATTATAATATAAGATGATAAACATAAGATACAATTATATTTCAATTAAGTATTGTAGTCAAATATTTCTAAAGGTTCAAAGGACACATACGTATATCTAATAACTAAATTAGGATCATTAAATAATAAAAATATCCTGATAAATTAAATAAATAGTTTATTGTGTGGGATGGAGCAGACTCTACCTCTGATATAAACGGCATTCTTCTGGATACTTTGTTAGACTGCCGTATATTTAAGGTAGCCAATAATAGTAATAACATATATTTATTTATTCTTAATATAGTGCATAAGTTTCAAGTTTCATAAGATCAAAATCGTTCCTTTTTACTACAACTTATCTTTCACATATTTGCTAAGTTTTATTTTGAATCTATGCAGTTTTTCCTCCTTTCTTATGTTTTCCAGCATTTCATTAAAAATCTTCATCGCACTGTACATCATCGATATCTGAGATTTAGCCATATTCCTGAATGGCAGTCTCAGCCTTTCTTTTCCTCTTGCATGATGTTCGTGCTCATGTTGATTTGCATACATTTTTCTTATAAATTCTGCCGATATTTAGTGAGGATTTTATTGATAATTAAAGAACAGAAAATAACCCTTACTAGTATTATTAGCTACGAGGATCGATGAATTAATACATCTCGCCGATGGACCCAAAATGTTAATTATCAGATGCGGCTCGGTTTCGAGCTAATTTTAGGAACAATACTCTGTTATACCGAAATAAACAGAAGTAAATATAAGTTATGGGATAGGAATTAAAATGGATGGAAGGATCAGATCCTATGTGGGAAGCTCACTGACGACAGCGCATTGATGACCGGGACTCTTTCCAGATCTCCCTGTAGTTGACAACTGAGATCGACAATATGTGCTGTTATTTTAATGTCACGATTGATCCAGTGGCCACACATAAATCTACAAAGGTTTACAATCTGCGTTCGCTGAGTGAAATTTCACAAAAGATCCGATAAGTACTCCACTAATCAGCGTTTTCAATAAGCCCGGTGTCTAACGGACATAATATTCACAAATTGAGAAGGTTGACTGCGGAATGACCGCACAATCTAACTGATTAAGGCTGCATTCGACAGGATTGGGCGGGGAAAAGGGAATATATGTTACAATTACACTGGTCAATCAATAATGAAAACGTTTCTGAATTGAAAATGCTTATATCTTATTGATTTCAGTATGTTAATATACAACCAAATATGACATTTAAAATGCTTCGTTAGCTCTCGTTTCCAAGATGTAGCCCCTTTTATAAAATATAAAATGAAGCATGTGGCGTTCCGAGCGGCAAAGTAAGGAAGTACGTAAAGGATATATAAGGGTTGGCAAACCTGACGGCGATAATGAGGAGTCACTGTAGACATTATTTTATTAATTGTTTATTTACAGCGAAGGTTAGAGTGTTGTTCCTTTTATTGTTAGGAGTTTTATTTAGTAGACTTTCTTAAAAAATTCCACCTTTAAATTACATAAACATTTTAGTTCAACTCAATAATTAATTATTTAATACAAATTAAATGCACCAATTAGAAATATATACATACAGATAAATTCAATTTACCGAAAAAATATTTTAGCTGCCACCGGGATTTGAACTAGGATCTCTCCCTGTCCGGGGAAGTCCGTTATTCAATTACATTACGTAAGTTTTGTAAATAGTTCTCAAATTTTCAAACGTATATGTTACAGATATTTCAAATTTATGCATCAAACGTAAGCTGACGTAGTGTAATTGGATAACGCACTTCCCTGGATAGGAAGAGATTCTAGCTCAAATCCCGGTGGCAGCTAAAATATTTTTTTGGTAAATTGAGTTTATCTGTATGCATATCTTTCTAATTGATGCATTTAATGTATGTCACAGAACTATGTTCAGAAATAATAATGTGTTTTCTTTAAAATAATTTACAATTTGTTTCAACCTTTTAACCATCTTCTATAGTATATGTCCTAGCCTTAAATTTTAATTTTTTGTAATGTGCATAATATATTATAAATAATTCAATTGAAAAAGTACAATAAAACTACTATTAATAAAAAGTTTACGGTAATAATTACACAGCGAAAATTACTTAAAACCTAATGAATAAAATTCAAAAATATTGTACTTAACATCTTGTGATAAAACATTACAGTACACTATGTAGATACATAATTACTTCACTTTTGAAGACGTCATTAATAAAATATATGATATGTAACAACCTGAAATGAAAACTGATACAATAAATATCAAATAAACTATATAAACGTAAAATTTAATTTAATTTCAGGATTGCTTTAATAATATATGTTGAAAAGCACTTCTTCATCATAACTACCAGTATCTTCATATTATCGTGAATAACATATCATGTATCTTGCAATTGAGTCAGGTAGCCCAGTTAGGCTTCACCGATACAATATTCAAGAACCCCGCCGTTGTACATAGCGCACGAAGTCCCTCAAATGGTGAATTGAATAGGCAGTGTATTGTGTTACATCATGGGTACAATAAGCCAACCCTTAAACATTTTACAAAGTTGATTTTAATTAGAGTTTTTTTTTACAGCTTGAGATTAAATATTAAATTATTTAGAATTGAGATATGATAACGTTAATTCCAAGTATGTAGAATATTAGTAAGATACTACAGTACTTTATAATTTTTACGAGTTTTTAAAAGCTCTTTTATTGCTTTTATTAAAATTTATTTTTTATTGTAATGAATGGTGTAGAAATATATATTACCTAGATGTAGAACCCTGTCCATGGGAGAACCTTTTCAAAAATTTTACTTTCCATATTGTGTGAAGGATATAGTGTTTTGGTGAAGTTAAGAAGTATGGAAAGATAAATCTCGTAGCGTGATATGTGAACAAGAAATATCGATGTATCAAGAATGCCCCTCAGATCAACCTCTACCAATTTTTAAAACCATGAAATACTTTACATTATTCATAAATATTTTCCACAGATTGTAAAAATATTTTTGATTGAGAGCTTGGATGAAAGGTGTATGAAAGCATAAAATAATAATATCCATATAATTGATATATATCTTTCAAACGTAAAATTGCATTCACCAATCACGCAATGTATTATGGAGTTGGTTCACTGCGAGATCTATATGGGTGCCAAAATTGTATACCTTCTTGACATTAGCCTAATTCTAATATATCATATTATATAATACAATCAAGCGATAAACGATTAATCTACCGTTCAAAATTGAATAATTTAATTATATACTTAGATCAGTACAAGTACCACATTAATGGAATAATAAAGTTTATTATTTTTATTTCATGCAAAAATTATAATGAAAGCAAAACAATAATTAATTTTTATTTTTATTTATTAAGGAGAACACATTCTTATTGTGAAGTTGTAATTATTCAGAACATAGATCTGTGATGTTTTAAATACTAATTTAATGTATTAATTATAAATATATACATATAAAATTAATCCTGGTAGCGCAAAAACAATATTTTTCGACAATATTTTATATGTATATATTTATAATTAATACATTAAATTAGTATTTAATTTTAATTTAATAAAAATAAAATGAAGGCTAGATTTAGATATTAAGGGCGTGTACATCACATAAATTAAAATATAATACGTTAAGTAAAATCGAGCAAAAAATATGTAAAAATTAAACCAAAAAATGTATGGAAATAAATCATTTTTTTAAGTAAGATTCGTCAAAATGATTAACGGATCGACAGGCGACAGTTTTAGAACGCTCCCTTTTCGGATATAAAAGCTTTTAAATAGGCTTCGAGCTTATCAGTCAATTCGTGTAATACTTATTTCGGATCTGCTACAGCCTACATCGATTCTTTAGTCTAGGATTAAACTGAACTCCGAGAGCAATAAATATTTCATCGAGGATATTTTTTAATTAAAAATAAGTTTGACGGCATTATTATTCTCCGAGAACTACGTTCTACATTTTAACAGTTTTGAATCAAATTTCAACTTGAATGCCTATAAATTTTTATTTTTCTTCTTCCACGTTAGTCTCTCATGACTGAATATCGTGATTTTCATGAACTCCCCGCTGTCTTGACGACACTCTTCTACTTTTCTCAGCATACGGCAGATCTGATGGCTTATTTCAGAATGTCAGTTGCTTTATCCACTTGGTCGGTCTAATGAAGTTTTCTCTTCTCTAATTCCTACGATGTGGTCTACCACATCAAGCTTCTCGAAGCTTATCTTCTCGTCAGATGTCAAAAAACTTTAAAGATTCATTTTAAGTAAATTATTGAGAGTTTCTCTTTGATATTTTCCTGTAGAATGGAAACATTTTTACATCTCGCTACCTATGGTATGCGCAGCGTGTGTTTTAAGCACCACATCTCAAAAGCATCAATTCGTCTTTTTTTTCTTGCCTTCGGAGCCCACCACCGCACAAAAATATCGAATACACCAGAAACTGTACAAGCCTTAGTTGTTTTAGATATGCCTCTGGATATATAACTTTTTCCCATACCCAGCGTCATTTGATTTCTGGTTCGCAACTTCCATTGCCAGTAATTGTAACAGGTCGAGAAAATTAATAACTTCCGGTGCAGGTAGGTAAAATCTTTTGTTTGCATTTACTCACTATGAGTCAACGGGATAAATGAGTTTTTGCTTTCACTAAATAAATGAGGGTTTTATTAGTCTTTTGACAACTGTTTTAAGTGGTGCACGTTACATTTAAGTGTTGTTCACAACCCTTAAAATAGAGAGTGTTAAAGTGCATACTCGTCATGTGATGTTTTGGGAATTCAAACAAGACAATAGTGCTACGGCGACAACTGAAAAAATAATCAGTGTATACGGTGAAGGATAAATAATCGACCGGGCATCCTACCAGATCCGAAAGTAAACATTCACGGAAATAAGATTTTATTGTATGTATGGTTGGATTTATGATTTCTGTAGGCACTGCAGGTACTGCACGTTCAGCAGCTGCAAAAAGTTTAAGAGAAACTTCACGAAAAGCGTCCTGCACTCGTCAATCGCAAAAACATAATTATTTTACACGACAATGCGAGACCCCATACAGCAAGGGTGACTCAAGAAATAAATCTTGAGCTTGGATGATCTGTTTTGCCACATCCATCTTACTGCTCTGACAGACTACCACCTTTTCTGTTCCTTACAAAACTTAATGTAAATAACTTCAATACTGAAGAGCAAGTCAATCAGGCTATCGAAAAATTCTTCAAATCTAAACCCACTAAATTATTTGTAGACAGAATTGATAAGTTGTCAGTAAGATGGGAGAATGTCATTCCTAATAGATGTCTGTTTAAAAACGGAAGTTATTTATGACTCGACTCAAGTAAATTTTTGATATTTAAACTCCTTGTCAATATAATTTATAATTACATGAATTGAACAATGGAACATTATATATTATACTTTTTTATGTGATATATCTAGATCTATAAATCAAAATATAGGCTTTAAAGAAGATTTGACAAGATTTTTATGATGTGAAAGAAACTACATAGTTTGATGTAATTAGATGTACCTAATTTTAAGGAGAACACATTATTATTAAGTTGCAGTTTTTCTGTGATATTTTTAATACAAATTAAATGTATCAATTATAAAGATATACAGATAAAATCAATTTATTAAAAATATATTTTGTTGCCACTGGGATTTGAACAAGGAACCCTTTCTATCCGAGGAAGTGCGCGTTCGCAGTTAAGCAATATTTAAAGTGCGGTGATTCATTGGTTCGTCAATTGCGCATCGCGCTTTTTGTACTTACTTTAATATTAGACGAGAAAGGGATGGGCCGAGCACGCAACTTATCTGGTGTTGTTTTTAAAAGTTCAGACAAGAAAGGACAATGGTTAACCAAACTCCTCCGGGACCATCAACGTAAACAGCGACGCCAGAACATATGGTTCAAGTTCGACGTGAAATTATGCGCAATCCGCGTAAATCGATAAGAAAGATTGCAGCCTTTACTTTATTATTACCTTTACCGCTATTTTGAAAAATAAACTACAATTTCACCCATACAAACTGCAAATCATACAGTTTCTCAACGAACATGACTATTCTTTACGTAAAACCTTTGCGAGATCGATGCTGGAACGTTTTTTTTGGAACAGCAATAACGCTTGGAAACATATTGTTTACTGACGAAGCACATTTTCATATCGATGACTTTGTTAATAAACATAAAATGAGATATTGGTGCCTTGACAATCCAAGAAAACGCCATCAAAAACGTTTGCATTGTCTAAGAACGACAGTATGGCGTGCAATTTCTGCTCGAGGGATAATTGGCCCTTATTTTTTTAACCAACGAGAAACAGTCCCTGCTGACGTGTATTGCCAAACGATCGACAAATTTTTGGTATCGCAACTGCAGCTGTTTCTCGGATTCAATAACAGAACATAATTTCAGCAAGGCGGGCCACTCCACACAGCTACAGTTTCAATGGAGAAGCTGAGGGGAATTTTTCCCAATAAATTAATCAACAAGTACGGAGACATACCCTGGCACCTTGGCCACCGGATTGTGCGACTTTTTTTGAGGGGATACTTTAAGTTGAGAGTTTACAGCAACAATCCTCGAACAATTCAGGCCCTTCAAAAAAATATCCCCCGTGAAGTTGCTGCCATTGAACCAACGTTTTGCTCTCGCGTGTTCGCAAATTTAAGACTTAAATTGCAAGAGTGTCTTGAGAGAAATGGACGGCATTTAGACAATATTGATTATAAAACATAAAATCCGCATCGTTAAACTCGATTTTGTATAAATAAAATATGAGAATAACGTTGTAGTTTTTTTTATTTAATATTAAACTTGAAAATTTTCCGCTGGACACCCTTCTTTATCTTCTACATAGAATAACGAATGAAGAATTAAAAATATATGGACGTCCACCAACATAGAGGAAATAATCATCTCTCTAATATATATTTCCGTAAAATTATGCTCAATTTGAACTACTTACTTATACATGTACTTGTACGCTAGCATGTGACCACCTATCTAAATGATATCTCCTTACATTGCCTAATTTGATATGGGTAAATTGCAAAATCGAATCCACTTGTATGATGTTATTTGGTTAAGTTATTTATGATTTTCAGCAAATATGTCATAACTTTTATAAAATAATATGATTATAACTTACAGAATCTTACTAACAGATTCTATCGCTTCATTCAAAACTCCAGATCTGGCATAAACTTTTGTCTGACTTTGCAACAATCACACATTATTACCTTTGTATGAACTTACCCACTATTTGTGCGGACTAACAATGGGGCGTATTTTTATCTTTTTTCCGGACTTCCTTTTTATTCCATTCAGAACCTACAGCTGCGACGGTGCAGGAATCACAAAGAAAAAATTCCATACACATAATTCGACAGATTAAATATCTAACGTAATTGTTTTGAAATTTATTTCACATACTAAATATAATAAAGAATAGCGTTATAGCAGTGAGATATTTATTTGAAATAGTAACTTTGTTCGTACGCTAATTACTGATCTAAATTTACTGGTGGGATAAGATCCCGTGGACTGTATCTAGAATGGTTTTAAATAGTTGACGCAACCCGAAATGGAAGTTTGAAGGAAACTAAGGCAAATGGATATAGCCTACCTTATGTTGAAGTCCTGGGTTGGGCGTCGATTGCACCTCCGGTTGACGAGCACGTATATTATGCCGAACCGAGATCTCGATGACGGCATTTCCGAAAACGATTCACTTCCTCTGCGCGGTCCAAGCGATACGCACGGCGTGAGTGTAGGGCGGCAGGAAGAAGCACAAAAAAAACCGTAATGCTTCGTGGTCGAAGCCCAATCGAAGTGTGGTCCCGGGCGGCAAAATGTAAGGTAATCGGCCAGAGCGGGACAGGTACAAAATGATTGGATGGACGAAAGAGGACAGAGAATGAGTATTCGACTTGCGCCAACATTTACTGCATTTTTTTATTAATAATCGTCGATTTAGAATCCGTTTAATGGTCGATCATTCATGCCACCATGAGAATGACCAGGTTTTTTTGGGATTTTTTTTGGTTATCCAATTTTGTAACTTTTTTAGCATTTGGGGGAGAAAAATAAATGCGAAACTTATGCAAAAAATTACTTAAAACTGAACTTTGAAACCAGACAAAGTACATTAAGAAATAAAAAATAAATGTGATTTTTTGTATCTTTCATCATTAATTATTTGTATATTATATCAGTATACTTCAAAAACAGGCATTATTAATCAGATTTTATTGATTTTAACAAAGAATAACTCTTTTCATAAGAGGATGAATAAAGTAAAATAAATTTAGTTGGTATAGTTATAAAAAATATTTTTCGCTTATATTTCTATTATTATTATTTATATTATTTCCCACAAAACTGATAAGAATTTAGTTTTATTTACTAATAAAAATATCAATTGAAGATATTATATATTACTAGCGGAAGATTTTCATTTAGGGGGATGAGGGTAGTTTTTTTATCGTAATCAAACGTAGACAGACAGTAAATTTCCTCTTATATCTTTAACAACAAGTGTGCAAAATTTCATCAAAAAGTATCAAAATTCTGTTTTAAGGGGTGGAAATGGGACGGAGGTGGTTTTTAGAAATCTCATGTAGACTGTGACTTCCTCTTGTTTTTAAGGTCAAGTGTGGAGAATTTCATCAATCTCGAAATAAATCTGTAGATTTATATAAAAAACAAACACACCCACCCACAGAAGTACTCAGCGTTGCCCGGACTTCACGCAGAGTGAAGATATTTTATCTAGGAGGATGAGGGTGGTTTTTCGAAATCTCATGTAGACAGTGATTTTCCTCTTATTTTGAACGTTAAGTGTGCAAAATGATATCAAGCTCGGAAAAAAACTGTAGATTTGTATAAAAAATAAAAAACTCTTCTGTATATATATATAGAAGGTTTACGTCACTATTAATTTATTTATTTTTTATTTCTTCATTAAGAAAATTTTAATTTTTTTTTCAAACAAGAATTTATTTTATTTTATGTCAACGGTAGTATCTAAATAATCTTAACAATGTATCATCATCGACAGGATGATAAGCTGCCTGAACATGGCTTTCAAGACAAGCCAAGCTTAGTGGTGATTACGAATGTACGGTCAATGCTGGCATTAATTTAAGAGCTGTTTAAAGCGCTTTATTTGGAGAGAATATAAAACCTTCCGATATGTTTTGACCTACATAGAATCGTACAATTACATACACGTGTTGTAAAAGAAAAAAGAAGAAATGATCCTAGAGTTCTTAGTTTTCTATCCTGTGATCAGAGATCAAATATGTAACAGGGAGACCTCTAAAATAAATTTGTAACTCAGATTTGATGATATTCACTGATGATAACTTCAAACTGTGTATACCTGCTGGACAATTGAATTATAGTTTTCTAATGAGCACTCTTAATTTAACTAACTTGTCGTGTAGAAGAAGTTTAAATGATTTATTATTTTTACTTAAAATAGTAAATTGCATAATGGACGCCCCTAATTTAACTAAACTGATTGTATACCACGTTCCTGCACGGAGTACCAGGTCATCGGTGTTTTTACATATAAATTCATCATTTACTCATTTTTATAAAAATGCATCCACACAAAGACTTCACAGACTTGGGAACGATTTTGGTCTTGTAGATATATTCCGATATTCTATGTTTAAATATAAGAGTGATGTTTTTGATGCTGTTCTGAGTCAAAGATACAATTGATTTTGATACTCAGCCATTCTGTGTTAAACCTAAATTTTTATTATTTTTTCTGTCTTGAACCTTTTTTTATAGTTTGTTTTGCTTATTTTTTAATTTCTATTTTTTCTATTCTATTTTTATATATATATATATTCCATGCTACTTGTGTAGCTGCTCGTGTGTTTTTTATTATGTTTTATACCAAACCTATTTTGTAAAAACCCATGAGGGCATTAATAAATTAATAAATAAAAATTGTAAAAATAGATATTTGCGCTGTCTATCCAAATGCTATTATCTGAAAGAAGGCTGGATGTTTGTGCATGGGTGGAGAATTTAAATTCAAATTTCAAAATATTTATTTTCAACGATATTCATAAATTTATTAACAATTTATAATTACTTAGTAACATTTGAACTACCTTTAATTTATTTAACAGAACAAACATTGCTTATTATTTCACATTAAAAGAATGTTTCAAATATTAAATGATAATCATCTGAATCTAAACATGATGGAACAATTTTATAGTAATAAACTTATATAAAGAAATGAAAATTATATATTCAATTTACAACCGATTCTTAATTCTAATTCAGATTAAAGTAGCACGTGACGATACATGGAATATCACCATCGATTCATCCAGAGCATTCTAGTCCTCGAATAATTCTCTCGACAACCTTCCCCCTAGGGTAGTTGCCAAGAACAGATCCATCTTGTCTCCCCTAAGCGATAAATATGCTAGGGTTGGCCCGCCATAGTCCAAGATGAAAATCCAAGGTTCCTCAGGCGAAACTCCCATTCACAAAACTTCACATCCTGTTTCCTGGGACTTCACTGTGAATTAGAAATCCGGATTTAAAGTCAGATCCCTAAGTATTTACAGCTTATGTAGCCATTTATTTATTAACACTGTTGTGAAAAATAACGACAAATTTTGAAACATCCAAACAGTCAAATGAAAGCAGTGGAATTCCCAAAAAGGACGCCCCGAAAGTTACAAAGCACCATGTAATTTATTATTACGCTACAGAATTTTAAATTTAGATAATCTATTCAGTTCAAATAATCTTAAAGCCGCTTTGCCCCGTCAAACGAGGAATGCCACAAACGATTGCTAGACCGTTTGTTATTTGGATAAGATTCACAAACGCGGACATGGTCTGCGCGTTCCACATACAAATTAAAAGAAATAAAGCTTTTAAAAGACACCGCTGCTGCAGCATTGTTCCGAAAAAAATAATTGGTTTCCATGGTGCTTAATATTTTGGTTTCCATAGTAATGAAGTGAACACGAAAAGTAATGATGAATTATAAGATTTTCTCTGAAATCGATTAAAAATTATAATTTAAATGTATTATGATTTAATTGAATAAATTCACTAACATGTGACTTGTAAGAGTATGAAATATCAGAAAAATATGAGTTAAACCAAATTATAAAAAAAAATTATGTCTAAGAATTAATTTATTCAGATAGATATAAAATATTCTCTTCGGTTTTCTTTCTGATATGTTTTATACAATAATTGTTGGATTTAAGTAAATAAATCGTCTTCATAATAAACTGACCATTCTTTTTTGTATCACAAAATTCTCGTTTTCAGCATAACTACAATATATTAAAACATAAATGTGAAATGGCACCTAACTCCTCCTCCATCTGACTTAGTTCACAAATAAACCACGACTGTGCTGTTTTCCATTTTTCAAGCCATAGATAAAATATTTTAAGCTTCTCATCTATTCTATACGTATAATTTATCTTATATATGAACGCGGGTGATATCTAGGTCAATGTTTTTTGTTGAAACAAATAATATTTAATACAGTACGCATCTTACTATTCAACGGGTTTATATTCAAATTTAGTCGATTCCGATTAACTGGGCCACTGGTTAATCAAGGCAGCCGCTTATTTGAGTCAAATACTGGTGCGGAAGAACTTATTTTTGAGGAGTTATAAAAAAGTAATTGGGATATATAAAGAAAAAATTATTTTATTTTGGAAGTTAACAGAACATTGAGTTTTGAAAATGATGTCCTCAAGGTGGCGGCCGTTAACAGCAACACATTGATGGAGACGATCTCTGAAGATTTGAACAGCTCGTTCAAACATATCGCGGAGTATGGCGTACTTCTTTAATTATCCGCTTCCTTAAGTCTAGTAGGGTATAAGGGCGATTTTTAAATACCTTTTCCTTCATATACCCTCAAAGAAAGAATTCACAAATGCTCAAATCTGGTGACCGCGCTGGCCACCCCATACAACCCCTCAAGGAGATCAGACGTCCAGGAAACATTTCTCACAAAATATACAGTAAATTTTGTGCTGTCTGAGCAGTAGTCCCATCCTGTTGGAACCAAAAGTCCCCCAATCCCCCTTCTTCAACAATATCTTCCATTCTGGACTGCAGAAAGTTTTGCAACATTGAGACTTAACGATCGGAATTCATGGTCACTGTCATGCCTTCCTCCTCAAAGAAGTTCAGACTTATCTGCACTTTTCTGATGTTCTGATGGACCTGCGTCGGCTATGTGTACCTCTTCTTAGTGAGCTACCAGTTTCCTCCAACTGCCAAATCCAGAACCGAATTTTGTTCGTCATTGTTGCGTGGAATGTTGAACCGTCGCTGAAAAGCTCTTTGCGTCGCGTTCATAGATCGGTTGTCTTTAAAATACGCATGCATGGCGAAAAACCGATGTGTTCCGGTCCCAACCATTTTGGCTACTAAAATGAGCTCACCGACGGAACAGAGGGAGATCATGTGCACCTGCCTCCTTTCATCGCCGCCCCAGCATTGACTTCTCCTAACCGCTTAGTCGGTTCTGCCGCACCCTCTATTAAAGAAACTAATTCAAGGAAATAACAGAATTTGCATCGATTATTTGGGATACCATATCGTTTAATCAGGATAGTAAATTTAAGATCAAAATTTGTACAATTGCAAAATATTATAATTATCTACGACAAAAAATGTTAATGGTTTAATATGTATTCTAAATATGAATTAAATATATTAATTAGAAAGATATACATATAAAATCAATTTTATCGAATAATATTATTGTTGCGCCACCGGGATTCAAACCTGGATCTCTTTCCTAACCGGGGGAGGTGCTTTATCCAACTAAGCTACAGCGGCACTATTTTTGGCGACAAATTTTCGAACCCTATATGTTGCCTTTTTGATGTTAATAAATTTAATCGTTCCATTATATGAAAGAGCTATCTACCTTATTTTTACAGAATCTTTAATACTTTTGAGTAATCTGATAGCAGACGCCAGAATTATCAATTCATTTTTATTAAATTTTGGACACATTGATACAACTTTATTATGTGTTCTCCTACACATGATTATTGTGAAGTTGTAATTGTAAATCTAAATGTAAATCTGAAATCCTATTATTCACTGTATTCATAAAGAATACATATTATTAGGAGAACACATTCTTATTGTGAAGTTGTAATTATTCAGAACATAGGTCTGTGATATTTTAAATATATTAATTAGAAAGATATACATATAAAATCAATTTTATATGTATATCTTTTATTTGTCGCTGTAGCATAGTTGGATAATGCACCTTCCCCGGTTAGAAAAGAGATCCAGGTTCGAATCCCGGTGGCGCAACAACATATTTTCGATAAAATTGATTTTATATGTATATCTTTCTAATTAATATATTTAATTCATATTTAAAATATCACAGACCTATGTTACGAATAATTACAACTTCACAATAAGAATGTGTTCTCCTAATAATATGTATTCTTTATGAATACAGTGAATAATAGGATTTCAGATTCACATGACTGATCACCGGGGGTATCCACTTAAACATAGTTAGACCTGGTGGATGCACGTACATTTAGTAACAACTATACCAGTTCTTCATAATTTAATTAAAAATAATAACCATAATTAGCCAAGATGACAAGAAACGACTTGAGACTTTTAAGTAAAATTACTTTGTTGAATAAAATTAAAAGCAAAGTTGTCGTCGACTGGTATGCCAAAATCCACCATATAGCGTTTCATACAACAAGAAAATCAAATACGCGACAAATGGGTGTTATGCGAAGGAACATCTAAAAGAAAGTGAAGGAAAAAATTCAGACGTCGAAAATCAACCAAAGATCACCGATGTTCGCTTGTCTCGATGGAAAGCATGACATACATTTATTAAAAGTAGTGATTATAGTTTTTTGTTCCAGAATTTATATTTTTTATTATACGTATGCAAGTATTACATATTATTTTTATTAAAATGTAGGAAACACTATTTTTTAGCTATGTGCGAAACTTAATATCTTACGAATTGGACTAAAATATTATAGGCCCAATGTGTCCCGATTAAGCTGTATCGACTGTACTCATTCTTGCAGCAAGACAACAATGCACAAGGGATGTTTATATAAAATAGGGTTCAAAACGCATCCCTAGAGACCACCAAGTTAGTCCCATTCTCATATCGCAATATGTTTAATATTATAAACAACCAAATATATAGACATGAACTAACGGAAATACCTTGTTTCAATATTTTCATTTTGGTGTCACTCATGTGACACTTTTGTATCACTTGCGCAATAAAATAGCTCATCGACTTTTTTCAAATATATTACTCGATTGGAACGAAAATTTAAACGCTGACAATATAATATGCATTAGTGTAAAAAAATACGTCTTGTTTACTTACACAAAGATTTAATTTTCGAAGAGTGAATACTTTTACTGTTGCATAAATGTGTCAGATTTATGTTTTTTATGTTTCCACAAAGAATGTGTGTAGAATCCCACAACTAATGTGTTCCAAACCTCTCTCCTTTATGTACACTTTATTTTATATTTATTCATTTACCGGTCTGTGATATTAGTCTCTTATAGTATATTTGTATACATATCTGTATAAATATATTTATCTTCAAACAAAAACCTAGTAATATCCAAGTTACAGTTAATTTAAGCTCCATATACTTTTAAGCTTGTTACTTATTAATGTATTTTATTTTCTAGCTTGCATGGTATCGAAAATACATAAATGATATTTTTAATAACATCACGACTAGATAAAAAGTAATAATTACACAATATCACAAATATAGTAAAATATTGTACTTTTACGTTGTTTTACAAAATAATGTATTGAATTAGGTCTCTTTAAATAATTTACAAATCTATATTTTATCGACATAGATCATTTGTGTAAGGATGACCACGGCCGGTTATACTTAAGGAATACATTATATCGTTAGTGTTAAAGTCACCCCTGGGTGCGAACATATTCTATTGTTATCCATACACTTACCACAGGGGAGATATAAAAGGGTTAAAGGCTGAATACGGACAAAGACTGAAATGACAATGAGAAACAATAGAATTATGCTATCACTCAAATATTTTAAATATAATATATTCTGAAGACGTTTTGCCATTGTGGAGGAGACATTTTTATTTTATTCATTTATATATATTTACTTCTTCAAAGCTAAATATTTCAATTTGGTGAATATTGAAGGTTATAAACGCATTAGAATTAATTATGTGTTTTATTTTGTAACTCTATTCAATATATCGGCTTGTTTAATCATTGTATTATAATTGAAATCATATATTTTGAAGCGTTATTATATTTAAAAAAAAAAACATTACTCTAACAATTAAAATATAGATATTTCTTTAATTTCTATAGTAGAATACTAATTCAAAATAAAAGAATTAAACAGTTTATTTTATTAAATCGTAAAATAAGTTAAATCTATCACAATATACTTGATAAACCTACGATTTTAATGATTTTCCGTTGCTTGAACTTAAGTTTTAAAAAAATGTTAGATTTCACAGATATATGTATTCTACGCCTACATAAAAAATAATTTTTTTGGTTCGAAAAAAATATTCATAAATTCAGTTAAATAAATAAAAATAAAAATCTCCCCGGGGAGAAGGGCGAACCGCGCGTGACAGGCGGGGATACCTACCATTGTCCTGCCGACGGATACGAACGAAACGTGAAAATAGACATTTATAAATATATTAAGCTCTTCATTAAAACTCGTTATTAAATTCTAATTTTTAAATAATATTTAATATTAGTATTATAGACTAGAACTATTTATGCCGTTTATGGGGAGAACGCCATCGGAGAATATGGTTTTCTAGGGCCATCTTGACATGCCAGGATGTCTATTCGACTTTGATGAAGCCCATTTAAATGCTTCAATTCATGATGATCCACATTAATGGATTTGGGAATTGGGCAATATAACGATTTATAACCAATTAACCTTCGTACAATATTAGCAATCTTTGGGTAAATTTCAATGACTGGGGTTCCATACGTTTTATGTGAAAACAACAAAAATCAGCATGTTACCATTTGTGCTTCTTTGCTTCGTCGTCATCGTTAAGCTCGTCAACAATACTGAACGTTTAAATGGTGCATTTACATAGGTATTAAGACCAGAAATGAATTTCTGAGCCCTAACGAATAAGCATTCAAGGAAAATGATCAGGAAGATGACATGATGATGCCAGTTAGCGTTCAGCTAATTTTACAATAATGGCTATTCAAGAGCTCAGTTGGGAGGTTATTCCACATCCATCCCGTTCTCCTGATTTTGCTCCATCAGAATTTTATCTTTTCAACTCTAGAGAGATTGTTGGATAGATCCAACAATCTTCGAGAAATCTAATTTAATAATAACATCGTTCTTCAAAATTGTCTTGACGACTTCTTCACGCGAGAGTTGGAAGTCAATAGTAAACAATTATAGAAAAATATATTATAGATCAGTTTAGATATTTTATTTATTTAAAAAAAAAGTTAACTTATACATCAATCAATAAAACAAAACATGAATTTTCGATGAATTGACCACACAAAATAATATGCCGCGCAGTCACGTCGCGTTGTAGATATATACGTGTCATGATAAATTGTAATAATTCTGTTGTTTATGGAGTTGATAGGAAGTTTCTAGTACATGTTCGGGTTTAAGACTTGAAAATTGAACATACAAACGTGTAATGTCATATTATTTTCAGCTGTATTAAGGCTATGAGTAGTGAGATGACGCATTTGTACCTGACGTACCCACGTGGTAAAACACACTACAAATTATGTAACTTATAATTCTTGGTGTGTTAAGATTATTTCTCTCTTATGTTAGATTTTTTTAATATCCTTGACTAAACGATGGTTAGATATAAATTTAAGATTTAATAAATCTGAAAACGGGTTTTCTTGTTATTTAAAAATACTTGTACTATTAATATACCCGTAATAATCAAATAATCATTATAAACTATAAACTTTGTACACAATATTCCAGGGGTTGAATGTTAAAAAATGATCAGGATGTCTTTAAAAATTTAGAGATTCTAAGATTCCACTTACATCAAGTAACTCCATGAGCTTCTATAATTTAATCACAACTACTTTTCCTGTTCGTTACCCTTTGGTGCGTGGGATGTGTACTGTACCTATCTGTAACCTCTGGTTGACGCCTCTAGAGCCACGATAGAAATCAAATAGTTTTTTTCTCACTCCTTACTCACTCTTGTTGTACACATTATGTAACGTTCACGATTTTAATTATTTATGTAATTTTTAACATTTAGTATTTTACTTATACACGCTGAATATCTTCGTCCCATATTTTGAAAACGTACCTCTTAGATATTGTAGACTTCTAAAGTATTGTCTTTTTCACTCTTTATATTATGCATTTTGCATAGTTTTTTAGAAAAAAATATGATTAAAGTTGTTATCTAGATATATCCTCGCTACTTCGGAATAAAGCAACTAATTGTAAATTAAGTCATAAATAATAATAGGTATCAACGTAAAAAATATTTAAATCAATTCATTTACCTAGTACAAGATAATTTTTCAAAATTTCCGAAAATAAAAAATATATATTAATGAGTGTTATGCGTAATTTAACGCAGGAAAAATGTTATTTTTTCAAAAAAATAGATCATCACATAAGCAGTAAGTATGCAAGTAGGCTGTAGTGAAGGACATCGCAGGCCACTGGTCATTCTAGAGAGGTCGTTAATTCTCCGAACATTGCGGCCATGCAAGTGGATGCAATTAACGCCAATCATCCATGCCAAAGCCTCCCAACTCGGGCATGACAGGAGGCCTCTAGGGAAACTACTTCATAGTGGGCGGAAATAATCTGACATTGGTATAAGGGATGAAAATTTTCCTCTGTGCTAACAGAATTACCAAACCCCGCAATGGGATCCTAAACGTTGGCGACAGAGATTGGAGACACCTGGCTGAATAGCCCATAAAACTCTAAATGGAAGATTTTGGACAGCCCTGAAAACCTGAGAACAGAGTGGATCTCATAATACATTTAAAAAAATATTTTTTTTCATATTTGATATCATTATAATATAATTATTGTATTAATAAAGAGAACACATTATTATTGTGAAGTTGTAATTATTCAGAACATAGGTCTGTGATATTTTAAATACTAACTAAATGTATTAATCCCGGTGGCAACAACAATATCTTTCCATAAAATAGATTTTATATGTGTATCTTCTTAATTAATATATTTAATAAATATTTATTGTAATTATTTTTTAACACTTCGATAATACATTTTGTGTTGTTTTTCAATAGTGAAATAATTTCGGTAAAACAGATATGTTCGGGATCTGATTCGATTATCATTATCATCCACGTCAGCTCCTTATAATTGTGGATCGTGATCACCATAAACTCTCCCACCTTCTTAACTACACTGTTCTACTTGTACCGACATCCTGAGGATCTGAGGACTGACACCGGAGGCAATTGCTTTTTCCCACTTGCTCGATCTAACGGGTGGGGGATCTTTCTCTTCCTCTCCACCCTTCGTCGTGGCCCACCATACAAACTTCTCTAATCTGTTTTCTTTTAGTGAGATTTCCAAAAAGTCGAAGTATTTATCTTAAACGAATAGTTGAGAGTCACTCTTTGATGTGTATAAAGATATGAATGCATCTTTTTGTCCACAGTAAACACACCATGTGTTGAATTTGCTAATATACTTAAATACTGTTGATAAATCATGTCTTGAAATGTGCGAAATCATTAAAAGTGCATGACAATATCATAAAATACAATCAATCATTTTGACTCTTCAGCATAAGCATTTATCAGCATTATCTGGTAAACAGTTAAGTATGTATTGAATAAATACCCATTACTCATAAATTCTTTTTTTTAAAGAGTACACATTGTAGTTGTGAAGTTAAAATATTTTTTCGATAAACAGATTTGAACAGATTTTCTACATTTTCTAGAAGATTCATAAATTCTATTATTTTACATTTTGAAAGTTATAAGAATTCTGAAAGAAGGAATGAGCGAATATTTTTACATCATTGATGATAAGATTACTCGTTCTTAAAAATACCATCAATTAAAATGTGATATATACTTGCTTTGAAATCATAAAAGCCTATTTTTTTAACAGTAAAAGAACCCAGGGTAAAAACCGTACTTGTCATATATCCTGGGGTGAAACTCTCCCTGGATCAGGTTGGAGTGATCGCGTAATGTCCAGCTTGATTTACCATTAATCGCTGCAGCACAATGCTCAAGGTACTTGATGTATTATCTAAGGGAGACGTAATTAGAGTAAATTGTCTGTCCGTTCAATACTCACCGCAGACATTGGGATAATGATGCCATCTGATGGTGATGAATTATTATAGATAAGAGTCGATAGGATTTACTTGCTACAAATTGTATTAAGTATATTTGTTTTCTTAGCACAACTATCTCAGAAAAAAAAGTTTGGTTTGAATTTAGTACTTTTAAAGCTGATACAAAAAATATTATTTAAAAAAAAAGACATTCGTTAGAATACTTTTAATAGTTAAGGAGACAAATAATATTTTAAAAGAAGTTTTATAATTACGTAAACAGTAAATTACTGAAATTTTCATTTTCATTTTAATATGAAAAAACAGAATGGGTCGCAGCGTGTGTGCGTCCACGATGTTCCCCAATATTTTTGAGTACGTCTCATTCATATTCATTCTCATTTAAAAACCATAGATGGCGACAGCATAGTTGGTAATAAATAATTGAAATGTTCCAACATGATAACATATATACAACTTCCAAAAATTTGATAGATGTGGTAGTATGGGTAAATAGTTGAACATTTCATTGTGTAAAGTGATTAATTAACCTAGCTTATGACAGGTCGTAAGCCCTGTAATACTCAAGACTTCCATATTTCCCTTGTAAATAAAAATAATAGCTTCGTCTCTGTGAGACATCCATGACATGGAAGGACGCCAAGCCAGCCCGTGCAGCATACATGCAATAATGCAGATATTTTAGGACAACATCTATTTTTTTAAATAAATAAATAATAAATCTGATAAAAATATTCATTATTATAGATAATATGATTTATAATCCAAAATTTTTATTTAGTTCACCTTTGAATATCGTTTGTCTTGGATATGTAAATTTATAACAGAACAATTTTCTAGCTAAGGCCTAATTTTACGAAAATGAGAACGGATGAAGCTGAAATAATAATATATTTTGATTAACAATATATTATACCAAACATGTATGCGAAATATATTATTAAGTACAGTATATTCAGCTCAGATACAATCTAAAATACAAAAGCGGATTAAAAACAAGAGCAATATTTGTGATTATAATTACTTTTGTTTCACATGTGCTCCATAAACGTCATTCTAATGTTTATCCAACCATTTACTGGAGCATTTATTAGCATCAAACCACGCCACATCCACTTGCCATTCCGTTCCACCCTTCAAGAGAGAAGCAAACTTGGTTAACTCGACGTTACACGTCATCATTGTTATGCAAAGGCTGTTTTATCTCTAAACGTCAGGTAAACTCAGACTGAATGCGTTCTGGAGACTGCGAGGTGGGTCGGTATGGTTAGCAGCTATTCACTCATGTCTCCGTCGGATTACGTAGTAATGTAACGTTTTGCACGCCAAATTTTGCCATAGAATTAGTATCAAATTTACATGTAAATACCTTACGTAGGTGGAAATAATTATCTTCATTCGCTGGGTTTAGAGAAGAAGAATAATAGGTATAAGAATGGGGAGTCTCTTTTATTAAACAAAACGTTGTACTACACACGCGTTGAACTTTTTCGTCAAAACTATAGTTTTGAAAGATGCAGTCCTTCTTATTATCAGATGATAACATGATGATGTTATCATCTGATAATAAGACTATACTTCTCTAAATTAGTATGATGTATATGTGTGTATAATATAGTAATTATGAAATTAGCAAATGTATGTATGACATAGTAATGGTGAAATAACCAAACTTGTGAGTAATACAACGTTTAGCTTACTGAAATAATTTAAATAATCACGTTGCATCATAATGTAACCGTTTTATCAACGAATATTATTGCGGTATTCTTTCGGAATACTCAAAGAATTATATGTAATTTGGTGGCAGTAAATATTTTGTAATCCTATTAGAATGGTAATCTAAATTCAGATGAACTTCGAGATTAAAATTTTCGCATAAACTCTGGTAAAACCTGCAACACTGTAATGATTTTATTTCTCATATATGGACATGTTGTGTCATATATTTTATCGTAATATTACAATTATTAAATATCTCGCAATAAATGAAGGTATTTTAACAGCAGGGTATTATTTCACATTCGATTTTTACCATCGTAAAGTGAGACATTAAAGAATTAGAAATTAATCATTACAAAATTTTCCGATTGAATTCTTGCATTTCTTATTTTGTTATAAGCATATTCATTTTTAAATAAGCATAGAATAATATATAATAAAAAAAGAATATATACAACAACAATAAATAAATAAAAATTAATAATTTTCCAACAGTGAATCATCAATCCAACCTACTTGCAAAGCCCGAGAGCATCCAGGCAGGAAGTATAAGGATTGGGTTATGGGGTAAGTTTGACGTGGTTAGGACGTTGATTGCTTAAGCATGATGGTAAACAGAGAAACTTTCCGATATAGATTGCTATTGTGGTAAACTTTGGTCTTTGTAGAACACATAAATTGTAAATTTCCTTAACGGTGGCAAATAAATCCAAACTACTACAAAATATTTGGATTCAATGACACTAAATAGAATTTAAAACGACAAATTTAATTGTTGCACTTTGTTGAAAAATTAATTTTAATTGTTTATAAATATATGTGAAAATAAAACACTTATTTTTTTATTCTACTCGCTTAATTTACTTGAGACGCGTTTCGCCTCACAAGGGCATTAACAATCTAACAATTTTAACTTAATTTTAAATTGTGTTTATAACTAAAATTGGGGACAGATATACAATTAATTTACATGAAATTCTGAAATCTTCAGAATTCCAATGAACAATGTTGTCTCTTTTCATCTCATGTAAATAATTTACATAGATGTTTCCTATTATAGTTATAAATACAAATTGTTGAGTTCGAATTATTAGATTGATAATGCCCTTGCAAAGGGAAACGCATCTCAAGTAAATTAAACGAGTAGAATAAAACAACAAGTGTTTTATTTTAACAGATGTGATTATGGAGTTCTACAAACTTACCTCGGAAAGAGTAAATAAGTTGTTAAATATTTTAAAAAGAAAAGATAAATTTTATGTTATTTTTGATCATTTTGAATGCTTAAATAATACATTTTTGATATTTTAAATTTAATAATGAAGAAGTTATAACAAAATCATTTCAATAATTAACTGGGTATGAAAACTGCGCTTAGAATATGAATGAGAAGCTTCATGGTAATCTAACATTCTGAATAATTAATACAATTGGACATGCGACACTAGGTTGACGGTTGAGGGGTAGTTTTATAATAATGTTAATTATGATTTGGTTTATGTACTTTTTAGGATTATGATTATGAGATTTATATGTATTATGTTATTAATGGTATTCAGGAGGAAAATAAGAAAAAAGCAAAACATTTATGAGTAATAAATATTTATAACGAGTAGATGAGTGTGTGTATTTGGGTAGTATGTTTGATGGAAACGGAAAGGCTGAGAAAAATATCGAAAGGAGGGTGACTGCAGTGAATAAAGTAAATGGCGCTTTAAATGGTGTATTATCTAACAGGAACTTGTCAACGGTGGCGAGATACGCGGTTCACAATGTACTGGTGTCGACAGTGATGAATGGAAATGAGGCCTGAAACTAGCAGAAGAGGAACGAAAGCAGACCGAATGCAGTAGAAATGAAATCACTAAGACGTATATGTACAAAATTAATTAATTTATTAATTTACACCCTTACAGGCTTTTACCAAATTGATTAGGTATAAGAAAAACACAAGCAGCTACACAAGTAACATGAAATATATATATATACAAATAAAAAGTAATTATATGGCTTTAAAAAACAAAATTAAATAACCAAAACAAACTATAAAAATTAAGGTTCACGATAGAAAAAATAACAAAATGTAGGTTTTGGTTTATGACAGTAAAGAGTGAAGAAATTATGAGAGAATGTTAAGCTGATTTTAGCATAGTGAATAGGGTTAAAAAAGGATCACGTAGGTGGTTTGGTCATATGAAACGAATGAAGGAGGAGAGAATGGTAAGAAATATATATGCCGCAACTGTTGATGGTACCAGAAAGAGAGGACGTCCGTGGAAGACTTAGCATGACCAGGTAAACCAAACACTGGAAGATGGTTATGTAAGAAGCCACAATAATCGGCGAGCTTATATGAGAAGATGTATGAATGTAGATGAGGTGAGAGTTGTATGTCAGGACAGAAGAGTATAATGATTTATCCTTTCTGACAACCTTTGCGGGAAATCGGTAAGTTAGTTAGATTTATGTATTTTTTATTGTGAGATTTGTGTGGCGTGCATTTTTAGAGTGTTTAATTAAAACAATTTAGATGAGAATATTAATAATAAATATTTAAAATCAAGTGTTAACGATCACGCATTTAAAAATTTCTAAGGAAATTAAGTATATAACAAATTATATTTTAATATTGAGAATTTTAATTATTATTAATTAATCTCAAAGATGCAATCAAATAAGAGATTTATACATCAAAGCAATATTATATTGTGCTATTTTCAAAGTAATCCAAGCACTTTTACTTTAAAAACAAGACTAACTTGATAGTCTCCTGGGACGAGGCTCAAAACCTCGACCACTATGTCACTGGCGAGCATCATAAAACTAGACCGAACAAGACCGCATTATTTTTTTAACCCTAACTCATAATATTTACATTTTGCCTTACTTCACATTATTTCTTTAATTGTGATCTCTAGATGACCATCCAATGTTAAGATAATAAATTAAATAAGGCTGTGGATTTACTTTCATGGTATCCACGCAGCTTTACTAAACTAATTTACGTGATTTAAAACTTTTGAAGAATTTAAATAGGCCTTTAGTTTAATCAATCATCTGGATAGAATTACCTATGTTAAACGTTACTTGATCCTGGATCTTTTATGTAAAGTAACTAGATCTAAAAAACAAAGTTGCGTTTCCTATATTTATTACAAGTTTTATCTCCTTACGTTAAGCATCTTAACATATTATGGAATAGATCTGGTCAAAATAAATAACACAGCGTCTTCTCCGAGTGACAATATAAACATGAAGATTAATAATAAATATATCATTTGCACATTATTTGTAATATTTGTAGTTTGTATCCTGCCTCAATATAAATCATAAAGAATAATGAATAATGCTTAAATGGTATTTTAATTAATGAACCTAATTAATTTTGATGCCTGCATGAGGGTAGGGTAAGACTAATTCTAATAATAAAATATTTTATGTTTCTTTAACCATCTCCTAACTTATATTTAAAACTTGATCTGTAAACCTAAGTTCCTATTATAAGATAATAATAAATACATACGAGTAAAATAGATTAATTTCAAGTATTCTTTTAAACTTCAATGATGTAAATATTATACGATATGTTCCAACGTTTTTTGGTATTTATTGCTTAGTCTTGAATTTTCCAAAAGGTTATACATAATTGACAAAGTTGTAATTATTTCGAAAACCGGTGTGAAAATTTGACCGATCGGTATAAAACAAAAATAATTTTTGTTTATTATTAAATTAAAAAATTATTTATCGTTACCTTAAATTATTTTTGAAACACCATTCAAAAGTTCAAAATTTCATTAATTTCCCTGGGAGTGTAGGCGAACACCTAGGGTATAAAGATACAGGAGAGAGACAAGAAAATGCCAGATGAAATGTGAGAAATGAACGTTGCCATCTGCGCTGCTCGCTGGAATTAGTATAGCTTGCCTGTTTATCCACACAAACTGTATAAATAGGGTGACTGCAAATTTTTAGTTTAAATATTCATTTAAAATAATAGCTCAATTTAGCATTTTTTAGTGTTAAGTACATCGTACGAGTAAACATTTTTTAGGAAATTCCTGTGGAAACTATCTATTTTTCCTCGTAATTATTAATTAACAGGTTTTATCAAAGTAAAAATGAATTGATAATTCTGACGTCTGCTATCAGTTTACTCAAAGGTATTTGAGATTCTGTAAAAATAAGGTAGATGGCACTGTCAAATGATGGAACGATTAAATGTATTAATATCAAAAAGGTAACATATAGGGTCGAAAATTGTCGCTAAAAATATTGTCGTTGTAGCTTAGTTGGATAAAGCACCTTCCCCGGTTAGGAAAGAGATCCAGTTTCGAATCCCGGTGGCGCAACAACAATATTTTTCGATGAAATTGATTTTATATGTATATCTTTAAAATTAATATATTTAATTCATATTTAAATTGATATTATTTTTTATTTTATTTTCTTTGATTTGTGTCAAAAATCCGGCGCCTGGGTTATAGAGATGACCGCCAGTGACGCTATATCCTGGTGCTTGCCGACAACCGCGCGCCAAGCTGACCACTGTGTTTCCGTCTCCAGCGCGCAACAGTTGTTCGGCTTTCACGCGTTCTTAAAATATCGTAACGTATAACCAAATAGCAGTTTGACAGTACTTACACATGAATAAATTTTGAATGAACTCATATTTATCTTCAACATATCTAACCTTCAATGTAAGATCGTGAATATATCATATTCATTAATTTATTACCTTTTAACCGATAACACCAAACACCAATTGGGCTGTATACAAAATACTTCAGGTAAGTGGTGATAAAGCATCTCCACAAATTTATTAATCCAAGATCAAAATACCTTAAGTAAATATTTGGTTTTGTTGTAAACGTGGACGTTTTCAATAAAAACATTAATATTTTATTTTATTTCCTTGTCTTTATTTTTCTCTCTATATAGTTTTTCATATAATATGTAAAATAATCATCACTTATATATAAATAAACAAAATAAAGGTGTAAGAACAAAAAATGTTATATTTAATATAATGTTGTATAATATATTATTTAAATTTGCATTTGGCGAATTAAATCTTGCTTACACAACCGGATTAAACAAAATTAATATATTTGATTACTTCATCAGCTGCTAGGATCACTTTATTATTTCCTTTGAAACACTTTTAATTATTTAAAATTAATATCAAATTCTAGAAAAGATTACAAATACGATTCTAAATAACCATTAAGAAATCAGAAAATATGATTTGTCTAATTTTACTTCAGCAAAGTCTATTTTTGATGGTCTTTTGATAACCACTTCTAAATAATAACATTTAAAACAGGTTACAATGAATATTATTTGCATTAGTATAATCCTGGAAGCGACAAAATATTTTTTCGATAAATTGATTTTTTCTGTATATCTTTCTAGTTAATTAATTTAATTTGTAATATTATTTCTGTAAATAAAGTGTAGATAGTAAGAGCACCCGGCACTAGAATGGCTGTGTATCTAGCCAGCCCCTATCACTTGTCTTCTCGAGGGATTATTTCGTTGGACATAATGCTTTTTGCGGGGATGTCTGCATATTATATTCTATGCGTGAAGCCTTTTCATCCCAGGCTTTAACAGTGACAAGTCTGTGTTCTATTTTCAGTCCAGGTGCCTTGTCAGAAATTGTATGCTTAATAATAATGATAATATATTCCTTAATGTATAAATTTGTGAAATTTTGTCACTTGTTCTGAATTTTATTACGGATCCAAAATAATTACATTATAATATTTCATTCAATCGCATGGATCAGGATAAGAAAAGTATTGAGCAATTATACCATCAATGGATTTTAAACAAATTAAAATAGATATTTAGTGTGTTGTTGAATTATAAAAATAATTTTATCATCGCTAACAACAGAAAAAATGCGAGCAAAATCACTGTTTTTTTTCACAAATCATTTTTCTATCCTTCCTCTAGTAATGAGAAAAAATGGTACTGTTGACTAATAGGTGTGATTGTGATTGGTATTCGATAATATCAGTGATTGAAAACTGTGACTGTGATCACAGTTTTATTACTAATTCGCACGCGCTGCGCGATATCACAATACACGGAAGAAATAAATATATAAAAAAACATAATTTTTAGCATATTTATTTATATTATTAAAATTTTATTTGCGTAAAAAACATATTCCTCCACAAATAATTAATATATATCTAATTTAATATCAGCACAGAGAGAATTAAAATGCTTTTAAAAATGTGAGTTTTTTTTTGGGGTCAAATTCTCAGCGTTTCTGGTGAAATGCGTAAAACGTTTTGGAAGAATCTATTAGATGGGGTTTATCACGAATTATAACGCAATTCTTTCATGAATATGTTCATCTTAACTGCGCATGTGCCGAATCACAGATCACAACCAAATATAAATAAATAAATCACGATATTCCTAGATATTCAATCAAAGATAGGGAGTGTGACTGAAAGGTTTCAGTGATTGACTCACGGTTCGTGATTTTAAGCTCATCACTACCTTCCTCTGCTAACCGATATTTGAAGTAGATCAAATTATACGTTTTTTTTCAAAAAGCGCTCAATACAATATTGATATCTAAATTTCAGTAAGTCTATCATAATATTTTCTTAGACGCAGACATTTGGTGATTCGACTAAAACTTTATTCGCCGACATGTTGAATATTTGTCTCAAAACGGATTTAATTAATTCATTTCTGCCATCCTATCTTCACACAAAGACAAGTGTGGCAACATTATTTGATATCTTTAGGAATATAAAGGGAATAAGACATCAAATATTCAACGCAGAACTCTCTTGTTAAGCTGAATATCTTCAAAATAATAATAATTATTGTTTCATATCGGCAGCAATAGTAGGTTCACAAATATAAAAGATGCCAACCGTTATTCTTTTCACATTTCATTAACAAAGTATATATATATACTTATTATCTTTATTTGATTAATACACGAGACTTTAAAGGTATAAAATTCAATTAACATTATGTAAAGGAGTGTGACTCAAATATGAAGTAGATACAGATAGATATAAATAGAAGTAGATTATACAACATAAATGTATATGATTGGAAAAACATTTTTAATTCTACGTATTTCTATTTTTAATACCACGTATTTACTCCGTTTGTAATACCCGTGTACTCCATTTTTAATACAACACATTTTTATTACTACGTATTTCCCTTGTGATGGACGAATTATTTGATTTAGTCAATCTTAAATTTGGTACCTACATATAGATTGTAAGAAGTGACAAAAATGTGATATTTTCACATGATTTTATGTATTTACATACAAATAATAATTATTACCTTAACAAAAACATGGAAAAAATCTACCCCTTTTAACCCTTTCCAAATTTAATTAAAAAGACAGCAAGTAAAAATTTTATTAACCTTTAGATTAAAAAAATACCCGCGGTCAAAAAACAAATTGCAAAAAATAAACATTTTGATTTTTTACTTGCGAGACTTTTTGAATGTACAGATAAAACATGGATTAATTATACACATACAAATATAAAAGATCCGCCCATACGCATGAATTCATGTCATTCCATGTTATCTGGAAATACTGAGGACGGAAAGAGTCCATGTCATTTCATGTTATGTGGAAGTACGGAAGGGTAAAACGAGGATGTACGTACGTTAATACCAAACTACACACTCCCAATTATCATCATTATCACGTGCCCATAATTCATTGAGAATGTTTATCTTTCAAAATTCTTGCATCTTTCTTAATATCTCCTCGAGGTATTTGTACGATCTTTAGTGTTAATACAAATTAAATGTATAAATTAGAAAGATAGATAAAATCAATTTGTCGAAAAAATATTTTGTTGCATCTGGGATTCGAACCAAGGACCCTTGTTATCCGGAGAAGTGCGCTGACCATTACACCATGTCAACGAAGTAATTTAACGATAAATTTTTGAAATTATATGCTTTACTTTCAACTTGATACTGTTATTCCATTTTTGGAAAGCAATTTATTTCATGTATACGGAGAATCTCTAATAGCTTTAAGTGAAACCCGATGAAGACGCCAGGTAATAATTAATTATTATATTTTATTAATTAAAACACATTATTCTTGTGAAGCTGCTGTTTTTCAGAACATAGATCTGTGATATTTTTAATGCAAATTAAATGTATCAATTTATCGAATAATATATATGTTTTTCAATTATTTTTGCGATAATTTGATGTTATCTGTTTATCTTTCTAATTGACATATTTAATTTGTATTAAAAATATCAAAAAACTATATTCTGAAAAACTGCGATTTCACAATAATAGTAATGTGTTCTTGAAATAAAAGATCTTCAGTGTAGTCACGATATCTAGTTCGTTGTAAAAAAACTTCAGCAATTCACACAATCAATACAAACAAATAACTTCTTTAGGTCTAGTTTATGTTACGATACTTTATTTGTTATGTTTATGGGGAGTCTAGCCATCAGTACTAGTCTCTCCACCTACGCGGCCGTATCGAGTGGGGTGCACTGACGGAAGACTACATTCCAAGTCCGAGCCAGTAGGCGATGATTTGGCAGCGCTCTTCACGATACCCGAGGCAACGCTAGTGACATATTTCACTTCTATAATTTTTTTTTCAATCGTATCTCGACAATTTGCATATCGTACTTTGTTAATTGTATAAAATTGTAAAGATTGTAGAAAAGACTACGACAAAAGGTGAATACTTTTTTGATTGACCAACTTCATCATCATTATTTTCGTACCCTATCCTAGGAGTCTCGACAATGCGCTTCCACCTTCCCTTGTCTTATACCGTTGACAAATCATGACCAAATCTGTCTTCGTACAGTTTTGTTGCTATTTTTCCCATCTTGACATCCTGGCATTCGCAAGACATGCCCAAGCCACCTTAATTGAGTTCTTTATATTTATAAAAATAGAGGTTCCATGCCGAGGGCATCCCTTTTATCTGTACTGTTCACTCGGAACTGTTAGTATCCTGCTGTACCCTTAAGATCTTACTGTTTCCGAAAGAAGAAACCAGTTTGGATTTTTTTATGAACGCACAAGTTAATTCGAAGCAATTCTTACGCTTTTCACACGAATTTCCATTGGCTTTTCAGTATTATTTTTTTTATTCTACTGTACGTAAATTCCTTCCACGTATTAAACTTAGTGAGAGCATTTGTATTGCATTTAACCTTCTCTGTTGTATTCAAGGTAGGATTCCTTAATCTTGAAAGTAGACAGAAGATTAGATATTTTTTCATCGAGCAGGCATAATAGTATGTACTTACTATGATTATAACTCACTTTTATTTTGGTTATTGCATCGAACGGTCGAGTTTACTCGTCAGTTTAGAGCAGGATTTAGGAAAAAAGGCTCTTGAGAATGAGTAATGATATTTACTCGAAACATCAGAAGTATAAAAGTCCTTCTCAGGGCTATTTGATGCGGGTTCCTCCAGAAAATAATCCGTTATATATACAGGATGTAACAGACCTAGCCCACAATATTTAATAGGTGGATATCTGACTAAATTACGAGTCGAAAATTTTCAAGGAATATGTTCAAATTCTGCACCGTTATGGAAAATATTATTATATTAGATTCGAAATTTATCCATTACGCTTTATTTTTATTTATGTATTTTTGCTTTAGACCCTCATTAATCTAACAAAAAATAGTTCAGTTGCTCAAAATTTGATGATCTTTAACTGTTTGCACTCAATATAGTTGTAATTTGTAATCAAAAAAATATTTCAATTAACCGAAATAACCGCATAATTACGTTTTTTTTAAATGCTCGTATCTCTGACATGATTGAGATTAGGCACATATTCCTAGAATATTTTCGACTCGTAATTTAGTCAGGTATCCATTCGTAAAATATTATGGACTAAGTCTGTTACATCTTGTATATTGTTTTAAATGAACGTCGGCTATTGATATATTGATGTAAGGAAAAAAACGCATTATATTTACTTTTCACAATTTCAAGATTGTATAATGTAAGTGATATAAACAATGTTACCTTTTGACTTTTTCAATCGGTCAATTTAAGTAGTACTCTACTTATCACAAAATGAGTAGACGCCGGCATCCAGGCTGAAAGTAGTAAGCGTCGTCACAGCTGTGTGGAGCAATGATATAGTGACCTCCATTTCCATCATCTGATTTTAAAACATTAGCATACGCTACGAGTTTACTTCGCATTGGATATTGAATATTTGAATATAGAGCATAATCATGCCAAAATAGTATTGGCATTAATTAAGACGCTATGTATATATTAGGTATATAAATTCATCTACGGTTGTTAATATTTGCTCATCCGTTAGAGATTCCAGTTACATCCATTAGAGTATTCAGAGACTGAAACTTAAAATAATAAAGTTTGTAATGCTATAAAGATATTAGTAAACATGTCAAAAAATAATGTATGTAATTACGTAATAATTATGTTTTCTTCTTCTTCTTTATCGACCTCGTAGGAATCGAAAGTTCATGACTGCAGTCTCCACAGAGAGCCGTCTATCCATCAATATTACTATTGTGACTCAATCTGCTGGGCAGTCACCTACTATCTTCACATTATTCGACCATTTACATCATGGTCCTTCTCTCGGTCTTGACCATGTTAATGTGTACACCAGATCGTTGTGTTCGCTACAGGACTCATCTACTCCTGATGTATGTCCTGATCACTGCAACCTTCATAGTGCAGAGGAAGACGGAGGGTTGAAATAATAATTATAAGTGATTACCATTATTATCATTAGCTGTCATGTTGCTAATGATAATGATTCAGCATCGAACCGTGCTTGAATTTCGGAAAGACGCAATAAGCACGTCCAACACCCCTCAGCCGGCCATAGACCAGTCCACTCGGGCATTCGGCTGGATTCGCAGACCCGAAGGGCAGCGTACTGACTTACCGACAGAGAGTGTCGCGCAACGGCCAAAGAAAGGATACGTTATTCACCCGGGAAGCGATCGCTCGTCTAATAGAGATTATAAAGTCGCGTGGGAAACGGATCCTTTGAATTATCACCGAAGATGTATCGCGATATCCGACGAGGTAGAAAGAAGGAGATCCTTATATCTATAATTGCACGCGAGTGTTTGCTCCGGTCTTGGGCTCCGTTTGAAATAGTGGCGTCGCTCCGAACGTTCGAGAATAAATATTCTTGAACATCTAAGCAAATAAATTTAGAGATCGGATACTACCACCGTGCGTTTGCCTTACAACGCGGAGGATAGCTTCTTAATCGTGAATTTCGCCACGTCAGTGTGAATAATAAGCAAAGTGCAATAGAATTTTGAGGCATCCGAAATCATGTTTTAGTGAACGTTACGACCGCCAGCGCCGCCGAGCCGAGCCCGTGCACGGCTTCAAACGAAATCCCAATTTGACTTGTCACCGGAGTCTCTCTTCGGGTTCGAAATATCTATCCTACCGGAGGTGGACCTGCTGCTTATCAGGAGACGCGGGAAAGACCAAGGTATGTTCCAGCCCATCGATAGCTAAACCCGACATATTAATCTGGAAGTTAAAATTATGACATGACGTACCGAGTTCATCGTTGTTTTCCCCCGATAGTTATAGATCAACTTGTTTGTTTCTTTGACGACATATCAATGTAACGGATTATTTTTTGAGGGAACCCGCGTCAAATAGTCTTGAGAAGAACTTTTATACTACTGACGTTTCGAGTAAATATCACTACTCATTCTCAAGGGCCTCTTATTTTGAATCCTGCTCTAAACTGACGAGTAAACTTGACCCGACCGTTCAAGGCAAGAATTAAAATGAAAGTTAGTTAAACTTGCCGCATAAAATAATATGTTATCTTTTACCCGTGAAAACCTTATATGTATATAATAATATACCCACTATTTACCCACACGATTGTGACTTGAGAATCATATTCAAATTATCGAGATTATTCATCCGTAAGTTGTCATTGTTCATTATTAATACCTATATGGTCGCTAGCGCGTGAGAATTATCCTTCACTCGCCATATTTACTGGTCGTTTATGATAGTACAGCGAAATAATTAATTTTGCACAGCCAATACAAATATTTATGATTCTCAAAAAGATCTGCGTAATGAAACAATTTTAACAGCCTGCTCAGTTAGGCTGGAATGGAACCGCATTATTATTTAATGTTTTGCAGTTTTTATAATCTTGCATATGTGTAGCTCTTTATATTCTTATTTGGAGTTGTGTATTTTTGCTTTAATTAATTTGTTAAATTGTATTCCTTTAATTTTATCGCAATTGTATAATATTTTCCATAAATGTTTATTAAATTGTTTTATTATCTTTATTATAATGTATATGTATATAATATATACGGAACTGGCGTCTCTTCTGGGTTAGATTACGTTTTTTATAGATGGTTATTTGGCCGACGTTTCGGTATGGTAACACGTGCCATTGTAAAGGCGTTGCCTAAAAAAAATATATACACGTTTTTTTTGGAGGGAACAATGGTACGTGTTACTTCAATAACTCACGTTTCTTAAAGCTATAAGTATACTTATAATATGAAATAGTATTCTTCGTTATGACTCTGTTACTAACCACTAACAAAGTTCGTTAAAATTTGAAAATGGATCTACCTTTCTTAATAATCGGCTGTTATGTGAAGACATGTCTCTAGTAAGCGCCCTTTACGCTAACAATATATTGTATCCGTTAGTCTAACATACATTTTACATACATACATATAACATACGTTCCATTTTTGATTAACAAAAAAGCTTTTAACCAAACCTTTGGGAAGTTTCTTCAGTCAAAAGTTGCCACATGGCCAGCGCCTCCATTGATCATACGAGCCGCATGCGCGCTAACCGTGTTGTGAATCAGAAATCCCTTTATTCAATAGTATTGTGCTGAAACCGCCGTCGGGTTTTGGACCAACCTTTTGCATAATACGTACGCCTTTCATCACTCTACTTACGCCTTTGGGGCATTTAATAAAAGTTTATTGGAATCTTTCAATGTAGTATTTGAGCCCGCCTTCATTCTAACGAATTGTATCTTAAATTCTGACTAAGTTATTTATAATATTACAATTAATTTTAATTAAGGACATTATTTTGAATCGTTACAGTACCTAACTTACTTAACTCCTTTTTGATAATAAAGTTTGACAAATATCTGAAATTGTATTAACTTACATATAATTTTGTTAACCAAATAAAATTTAATTAGAGTATTTTTGATATTAAAGAAAATTTAATAATTTTCGTTTTCTATTATAATTTATAAATGCCTACATATTTTATTGAAGTTAACGAACTCCCGTGAGAATGAATCAATTTTATATACAATTCAAGTGTGTGATCGTTCGGGTTTACTTCGATTAAAAAAAATCTAATCATTTTGAGTATCAGATGTGCAAATTCCTCCAATATTCCCATATATTGCCCTTCCCGTTGGTGATGCGGATCTGATCTCAAAAATAAAGCGGGATTCTTATGTGGATTAAAGTAAAAATTAAATTAATTAAATTGAATAAATGTTACTTACATTTCTAGTACATTAAAGTTTTTATGTAAAATAGTATTCACAATATGAAAAATACAGAAAGAATTTAAATTTAAATGAATTAAGAAGAAATTTAAATTTATACACAAGTTTCTGTATTATACTAGTAATAAAACCTTAGTATTTTTTAATAAATAAAAAACTGTGTATTATTAAACTATAAATCAACATATGTAATAACACAAAAAAATTGTTTAAGTTAGAAATTTCTGTTTAATAAAAGTCAACGTTGCCTATAAGCATTTTCAATCAAATTTTATTAATTTGTTATGCTCAACATTTTATAATTCCTTCTAAGGACTATCAAAATTTTTCCTCAACATATTTTGGGGATGATTCAATTTAACATTGAACTGGTGTATTTGAATCTTTATTTATTTATTTATTATGAGTTTTGTGTTCTTTTCGGTATCCGGAAAGTATCAACCGAAATAAACGTTATACCACGGACCACAATTATATTATTTCTGCATCCTCAAAAGACGAACCGATATTTTTTTATACACCACTAACCACACATGGACGCCAATGCAGGAATTAATTAGTTCTCTGACAGTTTACATACGTGTGTTACAAAACAATAAAAATATAATTTTATGAAATAACGAGTCACGTTAAATATAACTTCAAATAAAAAATGTGTTTTTTTCACATTGCTGGTTCTGGCGCTGAGCCCTTCAATTGACGCTAAGTTTATTTTATTAAGACAACTGATAAAAGTTAAATTCATCATTTATTTCTTAATCAAAACAACAAAATAAAACAGATCCCTTGTAACACAATTAGGGCAGCGCGGATGTTGTATCCATCGAAAGTTTTCCTTTCCCAAACTTGGGAGCGGGATCCTCAAATGGTACGCATTATTAACTAATCTTGAACTTGAATTAGACGAGAGCGCCTCTGACGACGATCCTGCTAAGGTACTAAAGTACTAAAGCCTTCAGCTCGGCAATTATTCATCTGGAGTTGGATTATTCAAGGTGTCACATTGAAGTACAGCTGAGTGGTGTGGTGCCCAATTTTGAATTCCTAACTACAAACATCATCATGTAAGTGGTTTTCGGTGGTGTCGATTTACATTGCCTATGAACGACACGAATATCAAAAAACTGTTTTTAATAAATTCAATAACAATATTAATACACATTAACTTAACATTAATTAACACATTTAATACTGCCACAACACATTTATCTCAGGAATAAAATAATACAATTAGCTTCCACAATTTATTACTCATAACAGAAGCAAAACCAAAACCATGCTAAATAAAAACAAATATATATTTACTATTTTTAATACTATATTATTTTACAACACTGCATTTAGTCTCGCCAATTGTTATACTATACGGTTTAAATAAAACAAAATCATTTAATAAATTGAATTAAATTAAATTAAATGCTGTAACTGATGCAAACTTTCTAATATGTCAAATTTAATTTGTATTTCAAACGATGATGAAAAAAAAGATCATGATAAAAAAAAATAATGTAGATAAAAAGTGAAAAATCTTTATTTCACATTTCAGTTTCATTTATATTATAAGATCGCTGGTAAACATAAGAAGCTGTGATAACAATACAATTTTTTTAACTATTATATTCTTGTCACGTACCTATATACATAATATTATGTATTATGATAAAGAAATAATGTTACTAACTATAATGAAATAAATACCGGAATGGTTCCAATTAATTTTACATTATATTCGACCATTGCTATCAACGATTACCTCCGCTGAAACTGTACCTAGATCAGCTAACTTATTATTTTATTAGTCGTATTAGGCTTAAATATATATTAATAATGCCAAATAATAAAATAATTTGTTTCTTCAATATTTGCAATAATTAGAGTTCCTTAAACAAAATATCTTAAGACCAATTCTTTATTTTCATGGTGTTTATTTGCAATGTACATAAATGAATATAAGTTTAATGAATACTTATTTTAACCCAAGGAAAATTTATATTTTTGGATACGTAAACATGTTTATATGTAAACTACGTTCAAAATATTAGAAATGACATCAACGTGGCGTCTATTTCATAATAGTTAGTACTTATACACATGATTTTAATCAATTTACTTTTTCAAAAGTTATATAGAATTTTATGTAAAATAAAACATTGACAAAAATGTTCATCGCTTAAAAGACTTATTGAGGGAGAACACGTAAAACGTAAGCTTAAGTATGTACAAATTAAGGTTTTGTAAACAGCTTACTAAAGAAATGTTATTTTTACATTAATGTAGTCATTATTTTCTCCTTAAATAATTTTGAATTTTTTAATCTACTATGACCATCATAGAATGCATCGTATTTTAAATATTTTTTTAATATAATATTATAATTCAAGACTTTTTAATTTATACATAATAATTTTCAACTGTTTAATTTAATTTAAGATCGAGTTTTATTTGTAAGAAAGTCTCAAATGAAAGGCTTTTAAAGTAATGTTTGTCATTAAATTTTGAATAGAATGCTTTTACAATATATATATTTATTTTCCTTCATAATTATACATAGTATATAAAAGTAAGCATACTTATATATATATTTAAAAAATATGATATTGAGCTATATTAGCTAATGCTGATTATTACTCCGTAAAAGGTTGGCATATATTCGAATATGTGAGAATAATATTTTTTGTAGAATAAGTAGAAATGTTATTTTATCTTTTATATTCAGTTATTATTGTATGTCTGACCTTTCTGGTCGACGTTTTCAGATATGCACGGCAGATTAGTATAGAAAATCGATTCTGAACGGCCGTGAAAACCTAAGAACATATAATTTTATTGTCAAAAAGTTAAAAAGAGCGGTAGTTTGTATTTTTGGCAGTTGAAGTTAATTTTTGTATCCATTGGTATATACATATATCCAAGATTCTACTTTTTTTATTTGTAAAAATCACATTTATAATTAATTTATACAACTTTTGGTATATTTATTCACAATACATAAAACTGTTATGACAATCAGATAATAGAATTGTTATTATTCTGTTATTCTGCCAAAATGTTCATTATTACATCCACAGCTGAAAATATTTATATAAACAATGAACATAAATAAATATTCGTATTATATTAAATCCTTAGTAATACCTGACTTGAAGCACTCCCCCAAAAAGTCTAACATTCTCGGGCGAATGCAACCAGGCATTTTTTCGCAGTGGCATTGGAAAAACGTCGCCTTTGTTCGCCAGTAAATTGCCATCTGCCGTTTTCACAAAGCCAGTTATTTTTCTACGTCAGTTACAAACTAGTTAACCGTACTTTGTCTGACCGTGGCGCGTTCATTATCTTCTCTCGGGGGCTCGGTCGGACTATCGGCCCTTCCCTTTATGTTTCAGGATCATATCGCGTATAGTCCGTACATAATATACGTGTACCATTCGTACTCGTATATACGCTCGATCCTCATTCAACTACCCATACATAGATGCGGCTGAACGGTTACCTCAGCATGGCTCGAAACGATGGACGGTGTTCACAAAAGAAACTCTGGGGCTTTGTAAACTCTTTTTTAATCTGCCTTGAGACAGTTCAATAATTAGGTAGACAGATACAGTACCTACCAAATGTCTATCCAGATAGTACTTTATTTAAAATCAAACAACATATGTTACATTTCTAGAATAACCTGTAAAATCAATTTATTTCACGGAGAAAAAAATAAATGACGGTACTCCGAGAAAATAACTAGTTCATGGTTTTTAGAAAATGTCAATAATTCAGAACTTGAAAAAAATATATGTTTTTAAATTTTTCGAATTTCAAATCAAAACATGATGGTTATTAATGACTAAAAATATGAAATTTTCAATAGAAAGTTTATTTTATATGATACTAGCTGAAGTACCCGACGTTGCCCGGGCTTTACACAGAGTAAAGTCTTTTAATTTAGGAGGATGGGGTGGTTTTTATAAATCTCATCTACACAGTAATTCTCCACTTACTTTGATCGTCAAGTGTGCAAAATTTCATCAAGCTCGGAATAAAACTATAGATTTGTATAAAAAACAAACAAACAGATACTTTCCTTTATATATATAGTAATCCAAAATCTATTATTTATTAAATCAGAGTTAAAAAAAGTTATATTATGTTATCGCCTATAATTGTATGTATTTTAACAATTAATGTGTTAATTACATAATGATAACGTGCTTAATACAAATATATTTGTAATGTTACATTATTAAACATGCTTGTTGATTTGTGGTTAAGACGTTTAGTGATCATTTAGTGATCCAATAGTCGTAAATTCGAGCCTCTTTCGAGGAGACTAGCAATTTATAATTTATTTTTATAACACAAGCTTAGTTTTAAAGTAGTACGAATATTGATGTGACACATTTTCCGTGTTCCAACTAAAACAAAATAAATTAAAATTAAACAAAAAAAAGGAATTGATAAATAATCGGACGCACACACACACACACACACACACACACACACACACGTATATTAAAATATTACATTTTATTATTATTATTAGTGGTTATCTGGATGTTCTTATGAATTGGCCCCCTTCTGCTTTTCATAAAAATATTCAGCTAAACTGCCTAGGACATTTATTAAGAACGCTGCCGTGTGATAAAAGTTTATTCCTGCTGACAACAAGAAAGGCTGGATCCACGGTGGGAGAATGTACCGGTGGTAGCAGTTCAAGATGGATCGACAAGACCGAGGTGGATTAAGAAGTTCTTGCCAGTGTTAATGGTCAAATATATAAGAATAACAAGTTGAAATAATGAATTATTTTTATTCTTTAACCTATGGATTCTGAACAAATGGATCCATAAAGTTAAAAATGAAGCTTGTGAGTAGAAGGGCACCAGTTGAAGCAATGTAATCAACAATTTATAATATCATTAATTATTGTTGTTATTTTTGTATAAATAAAGACAGTAGTTTAGTTTACTATCTTGCATATCCCTTTTTGGATAGAGGAATAGCGCTCCCACAGCACAAAGTCATGAATAATGGTAATTATTCATGTCATGTACATGTGTAAGCAAATTAGCTATCTGCCAATAACCATATTTTATGGCGAGTCTTCAAAACATCTAAAAACTATCTGCGAAAGATAAAACTTCGGCCTTATGAGGGAGGTGCTGAAATATGAAATCTGTTTGAGTAAACAAAAAGTTTTCCCTTGGAAGAAAATCTCATGATGATAAAAAAATTCGAAAGTTGAGAGTCATTTGTTTTTAGTAATGGAATTTTAATGATGTCTTGATGTGACTTGAGAGTCTGTGAATAGTCTGCGATGGAAGCTAACTTTTTACATCAGGTTTCAAGTATTTTAAAACTTTATCCATTTTTCAGTCTTCATCTGTTGATGTCTGTATTAATCACCCAAATAAAATTGTGAAGATGAAAGATCGTTCTTTCACCTACTTTAATATATACGTATATAATCTTTTTTTAAAAATATATTTGTAAAATGTATACATTCTATACCGATACTTCAATAAGACGTAGTTTACCACAATTAATGACGTCATTCTATTTTTGCAGTTTTTCCGTGTTCGAAAACGAACACAATTTTTTTAATTTAACAAAAAACTATTTGATTTTTGGTTTAACGGTTTACTTGTATTTTTAAAAATACTTAAAATATGTTTAACTGAATCCATGTAGCAAACGTTTAAATCATATATAACATTATAACATTATATGACATTAGAATTTTTTTAATTGTAGTAATAATAAGTCTTTATTACTAAAAGGTCGATTATAATTTTAGATAGTTAATTCTATGGAGAGAATATATGTCACATTATTTTCACGTTTGTAAATAAAATAAAGCACATGCTGTAATAAATTTATATAAAAATGAAATCATTTATATTTGAATCTTCGTCCTAATTTAACATTGAATAAATAGAAGTCGCGAGTAAATTTTATAGTTTTGATATTCCGCGTCAATTGAAGCGTCGTGGCGATTGTTGTATTGGTTTAATTGCGGTTTTTTTTATATTGGGAAATGGATATTAAATGTATTAGATCTGAAATGTGCATGACACGGGTTAATCATCTAGTTTATTCATATTTATATCTTAGAAATGCATTTTTTATTTATCTTCATCTGGGAATATACAATTCATACCTTGCTTTCTCCCGACGCACTAGTGCGCGAAAGTAGTAACAATAGTTCGCAATACATCATTATTACAAACACGAATTCAAACATTTTCCGCAATTCCCTTCATTTACATAATTACCGAACCTGATTTTTACCCGTTCCCGAAATTTCCCGGTGGGATGGTGCGGGGCGAGGTCGGTTGTTATGTGGGTCAGAGGGGAAATGTTCACATTAATTAACAAACTAGTGTTCGGGACGCAAACAGTTGCGGATGTTTGGATAATCTAATTAGTTCATTTCATATAATTTCCAATTCGCCGTGTCACGAATGACGCTGCAAAATGCAACATCGCGGGTTATAAGTACTGTTTTATTATTTTGAAATTAGAAACTGTGCCCGATATATTCAATAAAATGCCTAACTCCGGTGGTAAATAACTAAAAAAAAAATTATATTAACACGTGAAAAACACTATTTTCATAAAGAAGTTCCATACTATTAATCCGATCTAGCTCAAATACTGTACCTTATTATAGCATACTGTTATGGTTATTAAGTCATATTTTGAATGACCACAAATTTGTCTATAATGAGTAACGTATACTATAATAAATATTGACTTAAATTTCTTTCAAGTTATTTAAAGATGTCAATTTTTTAACAGTTATGTTAGGTACCTACTAAATTTCATAACCATCGAATTTTATTATGTATGTATGTATTTTTAAAATACTCGCCATGCCCTTGTGAGTTTTTAACTCGATAATTTAACTTTTAAAGTGTTATAAAAAATTTTTTAACAAAAATGAATTCACCTATTTCGTATTCATATATGATAAATCGGGTTAACAAAATCTTCTATTCAACATAAAATCATCAAAGGTTTTATCATAATAGGATTCGGCCATGCTTAATTATCAGTGAATAATTTAATAATCATTTTCTAAACGTTTTAATCCAATCTAATTAATTTTACTCATTCGTTAAACAATAGGAATTTATGTTATTTTAATTAAATCATAACCTCTGTGGCTCTCCGGTGTCCATTTGCGTATACAAAGTCAATAACTTTTATGTTCTCCATCCCGATTGCTGGGTAAAAGTTTGGATCGTGCCTTCATAATCCGGTAGCTTTTTGCGCCCTCGGAACACCCTCTCGCCTGGCCGAACTTTGCAAACATCCCTATCAATCGTACGCCGGCCGCATGAGTTTCCTGTTTGACGTTGTCCGGAATTTACATATTGCCCATCGGCGAAACCTTTGACCGGGACACGGAAACTTCTCGCGCGGGGTGTACCTTCCTACCTGTTTACAGAAGGCTGCACGCTGCCCCGAGCCCCTAATAACGAGGACGGTCATTTGCATACATTCTTGATTAACTATGTAATCCAGAAATAATTATATTTTTATTCTAGAGTCAAAATAACGAACCCTTTAATACTATCGGTGTTTATTATGAACAAATACTAAATTGTTTATTTAGAAACAACGCAACGTAGTTATATAAAAAGATTCAGCCGTAGCTCAAACAATATAATTTTTGTTAAATATAAGAGAAGGTCTAGGTTAGAATCCCGGTAGGAACTATAATATTTTATCGATAAATTGATTTTATGTATATCTTTCTAAGTGATTTATTTAATCTGTATAATACTAATAATCGCTAGAGAGAATATAATGCAACGCTCTTCTTTCCTGGCACACCACTCTTGCTTCGTCCACTTTCATATGTCTTCTCATGAACACACCTCGGTTGTTGAAACTTTGAAACAGGGCCGTTCTCCAGAACTTGGTTATGCCAGGTCTTCCGTGGGCGTCCCCTGTTCCCATTACCTTTAACATTATATATTATCTTTATCATTCTCTCCTCATACATTCATACGTTCCAAATCATCTTAGCGACTCTCTTTATTCAATCGATTATTCTACAAGCAGTTCTACATTTGCACCAAATTTGTTCATTCCGAATTAGTATATACATATATTACAGATCTAGTCCATAATATTTTATGGATAAATGACCAAATTACGAGTTGAAAATATTAAAGGAATATGTGCCAACCAAAAAACCGTAAGTGTGTGATTAATTGAAAATTTTTATTGATTCCAAATTATATATTGAATACGAAAATTTAATGATTATTGGTTTTCGAGCCGCCAGACTATTTTTTGTAAAATGATTTAAGGCCTGAAGCAAATATATAGATTAATAATGTATAAATTTTGCAAATAATTATTTCAAAGTACGTAGACATAATGTTTAACATGGTTTAAATTTCAAACAATAATATTTTCATAATGGTGCAGAATTTTCACATATTCCTTGAATACTTTCAACTCGTAATTTAGTGAGGTATCCACCCATAAATATTGTGGACTAGGTTTGTTACATTCTGTATATATTCGAGAGCTAGTCAAAAATAATCTATGCTTTCGCCATACGACTGCGGTCACGTACAAAAATTTGATCCCGATTGCTTAATTTGCCTTTCGACTATTACAGTGTAAACATTTTCACTCCGCTAGCAGTTTGCGCTAAGGAGTAACAACGATCAGTGATCTGATTTCTATGGTCGGAGGGTGTAAAAGGGGCATATTCATCGTAGACTTGATCACAACACGGGGACAATACTTTATCACGTAAAAGTGTTTTTTAAATGGATCGAGAAGATTAAAAGTGGCCAGAAGAGTGTTATGCATGAAGAGAGAGTAGAACAGAACAGAAATCTCGAACACGAACGACATGATTTAGCAAGCTCGCGAGATGGTTCTAGCGAATAGGCGAGTTACTATCGGTGAGATAGCGTTTTCTTTGAACATCAGGCATGGTTCTGCCCATCAAATCATCCACATAGAGCTTGGCTTGCGTAATATTTTGTGTAAATAAAAACGAAAAATGTAGATAATTTTTGACTTGACCTCATATGTATATATATATACATATTTACTTATTCCCGTTTCTGTTTCTCTTCTGTTGATCCTCCGTTTCTACCTCTCCTGTATTTCACTTAATTATTATTCTTCTTTCGTTATCATCATATCTTTCATCAAAGGAATTTCTCCATTCCTCTTTGTTCACCTGTTTAGTCCCTTTGCATCCCATTCAGGCAACGGAGTTGTGATATACCAATACTCTATCTCCCCTCTGGGTTGTGGAATGTTAGGTACGTGTACATACATGGTAAAGACCCCTTCATCTGTGCACCTGGCCCGGCAAGAATGTTTCTCTCAAACACCTTCGTTCAGAGCTCAGAGTCCAGGTTTCAGCTCGGTATATCAACATTGATTTAATAATATTTTTTTATAGATGAACTTTGAGTTTACGTGATATTCGGTGAACTTTAAGTCTTTTAAGAGGCCAAAATATTTTATTTCATCTACAATTTTTGTTTCCGTTTTCTCAATTTTTAAACTATTCTACATATGTTTTAATACCTATCATATCCAATATTAAAGTATATTATTTCCTCTACGTTTGTAAAAATATTTAAGTTGTCATATTTTTGTTAATCATTCATATGTGAGTAGAATATATTTTGTACTAAACAAATATCAGATATCCCACTGAGATAAAGCTAGTTTTTATTATATTTAATGGAAAATATATGGATATATGAGGTTTTACAGGGCTTACGACCTGTTTTCGATTGACTTAAGTGGTCACTTTATATAAATATAACGTTCACCAATTCTCACCCCTTCAATCTCCACATTTATCAAATTTTTGAAAGTTTTATATATGTTAATATGTGGACTCGCTGCGAGTACCTCTACACTATCGCCATCTATGGACCAAATTTAATAATTAATTTTCCCATTTTTAAACAGCATATATGTCATCACGATGAGAATCTGATTTTTTCAAAATTATTTTAAGCCCCGTAATTACCCCATACTTCCATATATTTTCCATGAAATATAATAAAAAAATAGCTTTGTCTCTGATATTGATATAATAGATATCTGATATTTGTTTAATAACAGTGCCTTTGTAGGTAAAATCCAGTAATTGTGTGTTCTTGGACATATTCAAGTATTGCTAATATGTTTTGTACCGCTTGTTTCCCTATTAAATTAAATAATATAAATTTAAATGGCCAATAAAAACTTTTACTAATTAAACAATACAAACATTATAACGGTAATCTTGTAATAACATATTTTTAATATTTGTTTCGCAATAACATTGCGGTTATACATTTTAATAAATTTATACAAAATTAATTGTAACAATTATTAGTAATAACACACGATTACAATAACACTAATAACAAAAAAAAAATGATAAGGTAAGAACGTACACGTAAGTATCTTTGTAAAAGAGAAGAATAATAAAGAAAAAGAGAAGAAAATGTGGTATGTAGGTATGCTTGTGTTTAACATTTGTGTGCGAACGTGTGTAGAACTGTGATAACACATTATATTTCATTGTAATTAGCTGAAGTGAAGCAAGATATTGAATTTCGTTGGAGACATGCTTATGAATTATTTAGTACACATTAATTTTAAACCGATGTAATATAATATTTGAGCTATTTGCTTTTGTATCTCTGTGCATGGTAGTGTGAAATCTCGATTGCGTGTGTGTTTTCTGTTTTGTCTTTTGAATAGAGATTCCTATTTTTATTATATCATTGTTAAAAACATGTAGGTTCAATCAACATAATGTATGATGTGTGCCGGTACTAATTTATAAATGAAAAATTACACCATCTATATAGAAAAAATTACACGTCTTCACTAAATATAATAATATAGGTATTACTACAGCTAACAAATAGACACAAAATGTATGTTGAATTATTTTCCATAATAATATTACGCTTCCTCATCTATGTCTATGACTTTATGGATGTAGCGGCCGTGGAGGCTTCGGTAGTGTCATTTGTGGCTGGAAAGTGCTTGCTTAAACAGCTAGGTATGTGAGATGTACCAGGGCAAAAACTTATTACTTAAATATTTTCTCATTTATGTATCCCCGGTGGCGCAACAATAATATTTTTCGATAAAATTGATTTTATATGTATATCTTTTTAATTAATATATTTCATTCATATTTAAAATATCACAGACCTATTTTCTGAATAATTACAACTTCACAATAATAATGTGTTCTCCTAATAATAAAGTTGTATCAATGTGTCCAAAATTTAATAAAAATAAATTGATAATTCTGGCGTTTGCTATCAGTTTACTCAAAGGTATTTGAGATTCTGTAAAAATAAGGTAGATGGCTCTTTCAAATAATAGAAGGATTAAATGTATTAATATCAAAAAGGTAACATATAGGTTCGAAAATTGTCACTAAAAATATTGTCGCTGTAGCATAGTTGGATAATGCACCTTCCCCGGTTAGAAAAGAGATTCAGGTTCGAATCCCGGTGGCGCAACAACAATATTTTTCGATAAAATTGATTTTATATGTATATCTTTCTAATTAATATATTTAATTCATATTTGAAATATAGATTGCTTATCTGCTAGTTACATATTAATATACATTAAAAAAATAGGAGGTATAAATTTAAGGGCAAGAAAATGGTGTGTGTCCATAGACGAGATTTTAATAAAAATATTGTCTTTATAGTGTTAATCCTTGAGACATGGATTTTACTCCCATGAGATTCTTTAGACACCATACTCAGCTTTTGTAGTTCACCGTATATACGCTAAGTCTTAGAGATTCGTACCTCAATTCGTACCTCGCACGTCAAATGTCAGTCTTTTGACTGCTGATGTCCAATGGATAAATTTAAATCTTCCCTGGAACAGTTAAAAAAGAAAAAAAATTGTAATTTAATACCTTCTGCTTGTTTAATTCACATAATATAAAATAGTTATATTTATTCATACTTCAAAGCGACGTTTGTACGCACATGACGAATTTTGCTACCAAATCGAACGCCGTGTTCATGTCAGTCTTATCAAACTCAACCGGTGATTTCTAAGTTTATTTTCAGATCAAAATCTCAACACGTACACGGTACTGAGATTTATACAATAATTAAATGATTAATAGTAACTAGGTGAGGTTTCTTATAATAAAAAAATCTCTGATATTTATCTCATTGTATCTTATTCCGCAGGCATAAGTCATAAGAATTTACTATTTAAACCTACAGCCTCCCTACATTATCACTAATATTTATTTCGCACGATATCATAGTTCACCTAGTATGCACTACTTTTTTATTAATTCTGTATAGCATTTGTAATTTTGAGTGTTGAAGTATAATAATCTATTATAAGAAACCATATTAAATTGATATCAACCATTCCTTGCATAGTATTGTGTACAAATTACGACAGCGATCACGATCAATATTTAGACTAAATAAATGTCATTTAAATTTACCTACAAAATTTAAATTTTAACCAAAATGTGTGAATATTTTGAAAATCCTAAGAGGCCATCATTCTCAGTAATGAAAATAAACAATACTGTTCTAACATACAGTTCACAGGTTTCAGATTGAGTTTCTTCTTCTTCTAGTACTTCTCAAATTAGTGATGGCAACGTATTTTGCAATCAAACAAATAATAGATTTCTCATAGAGACGAAGATATTTTTTATTAATAGTAAAATATGGAAGTATGGGTAAAGGGCTTACGACCTGTCTTCGGCTGGCTTAAGTGATCACTTTACACAATGTAACGTTCACAATTTCACACAATCAACCTCCATGTCTATGAAATTTTTGAATGTTGTATATGTATTAATATGTGAAAACACAATGTTTAATAACAATGCCTTTATAGGTAATATCCAATATATCCAGTAATATTGCTATTTTGCAATCCTTTACATTCCACCGACCCGTGTCGTTCGTGTTCTGTCCCTTGTAATTTTTAACCATAACATTCGCTATCTTTTGGTGTTCTTTCTTCATTCTATTTTCCTTAGCATAATCTTTTGGACCATCTTGCACTAATCGTGCCTCATTATGCGGCCAAGGTATTAGAATTTTCGCTTCTTGATACTTATCATTACCTAATCTCTATCTAGTCCGGTTCGATTCAGCACATCTTTGTTTATCACTCTATCCTAGAGATCCTTAAATGCGTATATAGAATCGTATTTCTAATGTTTCCGTAAATACCTTTTTAGTAAATCGCTTAATTTCGTCACAAATACGTAACAAGATACGCTCTCAAAGAGATAGCCTACGGTTTGGTCAATAGAATATATTTTTCAAAGGTAATTTTATAACAAAAATTAATTAAAGTCAAAATTAAAACTATTAATGATCATTATATTTATTTCAATATTGTTTAACATTATTAAAAGATTTCTCAATTCGAACAGTGGTCATGTACGATAAATAATGAAATACAATATTAACGCGATTTTTTAAATATTGTATTAACAAATATTCACTTTCATAGTGTGTACGAATGTAGCGAAATAATTATCAAAAATTAAGTTTAGCATTGACAGCAACTTAAAAGAAATTCAGTTTTGATTTCAATTTTAAGAATAATGGTTATTTTGATGTTAAAAGCGTGTAAAATCTACAGACAAAAATGAACCCAACGGAAAAGTGAGTCTATTGTGTTGTGTTTACCCTATCGTTCTACATAAACATGCTACGTAATAAGGGTATTACGTATTTGATGAAATGTTTATATAATCTTTCTCCTTTCCTTCCAAAATAAAATACAATAGTGCAACTTTTGGGTAAAGCAAGATGGGATGGCTAAAATTTTATTTAAAAATCTATTTCGCAGAAAAAAATCAAAGCAATTTTCTCGAAAAATATTTAAATCTAATTCCCAAGAATAATGGTTTGTTTGCATTAAACTCTTTGTTATACCGTTATAAGGCAACGTCACAAAAAATAAATATTGTACACAACAATTTCCGAAAATACAGTATTTTCTCAGGTACGACTATATCGTATAGAATATTCAGGTTTTAGTACTTATTTTTCTTACAGGTTTTCCTTACAGTTACCATCCAAATCACAGACTACCAACAAATTTATAGACATGAACAAACTCAAAATTCTTGTTTTAATATTTTCAATGTGGTGTCACCCAGGTGATCATTTTGGTTCCACTTACGCAATCAATAGCTCCGCGATCTTCAAACATAACAAAATATAGAGGATACTTGGGCTGGCCACGTTGTGAGAAACAAGAACTTTAAAACTATCCAAAAGGTGGAACCCTGGCCGGAAAATAGCTCCTATGGCCATCCCAGAAAAGAATTATCGGATATATTGAAGACATAAACAGATAGATTGGTTGTTTTCGGACTGGCGAGATTTGGAGAGATTTGGTGATATTTGGCTTGAGATAGGGATGCCTTCAGAAAATGCATACGCTCGGCCTTTGACCCAGATTGTTCATTGTATCAAATCAATGTTAAATAATTATAAATAATGCTATTAATTTTATTTTACATTGTCTTATATAAACTTTTTATTTTTTATCTGTTTTTTCTCTGCTGTGATGAAGAAGTTTTTACATACAAATATTTTGTATTCTCAATAGTGATGGTAAACCGTTATGTGACTAATAATGATGATGATAAGTAATTGAGATTTAACAAATGATTGATAGCTAAAATTTAACTGTTGGAGGTTTACTTCCTAGTGTACCAGTCATTGCTCGAATAATTACGAATAATCAATTATTAATCATCATTACAATCGATCACAATCACAGTTGCAATAACGGTTTAAATAGCAATTTAACCATCACTATTTTATACATATTTGATATCATTTATTATACCTCTCTATTATATTCTCCAGTGAGACGGGCACAGTTCAAACTGATTTGCACATAGTATTATATAGTTATTAATAATAAATAAATAAATAAAATACCGGTTTATAATGATGCTTACACTGATGATTTATTAAATCTATGGCATATTTAATATTTGAAAACAATCAATATATTAAACTAATTTTTCAACGTTATATTATTAGATCATGTTAAAGAATAGAAATTAAAGTGGCAATATTTGGGGTACTAGACTGAGTTACAAAATATATTAAAAGCTTTGATTTGCAATGTTTCATTATGCACTCGAGAAATGTTTAAATATAAACTGCAATTAAGGAAGCGCACATAAGTTGCATTTTATATTTAAATTAAAGGGCTTTTACATATTTGTGATTGCAATTATTTAAGTGCTACACTATACATAATTCAACATGAGTGGAATCGTGTTTCCTTTTGGATTTCAAATGATGTCACATTTTATATCACCAACAATTAAATTCAAACACAAGTTGGAACATTAAGATTAAGATAAAATATGAGGGTTTTTTAGACTAAACATAGGAATATATATTCTCGCGATTTTACGTAAGGCTTTGCCAAACTCTGCTTATATTTGAATAATAATTACGTAATACCTTCGTACGTACTTAATGTATCCGTTTTTACTTTTAAAGGTCGTTCAGTTTTGTTATGCCAGATGTTGCTATATTCCATTCATGCCTCGTTGCTGTAAATTACTACATTTTATGTTATACTACAGTAAAGATTGCATTTATTTTAGACTGTTTTAACTTACGACACAACTAGATATGTTGAATTCCTTCTTAGTATATAATTGTTTTTTCTTTCACCTTTCGCGATGCTAAATTAGCTTTGAATCAAGTATCGAAGAAAAGAAAATATTTTAGGCCGTATTTTGAAAAAGCCACTCGTAGTTAAGTAAATTCTAGACATTTTAAGTAACTAATTGATTACGTTTTCAATTGTCTCTAAATGACTAAACATTATATTTTCCGGTTATTCATCGCCCTTCCACTTCAATTATGTACTCGTTCATCTGCTTTCATTTTTATTTTAAGACATGTAAAATAAAGGATTTAAATAATTTCAAACTGCTAACATTCTTATATGAAATAATAGGTAAATAACAAAATAAAAAATTTGTTAGAGAAAATAAAACAGATTCTAAATATCTTTTACTTTGTCTTTGATTCATTAACTATGTAGTGATGTATGTTTAAAATCTGAACTGTGAACTAGAGTTCCTGTTAAATAAATATGATGCATATAATATCTAATAATAATTTTATTGTTTCAAATATTACGTTTTTGTTAAATAATATTAAACAAACAAATATTTGATCTTGTAAGATTTTCCATTTCGGCACTCTGCCAGTTCCTAAATTTGGTCTATTATTATGACATCGAGATAAACCTTAAAGCGCAGGCTGTATCAACTTCCGCTCTGTTGATCCTGTCTTGAACTGATACCAAACTCGGAAGAAAACTTTGAGTATGAATAGTATATATCGAGTATAGTGTTTTAAATAATTTAATATTTCATGTTTCATATTGGACCTTTCAATAAAGATTCCGCATAATAGACACTGAGTTCAAGTAAAATATATTTTTTTAATGAAATCACTTTTTATTTGTGAAGTAATGATTATTTTGAACACAATTCCTTGATAACTAAAACAAATTGGATGCTAGAAAGATGCATGAATGAAAAATACCTTTTGAAAATATGTAGCTAATGAAAAAAATAGATGTCTCACTTAAAAAGTATAATAATATAATACAAATATAACATAATTCAATTGTTTAAACATTATACCAGCAATAGTAAATCCTGGATCCCAGTTATATTTTTTCGTTTAATTTGTTCATAATTTTTTTTTGTTATACATCAAATTTGTTTTAAAAATAATTGTCAAAAAAATCACTTACCTTTTTCTAAATTATTTAAAATTTTGGGCATTTAATATCTAGTTTCAGAATTTCGTGTTAAAGAAACAAAAAAATTTGCATACATACAGTATGTTTTTTTTATAATCACATTATTGAAACGATATAATTTCAGTGGCGTTTTTAACGTGTTTACCAATGATCAGAAAAATATTTATGTACATTTATATTTTATATAAAAAATATATTTTCTAATACTAAGATTAACCGAATCACCATGTAATAAATATATTGAAGCATAAATAGTTATGAATTTATTATTATAATTAAGCGTAAGCCCGCGTCTATGTGGATCTATTGAGAAAGAATAAATTATAAACAGTCCACAGTGTTTTTATGAACTTCTGTTAAAACTAAAATTTAATAAGATTCCGGAAGGAGGTACTTACCGTATACAAACAGCAGTAGCAGCACCGGAAGTGCCCTTGGCATCGCCATCTGACGGTGGCACTGACAACTAATTTTGTCCGCCGGACGTTAACACATTCTTCCTCTGCTGCAAACAATACCACTTCCGCCTGTGGAGAAATAAAAGCCTTCTAATAATCCAGACTTTTTTCTTTAGAGATTTGTGGTAAATAGAGTAGTTATTGCGATGTCTCTTGTAGAGCGTTTAATTAGTTTTCTTTGACTTAAAAATGGTAAAAGCATTGTTTTAATGTATTTTTTGTTAAAAGAAATAAACAACTACTTAAAAAATCTATATTCTTAATTTACGAAGAAATTTAACGAAAATAGATTTTTATTAAACATGCTCTTATAAAAATTTCAATATTTTTTCTATATATTCTTTAATAAATAATACTGGTAAAATTTAATTGGTACTTTTTTTTCTTTAGTAAAATAACTCAATTGTTTCAAATATTTGTTTACTGTATGATATCAATATTTTTAATCAATAAAAATGTTATTATATTTATAATCTTTTAACCATTAAATAATATTAAAAGAAAAAATGTAATATGTAACACCAAAAATAATTTTCAACCCTGAAATATTTAAAAAAATCAAAGCATACCTTTTTTAAGTTTGAGAAATCCTTGTTATTTTAAATCCTTTTACTGTCCATAAAAGCTCACAATAGCACATAATTTAAAACTGAAAAGAATAATAAAGTTTTCAGGCAAAAATGTTAAGCCCAGAAAAGTTATATTGGCGAAGTATTCGAAAAAGGAATATTTAATTTTCCTCTGAGATAATTTTCGAGATCAAATTCCACGTTAATGTATTCAGACTAACGCCATTCGGAGATCGTTCACGCGCGAAAAACTATCGAACCGGAAATGGGGTGAACACAACGTCAGCGCCTAGCCGTCCGTCTGCGCCCCGACGCCGCTGTAGCGCGAATGGAGCGGGGACGCCAAGCGCCCGCGGCTCGGCGGACGCCGCGCGCCGTGCGCAGTTCACGGCGAAACTTTTTTTTCAGTTAACTCGTCCGGAAAAACTTTTCTCGGCATATTTCTTCGCCATCAAATTTTCGCGATAACTTGGCAAAGTTTCGAATAACATTTAAGAACTTTTGCGTGTGGATAATTTTATTATTTAATTGAAACGTTCTGAAAACATTTTTTCTACGATATTTACAGAGCTTTAGGCCCAATGTATTTTGTAATAAATACATGTGTTTGAAGACCGAATTGAAGAATTTATGACTATTGCAATTAAATTAACATGCTAAAACTAAGATTTGTTATATATGTATGATAATATTTTATCCTATTAACGAGAACACGTTTTTGTTGTGAAGTTACATTATCAGAACATAGCTCTGTGTTATTTTAATACAAATTAAATGAATTAACTAGTAATATATACTTAAAAAAATCTATCCCGATAGCCACTAAATATTTTTTCAATAGATAGGTTTTTTTCTGTATGTCTTTCTAGTTGAATAATTAAATTTGTATTAATATTTAATCTTATTGAGTACATATTTCGAAGGTAAAAGTTTCTTATTAGAAATTGAATAATATTAATACATATACAAATAATATAAGTATATATTCATTTTTATCTAGTTAAATAAAAATACCTTTATTTAAATTGAATACAATATTTTCACAAGTTTGAAGCCACAAAACCATTTCAAAATTTCTTTACTTCCAGAATTTATCGAAATGTTTGATCCAACCCTATTTTATGAAACAGGTCACACGCTCAGCCAGCAAATTATTTTCATTTGAATGTGCCGGAAGGAACAGTAATTTCTGCACAATCGTGCGTACACAGGTAATGTTCAAAGGATAAATTAGCACCTTTCACATTCAGTTCGGTTACTTCGAAAGGTGGTTGAAAATAACTCTTAACTTACTTTACAAATGTTTAATATCAGATAGTATATTTTGTGAATAATCTCTCAATAATTCGTGGGAACTTACATTATTAAAATATATGTTTTAACTTTAAAAATAGTATGCAATAATTTATTATTATGTACTTAGGCATTTTAATACTTTAATTTTATCCGAATTAACGTGCATAATATAAACAGGTTGTAAAATATATTCTTAAATATTCTCTTATAGTAAAAGCATTCCAAAACTAAAATTGTGTATTATATGTGTTTGAATAGGAAACAAAATAAAATAACTATATAAACTAGTAGACAGATACGCAGCAGAGCATAAATCATGTATTTTTAGCTATATTATGGGCAAATCGACAATCTTGTCTTGTTATCCAAATAATCGAGCTTTTAAATCTAGAATATTTTTCACATGTGCTTGCTCTATCTCATCTAGAAAATCAGAAGGAGATCTTAGGATCTTGTGATTCTCCTTGGCTACTTTATTATATATCCAAACGATGTTTTAATGTAGCTTTAGGGATCCCTAACATATGAGTCGCGGCATTTAAGCCTACATCCGTAATAGGATCCACGTTTTGACATTCTGAAACATTAACAAAATTTTCGTTACTTTAATTGAACCAGTCTAATTATAGCGTTCAAAAAGTGGTCAATTAAAGAAGCTCATCCCTCTTTGATAAATTATAATAATTATAAAAGTATAAAAAATCCGGTTAAAAAAGTAGTTTTATATAAATAGCTTAAGAATCAACATAAAATTAGCAATATCAATTTAAAAATGTTAACATATTTATAACTTACGTTAATTTTTTCGAAGCGAAGTTTTTTTATTAACGGCTCCCTAAAAAACTTATACCCTAGACTAACATTAACAACTGCTCGAGCGACACTGGTGCAAGAGCAAAGGGCAGGCAGAGAAATGCTTTAGCGTGATATTACATTCAATTATTTCTAACAGCTACATTTTTTAAGAAATATCTATCGGTTTACCCTAACCCGTACAATAAAGATATTGCACGAATTGTTATCGGATACGGTTTCTGGAACTATTGTTGTATATTGAACAAAAAAAACTGTGCAGCTCTGGAACGTAGCACGGTCGCCTTTGTAGTATTAAAAAATGCCAACCTAGCAGCGAATGAGAAGGACCGATACAGGAGCTTTTGCTCATATAACGGTCCTGTATAAGTGGTTACTGTCTTCAACGCCATCTCCAAATACCGGCAGTTTCGTTTTTGTTTTTTGTTTTTTAATCTACACATTTGGAATACACATATTCAAACTTTAAACACAGTCGTATTAAAAGGCTCCTCAACGAACATGCATGAGAAGTTTTATGAATACAGAAGTAATGAGAGTAATGTGTGACGACAAGAAAGTTAGGCACTCTACCTACTCCCGAAATGGCGTAATGGAAAGTTGATTAGGAAATTATTAATTTTAATAATAATTATTATCTATTAATTTTAAACGTTATGTCAGATTGTAAAAAAATGCTTAATATTTTGATTTATTCTTGCATATTTTATTTTATTAATTTATTTATATGCTTACAAAGTTGTAGTATTGAAAACAAAGATTGTGCGCTATTTTATGAAAATGAAATAATTAATTAATTTTTTATATTATTTATTTTGACTTTGTACTATATACACAATTTTTTGAGTTAATATAACTACTAGTTTCGGGAATTCCACCAGTGGTATATTCCACTGCCCCATAGCCAACTGTATTTAATATAGTGCAATTTATACCTGTAGATGGGAAGGACTGCTCTTCCCGAAACCGGTATTGATATTAATTCAAAAAATGTGTGTGTGTAGTACAAAGTCAAAATACAAATGATATATTTAAAAAATGTAAATGTTACACCATGAAGTAACTACCAAATCAATCAATGATACAGTTTTTTTATTTATTTTTTGTTATAAATCTCTATTCTTTCGCTTTCGTTATGCTATTGGCAGAGTAGTCAACGATAATAATGGAATCGCAGCCATGACTATTCGGCACCATCTGTTCTATCTGCAGCATTCCTGGCGGCTTCCTGAAGAGAACCATTGGTTGCAGATTTCACTAAATTCGTCCATCTAGTCGTCGATTTTTCAAGGAAACGAGTTTCCTCAACTCTGCCTTGTGCAACCAGTCTCTCCATTACTTATGTAAGTCTGTGACGCGTCCGAAGTATTATATTATATTTCAGTATAAACGTATTTGTATTATAGACGTTGCTTAATATTTAATTTTAAATTTAAATTAAGCGTATTAATTAGAAAGTTATACATATAAAATCAATTTTATCGATAAATATTTTTGTTGTAAAATTCCGTAAAAATAAAATGGCTTTTAAATAATAGAACGATAGATATATCAATTTAAAAAGTGTAACATATAGGTTCGAAATTTTTTCGTTAATGCACTGTATGCTGTAGCATAATCGGTTAATACACGTTTCTCGGATTGGAAGAGATCCAAGTTCGAATAAGTTTAAGCAACAATAGTTTTCGATTAATCTTTCTAATTAATACATTTAATTTGTATTTCAAATATCACGGACCTATGTTTTGAATAATTACAACTTCACAAAAAGTGTTCTTAATAATTTAATTTTTGTAAAATTGAGCTGCTTTATAATTATAATAATGTTAATACTTTTTTTAATAATTATTAATATTAAGTTTTATCGCAATTTTCAATTCTTTGTATCTCCATTTGATTACTTTGCAGATAGGCTACTCTGCCGCTGTGCGACTCATTTTATATATATAATTAAGATCACTTAGCGTCCAATCTCAAACTTGAAAATCTTAATTTTTCATGTAGAAATAATACATGTAATTGTAAACAAAATATATATTGTAATCGAAGACGCAACAAATCTCAACAAAAATGTTGTCTTCCAGAGCTTGTATTTATTTATCAAAATACGTTGCTTGATTTTTATTCCGAATAAACATAGTTCACCCGTAGCCATTCTATTCAGATAGGGTGACTATACAATTTGTTTGACTGAAATGGCACCACGGCTTCATTCAAAGTGAACAGAAAGTTATTGCAAACCGAAATCAATCAAAACATAGCCCGATTCATCAGTTTGTGTCTATAAGGTCAAAGACATCTTTACGGTTGTACTTGTGACAACCATTGATAGGGAATAGATTTGAAATCCGACTTTAAAATACCCGAGACGTTTCTACATATATTTCTTATTTCAATCGTAACGCAAAAGAAGTTCACATCAAAATTACAATTTGTGTGTATCATGTAATAATTTAATAAAAAAATTGCACCATTAATTATAACTAATAATTTCAATAATGAATAATTACGTAAAATTATATTTATAAATACATTCGTAGAAGTGACCGTATTTTTAAACTTAATAAAAACAAGTAAGAATGTATATATGCAAGTGATATTTCCATCGAATTTCATCATTGTAATGATATTTATTTTAACGATAATTCAAAATTTTCATCGTTTATTGGCATTTTATACAGATCTACAAAAGAATGCTTAAAATAAGCTGGATGGATTGAGTTATGAATGAAGATGTTATAGTTCAGATGAATAAAGAAAATTAAGTATTTATAAAAACAATAATCCGAATATTTCAATATCTCGGACATGTAATAAGACTTCCGGAGATGTACGAGATCTTGTACCCCATAATGCAGGGAAAGATTGCTGGAAGTCGGGGCCCTAGAAGAAGGCGAACATCATGGCTGAAGAACCTGAGACAATGGTTTGACCAGTTTACTGTAGAGCTGCACTAGGCCGCAGTAAACAAAGTGATGATAGGCAACGTACGTTGAACTCAAGAAGAAGAAGATTCCAATTTTTATAACAAGATACAAATATTAACATTCCAAATAATTCCTTCAGTTCTCTCGAATATGAATAACATGTAGGTTTACTTGCCGAACTCGGCACCTTACATCTCTGCGGTGATTAGATAAGTTAATAGTCTTATACGGCTGACGTCTATGGTTCGACAAACGTTTTTACGATCAATTCAAATTGGCGTTTATATTGTATTTAGAATATATTATTTAATGGCATGTTTATATTTTTATTATACTTTTGTATAGTAGTAATAAACTGACATTTTGTTTTCTCAGTCTTGGTACCTAAGAATATTTAAATAAAACTATATAAAAGTAAATAAATAAAATAACGTGACTTTCGAGTTTCATAATTTTAATGGAATTCAGCGTACTTTGGAGATTTAAAAACAATTAGAGTAGGTTTCGTTGCATATTTGTTTCGTTAATTGGTTAAGTGTAATGTTGTATGATTTATTATTTAACAATGATAAAACAAACAATGGCAAAGTCGCTACAAAAGCGACAGAGCCACCTGGACAGACTACGCCATATGCATATAATATATAAGAAAAACACATTTTAGTATGAGACCCTTCCCAAGTATTATATGTAACAACATGATTCCGAAATGAAAAATTGTTGTTTTGGAAAAATCTTGCAAAAAAATACTCAACATTTATTTGAGATACCAGTCTTAGTATTACAACACTTGAGATAAATGCTCATTCTCATTTATTTGTAGATTTGATAGACTTTCAATAAAAATAATCTCTTTTTTTTATTTTTATATTTTTATTTATTATCTTTGTTTTATTAAACACTTCATTGAGTTTAGATACATCTACCGGTTTCGAAAAATACCATTTTCTTCTTCAAGATGTAATAACTAACTAAAACATATATGATTGTTTCTTTACCAGAATCTTTTTTAAAAAATCTTTTTTTTAAAAAAAGAAAAAAAACAATTATTTAAAAAAATTAATTTAGTATCTAACTCAAATTGTTACTTAATGCAAATTTACTCGAATAATTTTTAGAATGGGACTCGTAGTTAAATTTAGTTGGTTGTTTATAATTCTATTTATTTAATAATTACATGAAAACACTTTGTTTATACCACTGTTCATTGATAAATCAACATTTTTTATTTATCATGTTGATTTATTAATAAACAGTGGTATAAACAATGTATTTTCTTATTATTACTCGTATAAAGATAATATGTTACCACAAAGTAAATTTGCAATTATAGAATAAGTGATTATTTATTTATTAACTTTATTAACATTTTTACACAGGATTTAAGGGATTAATGACTCAATATAGGTTGCTTTCTTTACTGTTTTATCAAATTTCAAAAATCATGATGGTATGTGCATAGAGCCGTCCGGCTCTGGAGCGTGCACGCCGTGCACTGTATTCGAGCAAAAATCTGTTCATTGCTAAAGATTCCGATAAATAAATATAAATGAAATAATCATTATATTCTGAAAATACCATTTAAAATTCAATGCGATATAATACGGACGATCGTAATCAATGGCTAGAATTTTTAATTTCGACAGTCCATCCGCGTTTAATGACATACCGATGCTGTGAAACAATTTGCTCATTTCGGCGCATCCAATTTGTTTGTTCAATCCGCTTAACAGTCTTACAAATGTAAATATACAATGGAGAGTACAGTATAGAAGAGAAATCGCACACAATTTTTAAAGTTATGAATTCATAAATATTTTCTTTAAAATATATAGAATGATTCTCAAAATATGAATAATTTTTGTCACATCATTGGTAACAGCATAACCTAAACCTACTGAATGTCCTTGTTGTCCAAAGGGCATAGCAACAATAATACAGTGGAACATACCTAGAATTCACGTTTTTCCTCATTTTGGTGTTATTTTTGCAGTCCCTTGTCATTTTAGTACATTCAATACCCTATTTCGTAAAATAGATAAAGACAAACGTATTTGTCTTTCCCGCGAATTATGTCTAAAATTTATTGAAATTCGTTCGGCCAATTCGCTTTTCGCCATAGAGCCAAGAGTTTGTTGGTCGTTTGCTTGTCGTCCTACGCATTTTTCATTCTCATACCTACGTAATTTGTACGTTACGTCATTTTATTGTTTTTTACATGCTGAAATCAGCAAGAAAATTGCGTAGAAGATAATATAGACAACATTGATGGCTGGGAAAGAATTCATAAATAGCCCTTGCAGACTTACTTAGACGTCGATTGCAGCGTAATACATCGGACATAGTGAAAATTTATGAAATAGTAGACAATCGTATAAACGAAAACTTGATAGAAGAAGAACCTTCCTATGAAGAAGAAGTGTACACTCATCACGTAAACCCAGTTCTTACAAAGGATTTTTTTTAATACCTTCAATTTACATTTTCCCTCTCTTTACTTTTCTTGTTGGTTCCTTTAAAAACTAAAAATCGGGGTTCCACTATAATAATAAATAAATATTGAATAAGGGATACTTTGTATTTAGTTATGAATAATAAATATGCTGTAATATTTAATACATTCCAGAGCTGCGGCAACTACTTAAATAGAAACATAGTTTCCTTGGTTTCACAAACTAAAGTCTCAATATTTTACTCTTGACATAAATCGCAAGTAAACAGTTTATTATGTTCATGTCACTACGAATCCATTCAATCATTTTCGCTATTTCAGTTAACGCCAATTTATCGATTCCATTTTGTGAATAGACTTGCTTCAGCAAAGTATTATGTAAATTATTAGATATAATAAAAATGAATACTATTATAAAGAATATAACACAAGATATATTGTAATAAATTTATTTTATCTTAAGATACAGTCTAATAATTATAATTAATACGCTTTGGGATACACATTCTAGACAGGATTGCTTTCTTCAAGCTTTAAGCCAGTATATTCCATAAAATTTCGGCCTGCAAAATAAAAATTAAATACTCATAATGTGTGAAAATACACTCTACCTATACTTATATTATTTATAAGGATGTAACAAATATCGCTAAAAACCAGATGCTAATGTTTTAGTTATAGTTTTTATCTATGTGATGACCTCTGTATGTTCTTAGATGAAAGGTAAAAATAAATAAAGGTCAATCATAATTAGGTTATATTGTTTGAAATACATTTATTCTTTTTTACTTAATAATCAATATTTTAGTTAAGTGAGAAAAATGAAAAAAAAAGGTTTTATAATGTTATAAATAGTGGATTGAAACGAAATATATTATATAAATAGGTCTTGAAAAATGTTGATGTATCAATAAATATTGGTTTTAAAGAAAATATTTTTTCTTATTATTTATATAATATGTTGCCACAAAGTAATTTTTCAAATATTGAAGAAGTGAAATATATTATTTTTAGACAAAACATTTAACTCCATTTTGCAATAAAATTGTAATTATTAATTATTCGACACAATACGATTGAATACTTACAGAGGCGGTCTTGCCAAATCGGCCATCGTCAAGTAAACTTTAGAATCACTGCAATATCCCCTTGCAAGCTCTTCAAAACTGGAGCATTTCACTGCTGGGTAGTTGTATGGATTTTTCAAAGAATTTAAAAAAATTATCGGTGCTTTCCGATGTGAGCAACCACCAAACAATTCACTTTCACACCCTGGTTGTTGTCGCCCGCCATTGGCATAGAAGTCTACATGGCCCAGAGGAAACATGAAGGTCAAACTTCCTCCCGCTGTATGTAGAACTTCTACGTAATTGGCATCTTCCCTGTCAAGGCGGTCCCAAGGTTTATACTGTGTAAACAATGGAAGAGCAACGTCAATGCCTACAACCATTTAAAGAAATCACCACATTATTTAAAAAAATATATATCCATGGTAAATTAATGTTTATAATAATTATATAATTCCATCAAATCTTATGGGATAATGCGACATAGCACCAAATAATAAATATGCTTGTATATATTTTTAAATACTTAAATTAATTTTAATCAACTGCTTACAATCAGCTTACTAGATACTGTATGTATTCCGATAGTTTATTTTATTACTGTTTCTCTATGCGTCGTTATCCCAATACATTATATTAGATAAACGATTATTGCTCACGCGGTATCATTTGATGTGTGACCAATTTTTGCACTAATTGTTTAACCAAGATATAAATGTTTAATTTATTACGGTCAATGAGGATTTACTTACCGCCGCTTACCCAGAACCATTTATAAACAAAATCTCCTATATGGTCCTTCTCATTCGCCGCCAGGTTGGCATTTTTTTAATTCTAATAGGCAGCTATGCAATTCCGTTTGTCACTTAAGTGACAAAACAAAGCCGCACAGCCGCAATCACAAACATCCTCATTGTCCACGCCCTTTAATTTATTCAAAAAAATAAATAAAATTCATTTGAGAAAACATAATAATGTGTAGATAGAATTATTGAATACAAAAAAACATAGTACATAAGAAATACTAACATACAAATCTGTAGCAGAATAAACAGTTGAATTTAAAAAAAAAAAAAAAACTCACAAAGTTAGATCTTTTCAGGCATAAACCATAGAAGAGTATGGAGACAACATGGTAAATGAAGCTGTAGTTGGGGAGCTGAGGGAAAAAAGGAAGAACACGCCTCCGAAAAAGGGAAAAAGACAAAACAAAATAATAACAATCTGACTTGTCATCAGAGCACCACCACTGGTAGTTCATCCCCAATGACAGGAGAAACAAACAAAGAAAACCACCGATATTGGTATTACTAGTTAAAAAGTGACAACAAAAAATAAGAAGTAAAAGTGAAAAAAAAATCAACAAATATAATACTGCAAATACCAAAAAGAATAATAAAATGACTATCCAACGCAAAAATTACGTGAAATCTTTAATTCACTTACCTATGATAGTGGCAATTTTTCCTCCATTTATTTTTTTACCTGCCAGTCCAGCCACATGTGCGCCCAGGCTATATCCCCAAAAATTGATGTTATCCAGAGTTGATATTATTTCGTTCTTTACCAGGTAATTAACAAACCCGGAAACATCATCTGCCACTCTGTCTATTAGAAACCGAGCTATGGGATAAGGTTTCAGTGATACTTTACTCCAATTCACAATTATAACATTCATATCCCATCGGTTGAGGTATTCTGAAATAATATTTGTTTTAGTTTTTGAACTTAAAAATTAAAATAATATAAAAAAAGAGTATGTGAAATTGGATAAATTCATGTTAAATTAATATTTAAAGATTCAAATTTTAATAAACATAATCATACTTGAAGCAAGATCATCAAAACAATTATTTTCAGTGAACTATTGGGTAAAAATAATAAATAATTGTCATTTTAGATTGAAAATTAAATTGAATAATCAATTTAATCGATAATTCTATAGTTGTTAGGTAGAACTTTTTATGTCATGATTTGACGAAAGTAAAATATTTATACCACCTTGTATAAACAGCTGCTATGTTTGTGTATATTACTCATGTTTCATTTATAAGCGATTAAAAGATTGTAATCATAAAAACCGTAACAATATTTGAGTATGTCCAAATTTTTTGTAAGAACACACAATTACTGGATTTTTACCACCAAAGACAATAAAAAAAAATTAACTCTCATTAGTGACATCTATGCTTTTTCAGGGGAATGAATATAAAATTTCAGACCATAGGTAGCGACATCAAAGTTGTAGTTAAATATTCGAAGTGTTTCTGCATGGTAACATATATATAACTTCTAAAAATTTGATAGATATGGACGTTGATTGTGGATGGAATGGTGAACATTACATTGTGTAAAGTAATCACTTAAGCCAGCCGAAGATAGGTCATAAGCCCTGTAATTACTCATACTTCCATATTTTCCCATATACTATAATATAAATAGCTTATCTATTAGATATATATAATTTGTTTAATAAAAACCTTACGCAGTAAAATATCTTTATTTAATTTAAATGCATAATGAAACAATTAAAAATATACTATACAATCGAAGGAATACAAACAAATTCATTTAATAAAAAATAAAATATATAAATAAACTTTTAAATCACAACATTTTAAAAATTGCTGTAATACCTACTTATTTCATCGGCTTTTATCTTGGTTTTAACAAAACTGACATTAAAAGTTTTACCCGCAAACCACAGAATTACATATTCACCATTAGGTACTACACATATTTTCCAATTTAGATGACATTTTATTAATTTCTTTCTCGAAGAATTTAGGAGGTTATTATTTGAAAAAAGTATTAACAATGCATTTGACAAAAACATTTCGGAAAGTTTTCTCAATTAAAGCGTTTTTCAGTAACCTGAACAAGTAGATTTTTGTTCGAGCAAGGTCTGAAAAGTAATGAGTGTCTGGTAAAACCCACCACAAAAGTTTCAACATTACATTGCGTAATTCTCAAACACTTTGTATCGTATGTACGTGGTAAAGTTATACATTTAAAACATTAATTTTGGGGTTTGAATTCATTACTTTAATATTAATATATATATAAAAAAATCCTTCATAACTTTCGAACACCCCCGCTATATCTGTTGTAGATAGTAATACATGTTATAAAGTGTACCGGTTTTTCATAAAAAATAGTAAACCCCTTACAGTTTCACTTATTTATGTATCAACCCAATATATTTAAAAAATGAATTGTGATTTTATTAATTAATCGTGAATTTTCACTCTGTTTAAAATTGATAAATACATACCGTTTTTTAATTCTATGTTGTATTCTTTATAACCATCATGGGACCAGCCATGTATTAAGAATATTGTTAGTTGATTCGGGTTAAAGTTTGTTTCGTTTAAGTTTGTAGGATAGAGATTTTGATAAAACTCATTATTTTTTCTGAAAAAATAAATTTATGTTATTTATTACGTTGTCAGTACGTCAATTTATAAGTTTTAGATAAAATCGAGAATATCTCTGGATAAACTGAAATTGAAGATATTCCGACAAAAAACTATATTTGATTCTAAAATTTTTCTTTTATCGCTAATCTAAAAACTACATATTATATATATATAACTAGGCGTAATAAGTTATGTTACCTTGTAAATAACCAAAAATCAACCCCCAAATCATCACTGTGTTCCGAAAAAGTCATATTATTGGCTTCTTTCGATATATTTTGCATTTTTTCAGAATTATCAGGAAAAAGCAACCATTCTCTTGCTTCCGCAATTGTATCCATAGTTTTATATAATGGGTAATTTCCCATCAACTTTTTTGAATGAACATCTAAAACATGACAACTATTTTATATGGTACTTATTTTATACGTAATATTCCACTTGAGTGTGACGTAATTGATTTATTCTCAAATAAAACTTATATTTTAATACGCATGGTTCATTGGAATAATCGCAAGTTGTGGTTGCCAGGTGGTGAATGAAAGCAAATCTTTAAAATTCCTTGTCTCTGGAATTCCGAGCGGAATGATAAAACAAATTATTATTTTTATTTTTTCAACAAACTAAACTTTGTAATATACACGTTGAGTTATTTTGTTACTACTGTAGCACTTATCAGGTGATAACTAATAAATACATTTTGGTGCTGACCAATTCGGGAGGTGGACAGTGTACCACCCCCAGGATGTAACGGATGGGTACGATACTACAGAGAACGCTTGGGCTTTACGACCCCAAGCGGTCCACAGGAGCAGAGCCGAATTCGGAGCCACGGCTACCCAGATAGCCCCCCACAGCCGGCCACATTGAAGAACCAGAACCGCCAATCCAGGATGGTCGCTACGGAGCACGCATGGAATTTACAACGCGTAGGAACTCGCTGGCCCTGGATACGGCCTTATGCGCGGAGTCATGTCCCGAGATAAAAAAATAATAATACCAAGAGCGCGTGGCACCCCGACCAAGATTTTTAATTAAATTATATGCTGCGATCGCTCGCGAAGTATCTTGCTATGTTTTTTAATTTGTGACTCGTGTAATTGGAATTTTTTATTTTTTGCACCTATTGAACCAAACAAATAAATTCCGGGCAATCACCGAATCTTGTAGCATATCCAGTATAGCGGGGAAGAATATAAACAAAATTATGAAATGCCCGCGATGTTTCTAGATATAATAAATTTGTAATAATAACTAAAAATGTAACAAAAAACGTATTTATGCCGGCCAGTATGATGCGACGCTCAAATGGCCGGTAGTTTATGACGCTGATCACTAGGCGACGAAGGCGCTGGGCGATCAGGGGCGGGGCTAATAGTGAAAGTCCCACGCCATTGGTCCCGCGCAGCACGGAGGGCCTAGCGCGCCTGGGCCCCGCTGATAGAAAATAAATACTAGTACCAGCGACCGAGGAATTCATTACCATCGCTGCACGCCTTGTGCATTCACGTCTTATAATTCAAACACGTAGTACGTGTCACATCAATATTCTTATTATTTTCGAACTAAGCTAAGCGTTTGTGTTATGAAAATAAAAACTAAATTGCTGAACTCCTGGAATAACCACAGTATCTCTAGGCATTTATTTTTTTCGACGGTTTCTAAATTACAAAATACAATAGCTCAATGTACGATTAATATAACATTTAGTTTATTGGAAAAAAAAACCCACAAAATAACTTCCATGTCAATTAATGACAAATTTATTATATCATTCATTCGTTTTCTGGGTTGTATTTTGTATATTAATAGAGGCACGTGTTTTAAATTAAAAAGGCATAGTACCTATGACTACGTATTAGTGTTGTTTGGATATCATTTTTAATTTTTTCAAAATGGTGGTTCAAAACTTGACCGCCGCCACTGCATAAATAACTATTGATATGTAGAAATATATTTAAGGATTCAAAATTATTGCCCGGGAAATCTTGATAAATCCACCAAATCGATAAATTATAATTTTTGTTATCCATTTTTTTAATATAAATTTGTTATAATGTTTTATATTACATAAATCATTTTATAGATATTATCTCATTGATTTTGCCGCAATTTATTAATATAATTGATTGGTCTAGTCGAGTGATAAAGCGAAAAAATGATTAATTCAAAGCAAAGCTAAGTTAGCCAACGTCACCATCAGACCGACAGTCACCGCGCGGCGAACGAAACTTTGAACTTCGCCCAAACTGCGACCGGCAGTTTTAAAACTTTTAAATCTTTTTTTACGTATTACGTGAGTCGCCTAGTGCTACTTATACACAAAAACTTTTAAAATTGCCCTACAGACAGTTTGGCGCGTGGTTTGCGAGTTTCTGAATAGTTTCAAGCGATCGTCAATATTCAAGTTTCATAAGTTAACGATCTTAATCGATTATCCCGATTAGTTTCTTTCGATTAATTACGTTACTTATAATAATAGAAACGTGCAACTTAAAAAGAACAATAAATAAAAAATTAAATGTTTAAAATTTCTTAATTATATGAATAAGCCCAAAAATAAAACGAACTGGAATATAAATAATTTTTGTATCCCTTTTTTTAACTCTTCCTAAACCATGCAGTAACACGGGTCTACATCACAATTAAGCTTGTAATTTCAATAAATACACGCAATATAAAATTTATATTTTAAATAATCCTAAAAAAAATATTAGCGCTTAGGAATTACTAGTGAAAATCCAATTATAAAAAGGGAATCGTACAAAAATAATTATTTTTTCCATTCAATCCGTTGTCTAATTAATACGTTGGTAAAAATACCATTTGTGATATGAAAGACAGAGATCACACACTATTTATAGAGTTAAAATAATAACAAACATACAAATATAATTGTCTCTTTCTCACTAATTAAACGAAGAGAGATAAGAAGGAAGGACATATTGTATAGGATATATTTTATATTATATAGTATTGAATGCTCAATATTTAGAGTAAATTCGTGCCATTAAACCCATTTAAGCTAATTAAAACATTTTTTCTAACTGTTATTTACGGTAACAAGAGTTGACAGCATGGCTGCGTTCGGGTATTTTATATCATGGTATGGCAAAGGTTAAATCAGACACAAATCAAAAATTCCAGCTTACCGCCAATGAATAAAATCATCAGATACATTAAATGATTCGCCATATTTGTGATATCTTCAGTATGTTGTATTGCGCACAATGATAAAAAATCTAAAGTACTGCATTATTTATATTAAAACATTGTTATCTGTAAGATGATTCGTATCATAAATTGCGTAACATTCTTGAAGAAGCAGTACGAAATAAAGAATTCAAAATGTCTTTATTTTATCACTGCATCACTGTGGTTCATATAATTATATGCCTTTAAAATACATTTACCAAAATTCAAAGTCAATTCATGGTCAAGAACAAAAATATAATTTTACCTAAAAACAACCGGTAAATTTATTACATTTATTTATAATAGAAATGAAATTTTTTAGAGAAATTAATTAATAAAACAAATGTTTATTATTAGTAGATTTTTCAATTATATTTTCAGGATTTAATCTTAACTGGATACCTATTTTATTTTATGCTAGGCATATAGATATATTAGCTTTAATGTGAGTAGTTGTATACTTTAAAGATGATTTGTAGTCTTACAATAATCCAATCTCTCAATTAGAAAAATTTACATCCAGATTTTAGCTGCCACTGCTATTTGAACCAGGATCTTTCCGTATCAAGTAAAGTGTGATAACCAATTACACTACGTCAACCTCGTAAATAGTTGACAATGTTTTCATCTCTTTTAATTAATTAGAAATAATTATGAGGCATAATGATTCAAAACTTCGTCATAATGATTAAATTAATTAGACAATGATTCAATACTAAGAAACAATATAATTCGCATAGGAGAAGCTATATTATACTTAGATGATATATGAATGAATATACAATGGAGGGATTGACGGTTGTGAATAAAATAATATAATTGATCTGGTCAATAAGAAAATCAGTACCATTATCAAAAAATATTTTATTCCTGAAATAAATCCATTATATATCATTCATCAGAGACTTCAACTTATACATATGAGTCTTTCATATGTACCTTTTACTTAGGGCAACGGATTAGTTTATATAATGTACACGTACTATCTATTCTTCGTGCTTAACTTCAAATATTGTTTTACGGTTCGGAGCCCATGGGAACAAATCCGCTGTCAGGTACTGTGATTGAGCCTTTTCTAAATATATTATCTAAATAAATATATAAAAAATATATACTTTACATATCTCACACACACATGTATTATAGCACCCTTACATATTGTTTTTCCAGTTGACCACACCCCATCTCGTTTACAGATTATTGTATTTTATTTTGGTCTCTTTAATCGTTTAAATATTATTTCAAGTTCACATAGTACTTTTTAGTTTTGTGAAAAATAAAATCATATATATTTTTTTAATGTAACACCATTTTTATTGTACTTTTCAACGCAATTTCGTGTCATATTTTACCCGAGGGAAGACTCCGGAATATTCTGAGTTAAAAATATTTTTTTGCGGTGTGAAATACAGTTATTCAAATGCTCTAAAATTAAAAATAAATCATATAATGTAACGTGGAAATGATGTTGTGTAATGTATTTCGAAATGGTTTCAAATAATGTTTCATAATTTTAATATTTGAACACGTTCCCTAAAAATGTGATGCGATTGAATACGAAATCACTTTATTATCTGCTAGCGATGTAGATTATTTTCTCAAAGCTCCATATGTTCCGACTATTTTATTGATGTTAAATAAAATTCTTCAGATTTCTGACAATTAATAAACTCAAGCGTCAGGGTTCTCAATAGCGTAGATTCAGACAGAATGATGCATTCGCTCAAGAAAAAAAGAAACGTTTTGAAATTTTAATAAAATTCTAATAAAATGACTTGATACATTTGTTGTATTTGTACGTTTAATTTCAAGGTTTATACTAAGTTTCTTTACAATACTTGACTACTATTTTCTCATATTCGTTATCTCACTAATCGTGTTATAACAATCTTTATAACCTTAAATGAGGTCATGGTGTCATGAATTAAATCAGAAATTCCCAACCTGTTTGGCATCGTAACACACTATTCAAATTATAAAAATTTCGCGGCATACTCAAGAATTATGCACCTGCCTATTACCTTTCTTAAATTCTTAAAATAACTTGTAACTTGCGTATTTCATCTGAAAAAATTATCCACGTCGGTTCCTCGTGACTGAAGATCGCAATCTCTATGAACTCTCGCCCTCTTAACTATGCTCCTCCACTTTTCTCGGCACCCTATAGACGTTAGGGCTGTTACCAGAGTAGTGCCTGTTGCCTTTTCCACTTGATCGGTCCAACAGATGGAAGATCTTCCTCTTCCTCTTCGTTCTTCGAGGTGGCCCACCACAATAAGCTTATCCAAGCTATCTTACCTTCTTGCAAGATGCCCAAAAAACAGAACGTTCGTCTTGGATAAATGGTTGAGAGTCTGTCTTTGATATTTAATTCGTGCAGAATAAAGACATCTGTGCGTCTCGCCGTCCATAGTATGCACAACATGTGTCTACAGCAATCCGCCTTTTCTTCCTTGCTTTCAGATATAAAATATATCGGTCTTTCCATATTTTGTTAAGTCTAGATATATAACTTTTTGCCATACCTATCTGTTGTTTAATTTCTGGCTCGAAACTACCATCGTCAGTGATTATGGATCCGAGATACTTGAAATACTTGAGAATTTCAAAGCCTGGAAGGCCATCTGTTCGTAAAAGCTGGTTATGTGGATCAACGATCATTAGCTTTTTTTCCTTATTAATCTCAATACCGTATTTTCTACTTTCTTCTTCAATGCGACAGAATAGTGTATTCATTTCTTATTCAGATATTATTTTCTTCTAAAAAAATAACTTGATGCAATTTTTTATAAAGAAGTGGTTTTTCGTAATAGCATAATACCTATATAAATTATAGAAAAAACATAAAAGTTCATGAAAATCGCATGTCAGAAAATATTTTTCATACAATTTCATAGTGTTATGGGAATAATGTTGTAGTTTATTATAGAAGTAAAGAAAAACGTAATTTTATTCGACTAGAACTATAGTTGACACTTGAATATTACAATACGCAATAATTCAATCGACACTTCCTAATCGGTCGCGACGCATCACTTATGAACCACTGCTTTTAGTGAAGCGATGAAACGTGTAAAATTAATTCATTATTATTAACTTTGTTTACTCTACTATGAATATATATTTTTTTTAATACTAAACTCATATTTACTAAGGGAAAATGGAACATAGGTTGATATTAAAACAAGGTTCTTTTTCAAATAAGTTATTATGTACGCATAAATAAATTAAAAAATAATATGTGATTTTTAAAATCGGAAGGGCGGTTTCCTTTTAGACCCTTTTGCAAACGGAGACTCGCTGTTGGTTGATAAATAATAAACACCTTCTTTCCTGTAAATAAAACAATTATTTACATATTATATTTGTTATACATACTTGTTGCATATAATGGTTTTATATCCGTTAAAAAATACTTAAATTAACTATCTCCGAACAATTGATTACTAGTGAAATAATCAATTAATATTTTACATTTGGTATTTAAACATGCTATAATCTTTCATAATATTAATATATACACTATAATATACAGAGTGTAACAGACCTAGTCCAAAATACTTTATGAGTGCATACTCGACTAAATTACGAGTCGAAAATCTTAAAGGGATATGTGCCTAATCTCAACCATGCCAAAGATATAAGCAATTAAAAATAAATGTAATTATGCGATTATTTCGATTAATTTCAATATTTTATTGATTCGAAATTATATATTGAATACAAAAAATTAAAGGTCATCGAATTTTGAGAAATATATAGTAAATATATACGTAGACTTCAAGCTTAATACGATTTTTAAAAATTTCAAACAATAATATTTTCCGTAACATTGCAGAATTTGCACGTATTCCTTAAACAACACATCAAATGTAATATAGAGAAATGTATAACTTCCCACATCGAGGTCTACCTTAAAGGGATTATTTTTAGATTTTTTCATTATCTTTCACTTAATATAATTTTTTTCCTAAATTGATTATTTTAATGAAATTAATGTTGGTATTTAAATTATTTTTTTAAATAAAATATATTTTCTTTAAAATGGTCCATCTTTTTTTATAGCTTTAAGTGAATAAAATAATTATTTTATGATTAATTGCATGTTATTTGCATTTTACTACTAAACTTATGTACTTATATATAATCATCACGTAATTATTTTCTGTTTGTTTTTTTTCTACAGGAATTACTTTAGTAAACAGTTCCACGTAAATAATGTTTTTATCTTTATTATGTGATTGTATTAAATGTTTTAAACTATATTTAATTGAAATAGCAGTTAATTTGTAATCCAATTTGATTGTTATAGTTTTTACTAAAATAAACGTTGTATTACATACACGTCGGACTGTGCTGTCACTACCGTCAAGTCACAAAAAAATTCACATTTGTAGAAAACGATAATTAATAACATCACATTCCCAGACATGTCTCACCCCTACCCCCGAATAGGTTACCAAACTGTATTTAGATGATGAGAGAGAGAGGGAATGCACCTCTCGAATCTATAGTAGTTACAGTACAAAGTATAACCCAATGTGCTTGGTAGGCATAAAGATTAAATTTAGTGGATAACAAAAAACTATCAACTTTTTATTTGCGATTAATCTTAGATTTACAGAACCATTTATAAATATGAATTAAATATATTAATTAGAAATATATACATATAAAATCAATTTTATCGAAAAATATTGTTGTTGCGCCACCGGGATTGGAACCTGGATCTCTTTCCAAACCGAGTAAGGTGCATTATCTAACTATACTACAGCGACGATATTTTTAGTGACAAATGTTTTAAAAATTTAGTTACCTTTTTGATATCAATACATTTAATCGTTCCATTATTTGAAAGAGCCATCTACCTTATTTTTACGGAATCTCAAATATAATTACAACTTCACAATAAGAAAGTGTTCTCCTATGAACCATTTTTATTCAGGAATACTTTAATACATTTTTAGATGTAAATCTAATCTTAGCATAGTGAATAAAATTTAAAAAGGATCATTTAGCTACTTTGGTCATATGAAACGGATGAATCAGGAGAATAGTAAGAAAGATATGTGACGCAAGTGTTGATGGCACCACCAGAAGTAGAGGACGCCCGCGAAAGATTTGGCACGACCAGGTAAACCAGATACTGGAAGACGGAAGGGTGACTGCAGGGAATTAAGTGAACGCTGCATTGTCAACCAAGGCAAGACTAGCGGTACACAATGTAGTTCTGATATCGACACTGATATATGGAAGTATATATTATATATGATAGGATATATGAAGTGGAATGAAAGTAGACTGAATGCAGTGGAAATTAGTCGTATATGTGGCAGATCTATTTATGACAGGATAAAGAATGAAGAAATAAGGAAAGAATATAATGCTGATCTTGTATAGTGAGTAAAATTAAGAAATGATCAGTTAAGTGGTTTGGTCATATGGAACGGGTGAATGAGGAGAGAATAGAAAGAAAGATATATGACGTAAGTGTTGATGACACCAAAAGTAGAGGACGTCCGGTTAGAAGCCTCAATAATCGGCGAGTTTGTATGAGAATATGTATGAATATGGAAGAGAGGAAAATTGTGTGTCAGAATAGAAGATTATAGCGCCATATCTTATCTGCACGATAGAAATTTAGATAGTTTATATTTTAATGAAATCAATTTTTTATTGTTACGATGCAATATTAGAACAGCTTATTTTACTCTAAACTCTTTTGAATCTTTAAAAACTCAAAGGAGTATTTTTTTTCTACATAAATAATATGCATTTATTTTACTATTATATACTATTTACATAATAAAATACTATTTCTTACTCACGCCAAAGAATCTTGTAATACGGATTATGCGTACGGAACTCTGATCAAATAATTTATCAAAATACCCCGGAGACAGTTCAAAAGGAATTTACTAGACTCATCTCTATCAGATAAAGATTTAGAGAGGCAGTTACACAAAATCTAATGATCAATAGCCTTACGGAATGCCGTTGAGTCTACATACAAATACCTAAATACAATTTTTGAATATATGAAATGATCTCAAATGATTTTATTAGTAATAACCGCAGACCAGTAATTGAATAGAGATGAAATAAAGTGTACATATAGAAGAAAGGTTTTAAACATTAGTAGCGGGACAAGGGGCACTCTACACACATTCTTGGTGGAAACATAAATCCGATACTTTATAACACATTTATGCAACAGAAAAAGTATTTACTCTTAGAAAATTAAATCTTTTTTTAACATTTAAATTTTCGTTCCAATCGAGTCATTTTTTTTTAAAGTCGCGGAGCTATTTGATTGCGTAAGTGGTACCAATGTAATTATGGGGGTGACACCAAAATTTAAATATTGGGACAAGAAATTTCCGTTAGGTCGTGTCTATATATTTGGTAGTCTGTGGGAGTAACAGATAACAACCACAATATTTCAAAAACCTAAATCAATAATTTTCACTTTAATTTCTGCAAAACAAATTAATATAATAATTGGAGTGTCACTATTTATTAGATTTATTCCTCATCATCCTTTACCTCTATGCGAGAGAATCTGTTGATAATAATTATAATATAAATGTATAAATCAACTTCAATGATGAACTATGAATAAGCTCAGTGGTTGTTACCAACGCTATTAAGTATATACATACCAGTTCTGACATAGACAATCCGATTTTTAATTATTGAGAGTGAGTAGTTGGGGAAGAGAAATGGTTTAGATAAATTTGAAAAAAAAAAATTACAGATGATAAAAATAATAAATAATATCATCAGATTATATAAATATAATCCCACGATTCTCCATTCATATTAAAAATTCAATCAATAGGTATATTAGTACGAAAAGTGCTGGAATTATGTACGTATGAAGTCACTTAACGAGGAAAATTACGAGTATAATATGAACGTTTTGATTCAAAAGTGAGGACGTTAAAATTGTACATTGTGCTAACAGTTTAGGTTGGCAAATGATTACATATTATTATCACCAGTTCACTGATAATAAAATCAATTTTATTATTTATTTATTTTTATCAGTCAAGATTCAAACCAATTTACTCATAAAAATTCTTACACGTTAAGCGCATCGTATTTTTTGTTTAAAAGCTTCATATATATTTTCACAGATTCCACTAACAAAACATTTTATTTTCTTTCAACTGATAATATATTGATAGCCTTACTATTATCTTACTGCATAAGTATTTTTAATAATGTTTTATTGTGAAATATTCCATACTCACCCATAATTAATATTAAATCCGCCCATATTGAGGGTCTCTCCAGTTGGTTTGCAGCATCCGTCGGCGATGTTTTCATAACTCTCACAACGGCTGGCCACAAAATTCACATCGAGAAATATTGACTCAGCGAAAAACCTATGAGCGCGATTGTGCGCACAGAATCCTATAAAAGAAATATTATTCTTATAAAACAGTCCGTCATTCCCATCAATCTTCTAATAAACCCTTCCCAAACCATGCAGTAACACAGGTCTACCATCATAATTAAACCTTAATATTTTGGTAAATACATGCAGCATAAAATGCATATTTTAAATAATCCTAAAGAAAATATTAACGCTTAGGAATGACTAGTGAAAAACCAATTATGAAAAGGGAATCGTACAAAAACAATTATTTTTTCCATTCAATCCGTTGTAAAACTAATACGTTAGTAAAAATACAATTTTTGATATGAAAGACAGAGATAACACATTATTTTCACAGTGAAAAGAACAACAAACATACAAATATATTTGTCTCTTTCTCACTAATTAAATGAAGAGAGATAAGAAGGAAGAACACATTGTATAGGACCTAATGAATGCTCTAAATTATGTTATTAATATTTTTTTCAAAATTGAATGCTCAATATTTAGAATAAATTCGTGCCATTGAAGCCACTTAAGCTAATAAAATCATTTTTTCTCACTGTCATTTACGGTAACACGAGTTGACAGCATGGCTGCATTCGGGTTTTTTATATTATGGTACGGTAAAGGTTAAGTACGTAGATCTGTTACACGAAACTGGAATCAATTTATACTGGACCTCAACCATACTTAATAGATAATTAGTATATTGAAAGAGTTTGTGTATTTAGGGTGTAATGTCAATGATAAAAACAAACTCATTGATGAAATATCCAAAAGGTTCATATCTGCCAACAAATGTTGCACCGCAGTCCATCTCTACAACAAGTAAAACCTAAGTTCATATTATATACAAGATTTATTAGACCAGTTTTGATTTATTGAGCAGAGCTCTGTCGACTCTTTGAAATTGAGATTTTCGAATATAATATTACAAGTTAGCGTTATCGTTACACTCGTGTCGTCTAATTTTATTAAATTTATATTTTTTGTGCATCTCTTACGACCGGACATTTTGTAATGTGAGAAAGTAATATCTCTTATAATAGCGTTGAATTTGTTATCATTATCGTGTATTCATATAATAATGAACTAGTTATTATCTAAACTGTTATTTTAACTGCCAATATGAGATTTGTGTACAATTGTAACTAATTATTTGCAATTCGGTGAGCAATCAAAAGTGCACATTAAACTAAATCTACAGCAGTTAAATCTCTTTATAATCGAATACACAACAAATTTGTATTAAAGTTCTTCACTATAATAAAGACATATATAATTAAACTATCATCAATTTTAACATTATTGCATTCAGTTGAGGACATCCCCCCACCCTCCCTGCTAGTATTATGGTTCGGTGACCTTCCACTCATCATTTCTTCATTTTATTCCATCTGTGGTTTTCTCGTGTCACCGGAGGCCCCGCCCAATGTTAACTCAGCCTTGCCAACCAGTATCCTGTGAGTGTCTTCATAGAATTCGGATTAGCTACGACTTATTTGTCTTTCGTTCATGTAACGAAATTCCCAACAATTTTCCATAGCTCGTTGGGCCACGCTGCGTAATCGTCATCATGACATTCGTGAATGTTTATGTTTCACTCGCAAACTTGGACAGGTAGTACGCATTTTTTATTATTCTTAAGGTGTCAAGGCATGTTTAATTTGAAGACAATTTTGAGGATTCCAAAGCTTCCCCAGCTGAGTAATATTCACCACTTGACCTTGTTGAAGGTGATAACTTGACCAAGATAAATGTACTCGTTTACGTATTGAATTCGGTCTACGACAATTAGTTTACTATAAATGTCAACAAGTCGATGCTAGTAAAATGCTAGTAAAATTATATCTTCACTGGTAATACACACTCGCTGTAACATTGATACTCGCAAAAAATACCAATGCCAAGTGGATTGTAAAACGAGAACTTTTTGGGCCCCTACCTAACGCGGACCCCATTCATTAAATTGACACTGTTACGCCACTGAGTATTATGTTACTCTCGGTGAAATCAACAATTTTACATATATTTTATTAAAACTATAATAAATTGTGAACTAATCATTTAAATAACATTACTGTATACAAATATCTAAATATTTTTCAGCATACTTTGGTACAAATTTTAAATAAAGTCATACCGTAAATATATCATATATTCAATAGTTTTAATTAATATTATTTAAACTAACGGATATATTACCTCTATAATCCGTTCCGCAGCCAGGTTGACTCGAACCGCCATTAGGGTAGAAGTCCACGTGCCCTATGGGCTTGGCAAAGCCCAAGTACCCTCCACAGGTGTGAATAACTTCAACGTACTGAGCATCGTGCTTATCCAGGCGCGCATCCTTGTTACCTTCCGTAAATAATGGCAGAGCTGGGTCCAGACCTAAAGTTTCAGAAGATATCCTCCCGGTCAACTTTCTTAATTCATACCCTTACAATGTTAAATCATGTCTTCGTGAGCGACGTTTAAATTACATAACAGTTTGGCTGCGAGGTAGCGATAAGTTTTATAAATTGTATTACATATAATATAACGCATCATTTTTTGTTAATCATCTCTCAAAAGTTTTAGCACAGTGACGTGTCTTCAGAAACGATGAAATAACGTAAATATCAAATACACGCACTAACGGATAAACTGATACCTGATATTAAAGCATTCGAGAAAATTTAAGATTTATAATATTATTTTTTTTAACTCATAATATTTATCCAACAATTACCGGATAGTGTGAAGAAAAACTACAAATATCCAGAAAAAACTAACATGAAATGAAAAAAATACAAATTTTAAAGACATTTAACATTTTTATATCCATATGTATTATTAATTTATTAATTAGCATCTACTAATAAAATGTATAACTTATTAATGAATTAATTAAATGTATCAATAAGATAGATATACAGATAAAATAAATTTATCAAAAAATACATTTGATACAAAATGATACATTTAATTTGTATTAAAATATCATAAACTCCAACTTCACAATAATAATGTGTTCTTCTTAATAATAAACAAAGATGGTTTAATATTGAAGACGTATATATATATTTCAAAAATTATCTAGATTTTTCTTTTAACAATTAATTTATACAAAACTTTACGGAAGCCGAGCTCGTCTTGGATGATTTGATGATTAGAACCGTGACTGATGTTCAGAGAAGACGCTATCTCACCGATAGTAATTCGCCTATTCGCTAGAACCAACTCTCGAACTTGCTGAATCTTGTCGTCCGTGATGAAAATTGACGGGCGTTCTGCTCCCTCTTCGCGCATCATACTTGTTCAGCCACTTTTAATCTTCTCGATCCACAAAAAAAAACGCTTTTATGTTATAAAGCACTGTCCCCGGATTATGACATGAATCATCAGCCACTTTCACATCCTTCGACCAGAGAAATCGGATAACTGTTCGTTGTTCCTCCTTAGTGCAAACTGCTAGCGGAGCGGACATGTTTACACTATAATAGCCGGAAGGCAAATGATGTGATCGGGATCAAATTTTGCATACGTGATCGCAGTCGTACCAACTCTTAGCACGCATGCGCAGAATGTAGACAAATATGACAACCTTGAAGGTGTGTTACTGCGAAAGTGTAGAAAATCTTTGACTCCTCCTCGTATATATGTCTTTCAATATTTAAAAAATCTTTATTTATTAATTTATAGGTTATATATATATATATATATATATATATGTGTACATATAACCGACCAAGATGGTTAATACATACACCTTGGTCGGGGAATTCACCCTTCATTAATTTATTCATTGAACATATATTATAAAATTTTTTTTTTTTTTACATAAAAAATCATTTGGAAAAAATGTTTTTATTTAAGACGAGATCATTGATTTACCAGTTATCGTATGAATAGGTCCTTTCTCGACAAAGGCCCCAGCGATGCCGACAACATGAGCTCCCAGGCTATGTCCAATTAGATGAACATCGTTCATGGATACTCCTTCCATGATGAGGAAGTTCAGAAACCATGTGAGGTGACGTCCAACTTGAGCAACGTTGTAACTGGCCGAGACGTAGTTAACATTGGCGGCACTTGCCCAATCCACGACTATGATGTTCAGGTCACTGACGTTTAGATAAGCTGAAATAATATTTATAAAAAATATTAAATACACAAAAAATATAGTGATACCAAATAAGGGTATCACTATCAAATAGGGTATCGATAATTTGTATCTTTAAGGAATAAATCTTAACTCACAAAAATTTTACTTTGTCAACTTTATAAATGTAATTGAATTGGTATGTTACATAATGTATACTGATTCCTAGTTCACTTGGTCGAGCATTAACTTGGTCATTACGAATAGAAATATACATATTTTGTAAAAATTATAATTTCGGAAGAAGCATGTTAAAATATACATAGAAAAACGTATACAATATTTTATATATTATACATTTTTTTAATATGGAGGACGCGGATATTTGCATGCTCATAACATAATTTTGGAATGTTGTTGACCTATTTTTCTAATTGCCATGAATTATATGAATAAATTTTTTATATATATATATTTTATAGTATTATTTAGTTTATCACTAATGTTTCTATTATAATAAAAGAGTAATTAACCTTTTAAATACTTATATAGGAGTTTTATGACACAAATAGTGTTGAAAACCCACCCTAGGACGTCTTTAGTGCGTCAGTTTTTCTAAAATTGATATTTTTCCATATGAATTAAATACCATAAACACTTTTTAATGATCAACATCTTGAAATATTAAGAAAAATAGATTAATGTTTTAACATTGAAAAACGCTCGTACGTAGAAACAGAAGGAAATTTCAAAAATAATAAATTTAAAATCATGTATGTATTAAATAATAATTTACGCATTAAATATATGTAACAGAAATATGACCCTTTATCAATTACAATTTTTTAATTTTGTGACCATAGAGATGTTATCTATTTGAATATACCTTAGGATGAAAAAGTTACATATCCACCTAATTCAAATATTTCATAGAAAATTTACACTTTACTCCATTGTAACTTATCAGTTTCCTTTAAAATTCCCTACGCATACATTATGGGGGATATTATGAATACTGACCCTAACCATAGCTATTCTACTAGATCGTCGGGTGGAACCATGAAAGTACCCATCGCGAACGATGTGTACGGTGAGAGAACGTGAGAATATGCTGTGCCACAAATATTTTTAAAAAATCAGTAAAGACTTAACATTATGAAAAATAAAGAGACCTCAGGAAACACTCGAAAATATAAAGTGAAAGATCATATTCTTATATAAATATTTGTTGCCTTTGTTGTATTTCATTTTTAAAAAAAAGTTGATTTAATTTTCGTTTACTTTCACTATATTACTTACTCAATTACTTTAATTTTGATGTATTTTTTGTTTGTACTTTAATTTAAATTTATTATGTTAATTACTATGTGAAAAGCAATCTTTGCCGTAAACCTGTTGTGCAGTTTAGCAAAAAAAAATTGTATTACAATATGTATGTAATAAAATTGAATAAAAATAAAAATGTATAAGATACACGCAGTATAGTGGAATATTTTATATAAGAGACACGCAGTATAGTGGTATATTATATATGAGAGACACGCAATATAAATTTTAATGTATAACACTAATAGCTGAGGTTTTCAAACAAATATGTATAGTATAGATAATATAATATAATACAGACTAAAAATATTTAGTTGATATTTTTACCTTCTTTTATGTTTACTGGCATCGGACTAGATCCATTATTGTACCATCCATGTGTTAGAATTTTGATTTGTAAATCTTTGTCAAAGTACGAGTCATGTAATGAAGTTGGATTCTCCATATCAAGAACTTGATATTTAACGGGATTCTTTCTGTACAATAAATAATTCAGTAATTGCAAATAATCCTAATATTATATTAATATATTAAACAAATGGACACAATCAGTAGAATAATATAAATATATTATGTATAATTTATTTAATTTATTTAGAAAAAATAATCGAAAAAAGCACAATAAAGTGGATATTTTAACACATTCGAGAGTTCAGCAAAACAGCCAGAGAAACGTCGTATAGGTATTATAAAAAAAATTATAATACACATATGCAAATTAAAATATGTAAAATGTCATTTTAGATTATGATATTTGTTATATTATTATTACTGTAGTTCAACAATGTAAAACACTGTAAACATTTATCAAAAAACTTTTACTGTATCTTAGTAAAAATCGATTTTGCGTAAGAATAACAAAAAAAATCTTATTTGGTCTAATATGTATGTATATTAAATATTATATGTAAGTTTAAAAATATATGTTTTTTACTCAATGCTTCGTGTAATATTTTTACTGTCATATTTTTTTCTGATAGAATATTTAACACGATTACTTTCTATCCAGATACATGATTCTAATTTAGATAGTTAGCATTAGCCAATAATTTATTTATTCAAATCTAGTATTAATCTTCAAGTTTTTGCATCAATGCTTAATTTCACTGTGTTTAATTACCACACACAATTTGATTTTCATAAAATTATTTTAGACCTGCCTTGTAAATAATCTGAATTCAACATGGACATCATAAAATAAGGACCAAAAATCTTTTGTCATGTTTGACGTTCTGACGGCCGGAAAACTTTCGACACTGGCCAACCACACCGGGTCATATTTTGTGCCTTTATTTATAACCACAGAAAAAGCTAAAACAAAACAAATCATTTATTTACATACCTAAAAAAATAAACATTTAATGTGAGGTAAACAAAATGTTTATTACTTACCCGTAGAAAATAACGATAAAATAAAAATCAAAACATTCATCGCAATAAAATTCAGCCAATTATCATTTGAGTGCGTACATTAAATATATTTTGAGTTGATAGTAAGCACAAGTATCACATTTACTTCAGATATAACCACATCACAGGAAATTCATCAATCTTAACAGAGATGTATAGATTAGATAATCAAACACCTTGAAATATTTGCTCTTCTGTGTTATCTGCTTATTGCAGACAGTTTCTTAAAATATACAAAATTTATTATATATTAAAATATGTTATTGCTATTTTCACAACCGTCACGAGTTTTTGATAAATAAAGGTAACAACTCTCCAATGCTTCACATTTGACTGGCAAAGCAGAGAAGAAATTTATTGGCGGTTTAGTAAAGCAGGCCGTGTACATCATAAGTAATTCATCAGCTGTCCATCATACAGTGTGCGATTTCCAGGCATGGGTTCCGAGACTAATTGTTCATTCATAGCGCGATTTGCTAGTCAATGTCGAGGAGAAATTAATCACTATATACAAACTAGTAGGTAGATACATAGGTGTCTATCTACCTACTAGTTCCTCCGCTCCTCGCTGGCTGTCACTCGCATACTCACAGTTTTAGCTCATTTTGCTCATTTCATAGAAATATAAGAGCTTGACCTCTCTAAAATTAAAATAATAAAATAAAAAGACAAGATTATTTATTCAATATTTGCAAAATTACTTTGCCTCATTTTATATTAATAATTATACAAAATACTTAAATGAAACCAATATTTATTAATTATTCTACATGTTTCGATACCTATGGTATCTTCTTCAGGAAAAAATGTATACTGAAATTTAATTTAATTTTTTATTTTAGTATACATTGTTTCCTGAAAAAGATACCATTGGTATCGAAACATGTAGAATAATTAATATACAGTGGTTTGAACAAAGTATTTTATAAAATTATTAAGAAGATTATTAACTTTTTTCAATTAATTTTATTTCAACAATTCAGAATAAAACATATTTTGTAATGAAAATTCAATTAACAATATTATTTTAGAAGTTTTATTATAATGTATTTGGTATTCTCCCATTTTACGTAAACTGCGTTTCTGAACCCAATATACGCAATCTGTAAAGGAACTGCTGTTTAACAAGCATACTCGCATCTTATATAGAAACCTACAGAAAGAGATTTATTTTCATGGTCTAGAGTAGGAGATAAAAATATTATTGGATTCGTTACATTTATATTTAATCAACAACAGTTTCTGATTTTGAATTTTTGATATTTTTTAAGATTTAAGTTGAACTGGACAATGTTGCACCTGGCGGAGCAGCATCAAACTGACCAAACTATCACAATATGCCGTCAGCAGCCCGCCACGACGCGTGATATTACCAGCGCAGCTGGGGCCTACTTACTCTTCAGCCGAACCTGAGCCCATCGACGCTGTTCCAGCTTGTTTCATCTTCATATTGTTGCTAATCATGAAGACGAATGATGGGCCGACAGACGGAGGCAAGTCGTCATTTCTCATTTCAAAATCCTTTTGATTCAACCCACACATCCCACATCTCCGAAGATTGAATTGTAAATCAATACAGGTACAAATCACAATAAAAATATATTTACCTATGTTAATATACGATATACAACTATCTGTAAATTATTAAAAATTGTTTAATATTTATCATGAAGTATTAAAATTAAAAACTAATGCTAAGTTTTACGTATAATTATTTTTACTAAAATTTCTAGTGCTCCAAAAATAATTTGACACGGGGTAAGATATGTTATAATATTTTTATTGCCGTTTAATTTCTCAATTAAATTAACTATTGTTTACGTTAATATTACGTTTCTCTGTCTATTTCTATGAATCTTTGGATGTATTCGATTCGTATAGGCTGTACAGTGCTCAATTAAACGGTCAGTGTTTATGAGACTCCTATCTTCTCATCTATGTCTCATGGTCAGATCACGTCACACTCCATGGTTTTTTCCTCATCAATGTCACTGTCAAATGTAACACTTCGCCGTCAAGCAGCATGAAGCAATCGGCAACGATGTACATAATGTGCATAGATTTTCTAATAGTACATTATGTATATTAAAAAATCAAAAAGTGGCACAGCGCATTTAAAATTTATATTAAATTATCGACGTTAGATATAATATGTTCACTTTAAGTATGTTTTAATGTATTTCATGGCAACCAAAATATGTAATCCTCGACGACATAAAAAAAACTAGAGGTTTAATTTATGCTGTTTTGAAAGCTCAGAGTGACTTTTCGAATACATCTGCATATTCATGTTCGACTCCAAGACGTGTAATGTATGGCTAATGTAAAGCACACAAAAGAACAGATTTGATAAAGAGATAAGCAAATAACGTTTTTATTTGTGCAAACGTGCATTTTGAACTGAACTGAACTAAAACAGAACGTAATTTCGTACAAATATATTTAAAATACTACTTTCTGTTACAAAAATTTAGTTTGAAGGATTAAATGTAAAAAACTTTTCTAATCCAAAGACACTTTTACATTTATTTAAATTATTTTTAAAATAACATTAAATATACAGTAAATAAATAAATCAATAAAAAAATATGTTTTAAAACAAATCATTGTTTGCATACATGATTTTTCTAAATTTTCTGATTTTTACTCGCCAATCTGACTTCGTAAGCCTGAAAAATGTTTCATCCCTTGTAGTAGGGAGAGTCCGCATTTGTTTCCAGTGCAAATAATCCATATCTGTTTAAATAAAAAAATAATAATTACACAAGTTTCATACACCTTGTTCACTTTCATTATGACGTCACCTTAGAATTTTATAAAATGCACGTTTCATTATTATTTCAATGCGATTGATTTATCAAATACAATTCGAGTATATTAAATCATTTAGCAACCTGGAACGTACTTCATATGCAAGTGTTGGACACATACAGCATACTTACTTACTTCAGAACTTTCCCCATCGCGACATATATGTTTTACAGAGAAAGAAATGGAATATTAACTGTATACACTCATTAGTTATTTGGTGTTCTCTCGTGAACTCATAAATAAATCATATTTTTAACTAAACATATAACAAATTATGTAGGTACGAGACAAGATCATCAATAATGTGCAGATACTACTATCGCTAAATCGATGGTATTTAGGGTTTATACATAAACCGGTTTCCGAATTCCTGTATTTCTATAAAATCGTAAACCGTTATAATCAGATTATGATTTTTTTTCCGGGAAGTATGAGTTCAAAAAAACAAAAAATAATTACATCAAATTATTACATACTTAATCTTGTATTAATTAAATACATAAGTGTCTGAAATTGAAAAAAATACAACAATTTTCTCGTGCCCAACGCGATTTTAAGTCAAATGTTAATAGTTTTAATTTATTAAAGCCAATATATTTAATTTAAAACCCAGTTTTTGAATTATGAATTTATAAAAAAAAACGATTTTTAAAAACCAATAACCATAATACTATGGTTTGCAAGGAACCTGCAATCGTGTGTGCATTAATTTAATAGTTATTAACAATTAACTACATTAAATAAATCATTATTACTTTTAATAATATGTTCTCGAAGTTACTTACTTTGCTTTTGTTCTTGCGCCTCCCATGTGAAGTTTCTGCTCATTGGGGCATTTTCCGCTGGCTGCTTCTGAGACAGTTTCACATCTGTTTCCCATGAACCACTGATGGTCAATGGACTCGGCGAAATAGTCCACGCACCTGGCGTGGGAGCAGGCCATGTTACCGGCGCAGCCTGGCATGTGTAGGCCTCCGTTGGGGTAAAAGTCATTGTGGCCGGCGGGATCCGCCATCCCAAATCGGCCGGTGTTTGTGTGAATTACCTCCACGTACTCGGCGTCCGTTTTACGAATCCGGTCTGAATCAACGTCCCAAGATGGATGTGCGGGATCCAAGCCTAAATTATTATTTTTTTATATTAAATACAAGCTATCCAAAGTATATCGACTCTGATAAAATTACACTGTTGGCGGTAATTTTAAATACTACCCATTATACAAGTGTCCCAAGTCTTTTTATAATAACAATTCTGTAATAAAATAATAGATGGGTTTAATAAAAAAATATTTATTTCGCATTTAAGTACAGTCCTTGTGAATTTCTTTCTTAAAAATGATGTTTTCTAAATGTGATCCGTTAATTCGTAGGCGTTCATCTAAACGGGAGGCGAAATTTCTGAGAACTGCTTGGCACGTATTATCTGTGATCGCTGCCATTTCTTCTTGAATATTTTCTTTTAATTAGTTCATATAGGGATTGTTACTGTATACATTTGATTTAAGGTAGCCCCATTAGAAAAAGTCCATTGGTGTCAAGTTGGGACTACAGGACACTTCGTCGAGATATCAATTTTCCAGGGAAAATTTCACAAACACGCTCCATAACGACTGAATTCCCGGGGACGCGACTAGCGATCAGCGTATCACACGCCCCTCTCCTGTTCGTCGGGTTGGTGCAGCGATTGAACTAAAATGAAAAAGACTTTTGGGATACGCTGTATGTATCAAAACAACCGGAAGAAGTACGCACCTTGTAAATCAAAAATCTTTTAAAAAGTGTTATTTTTTGTTTCTCTTGATTTTGACTTTCTTTGCACAAGTTTTCAAATATTAATATTGGATAATTAGAATACATCCATTTTCTTAAAGAAATTCACCTCAAAGACCCTTTATACATAAACTCCATAGTTCTATACTAGTATTTAAAATTAATGTGTTTTCAGATTTTTTTATGCACTGTTCTTAATTACGGTATGCAATGAGTTTTACAATTTTAAAATTGCCACCGTTAATGCCCGATCAGTCATTACATTTTGTGAGGATGGCAATTTTTTTTGAGTTTTTGAGAAGGGGTGGGTAGGGGGTTACAGGTTAGGGTGGTATATCAGCTCGTACAATGTAAAATACGTCAAGCATTAAATCAAGTTTGAATAGTAAGAAAAAAAATAAGGTACGAAACAAAATCAAAATAAAAACGTCATAAAGTGAATCGAAATATTTTTAAATATCATAATAAAACTTTATATTAATACACGTTGGGTTATTTTCACTGCTAGTTTCGAGAGGTGCAGTCTCTTTCATTATCAGATGATAACTAAACTAAATACTAAATTGTAGTATATTTGGGCAATGGGGTGGGGCTTTAGAAAAGGGGGGAGGTTTTGGTCGTTAATTGGAATAAGGTAATGTTATGTGTTTAAATAGTGTTTTCTCTGAATTTAAATTCTTCTGTATTTCAACGGATTCCATGTTGTTCATTTTTTTATTTATATAAGGTACCGAGTGAAGATATTAGTCTATGACTATCGAAAGTGTGGTTTGTATCAATTATGTGATGAGAAAATTCCGAGAAGTCGTTATTTTTAAAATTAAAATAATCATGTTACACCACAATGCAATCGCCATGTCAATTAATGAAATATAGAATAGTCGATGTTTTAAGCCAGTCAAAGAATGATTTATGAAATGAGAAAAGGTTTAACTAATAAAATTAAATGCATACTCGTTAGGTAAGCTACGCGGCCTCGTTTGGAGGCCCTGCTAACAAACCCCGCCAACTGTCCGCCGAGGCTGTGCCCGATCACGTGCATGTTCTTGAACGGAACGCCGATTTGGTTCAGCCAATCGAGGAAGTCCCCGATGCTGGCCCCGGCTTCGACGCAATTCTTGACGGCTTCGCTGTACCCACCGCCGCTTCCTTTTGACCAATCTACGATTATGACGTTCACGTCCAGAACTTGAAGAAACGCTGAAATCATTTGCAGATATATAACCATAGGCGCAGTAAGGAAAGGCCCGCAATTTAGGTAGATAATACTGCCAATTGCAGAAGTCTCTTTCACTTTCTTTTTTACAACTTCTAGAAAATGTCAATGTAATTTCTTCGATAACGAGACCCTGAAATCACCCTACATTCAGGCCTATTCTCAAAATTGCAATATTGAAATGAAGGTGATTGTTACACCAACCCTCAAAAATAGTGTTATATTTGAATGAGAGAGAGGGAGAGAGAGTGAGGGAGTGAGGGAGATAAACGTACCATAATCTGTCAAAACTATATGTCTATTTTTGAGGGTTGGTGTAACAATCACCTTCATTTCAATATTGCAATTTTGAGAATAGGCCTGAATATATATGGAAAAAATATTATCTATATACACAAATATATGGTATATTATAAATATGAATTAAATATATTAATTAGAAAGATATACATATAAAATCAATTCTATCGAAAAATATTGTTGTTGCGCCACCGGGATTCGAACCTGGATCTCTTTCCTAACCGGGGAAGGTGCATTATCCAACTATGCTACAGCGACAATATTTTTAGCTACAAATAATGGAACGATTGAATGTATTAATATCAAAAAGGTAACATATAGGTTCGAAAATTTGTTGCTAAAATATTGTCGCTGGAGCATATTTGGATAATGCACCTTCCCCGGTTTTATATGTATATCTTTCTAATTAATATATTTAATTCATACTTAAAATATTATCGACGAAATATATTCGAAGTGATTCTATAGAAACATTGTATTTATTATTCATACGACTTTAAGATAAAAAAAATCAACAATATGCTATTGTTCCCAGATTCACCCCTCAAGGTCAAATGATTTTACATGAAATATTTGAAGTTGTTTTATTTAGTTAATGAACAAAAAAGAAATAACACAAATAACTTGGAAATAATATTGACTAGAGAGCAAAAAGTAACAATGATCTCTCAGGAATATTTAAAAAAAAAATTCTTTTCAAATTATATAAATCTTGTTTACAAATAAATAAATTATTTATTGTCACCTAATTAAAAATATAAAATATAATCAAGTTTGCAATTGAAATAGTTATTTGTACCTATATGTAAATATTATTTATGTAGGATAAACAAAAATGAAAATCGCAGAAGTTTCCATACAGAAAAGTTAATGACCTTTGACGTTATGTAACTATTTACTTCGTGGTATTATCAACGTTTTTGAGGGGTTTTGAAGTTTGAACACATTTTAAGATGACGTGATAAAAATAAACAATTTATTCAATGTTTCTTACGACCCTTACTCAATAACCCTATCAACCTAAATGAATTAAAAATGCTTCATCACGCTGGAGAATAATATATATGTAAATATTTTTATGATTATTTTGATTATGTAAGGATTTTTAATACATATTATATACACATTATTGTATTTTTTACATACTTATAAAATCGAAAAAAAACTATGTAAAAAATTTGTAGCAAAAATGTTAAATGTAATAAGAATGTATTAAGAAAGGATTTATAATATAATTGTATTTATATTTTTTCTATTTATTAAGTACGAATCTTGTGAATTTTCGCAGATACGAATGTCCATGTCCAATTAATTTAAGAATTGCAAAATTGAAAATTGTACTGAAATTTATAATTTAACGGCAGCGCCTAAGGTTAGTACGTGTATCTGCCACTTGACGGGGTGCAGGACTCATGGTATTAATATTGTTTACAGCAGTTATGTGTGGTCCTCTTAAACAAGTGTATGTACTCTTCAGTGTAGCCACATTCTATTCAATTACGATTAATTGCAATTAATTTTAAGTGCATGATGTCGGGTAATAAGCGCAGAAACAGTGGTGGTTATTACAGCACATGTTGGATACCTAAGCTAACTTTGTTCGTATCTTTCATGAAAATAATTATAATACGAAAGTGAAAACGAGGATTATGTAAACATTTTATGATAACTGAATCCAGCGTTCATCCGTTAACAATGTTATTTGTTATCAATCATACAATTTTCGACAAAATTGAAATTGAATAAATCTTACATGTAATAACACTTTTGGTAATACATGTTTTCGTTATAAAAAATCACGTAATCTCGTAAAAAGGATACAAGACATATCATAGATGACTCTCTTTATTGTTTGATTAGTTTCTTAGACATTGCTATCATCTACTGGTATTACTCCACATAGCTGGACGTCAGCCACAACATAGCAGCCCAATCGGTGAAAGCTAATTACTTTCTGCTTGTTACATGCTAATAACAAAAAAAGTATTGCGCTTACTAAACAATCTAAATCAATAATTATATAATATCATATATTAAGTAAGTATAGTTTTGTATGGATATATTTAAAAATCATTTGAAATGTTTTAAATAAATGTAACGGATAGAAGCGAGAACTTAATATAATATTTTTTTAGGTTGGCATTGTGACGGTCCTAAAACAATATATGTAATATATAATAATAGTTGTCCTAAAATAACAGTTTGTATGAAGAGGTGATGTACTTTTTGATCTGAGTGGTAAGACAATCACCAAATTACTAAGCTGTCGGGATTTAATCCTTGTCCCGGGATGCCAAGTCAATATCATTGTTCAGTATAAATGTAATTTATGTAAATTTCATGTAAAATATTGATAATATTTATGCAAATTATATTACGTGTACGCCTCACTATTTCTTAAATATATTAACATTTTTAAAAATTTCGTTTATTACAACGTACTAGATACGTGTACATCAATATTCTAACTATTTTCAAACTAACCTAAACCCAAACGCAAATAGGACTAACTTGCTGGTCTCCTGGAATAAAACTAAAACCCCTTGGTTCACTGGCGGGTGCCTTTACCACGAGACCAACAAGTATGTTAAAATTATTACGTTGATATATATATATATATAATTCAGTCATTTTGAAAATAGAGGGTGTCAATTTTATGAAAATAAAAATAAGATTTTTTCTAGTTCTACAATAAAGGTATTAAAATGTGAATCGCTTCAAGCGTATTCTAATAGATTATTTAAACATTATGCATAATAATATGTTTTCTTCTTCTCTCCTCCTTCATTTTAATTTTAACATTTTGTGCTTTCAATCATAGACACGGCAGACACATAGACAGACAAATCAAAAACAGATAATACACCTCTACAAGTTGCGGTTATAGATTTCCCATACAAACTCCAGGGTCACTTCAGCCATATAAAATACGTTGTGTTCAGGATAATTTATTGTATTAGACTGTCATATTGCTCAATATATGACAAGCTATAACCTAACCGGAGAATGGAACACGTTGGAACTTCAGGAACCATATAGGACCCCAGAAATTCTGAGGAAAGTGAAAGTAAGAAAGCTGTAGTGGGCAGGATATGTAATGAGGGTAGATGGGCGGACACCTTTGGGACAAACCCGCAAGAGGTAGGTGAGTGCCCAGCGTACTGGACCACAAAGGCGCCTGAAAACGCGGACCTGATCAGTAATGCAAGGAATCTCAAGCTGTATAGGGATTTCATCAAAACGTGGACTACGAGATGGGGTATATTAGGCAGATGATGACAAGATTGTGTCAGCAAGAATGCGGACCCTTCACTTTTCATGAGTCAAATTCTTAAAACAAACAAATCGTGCGTAACTCCGTTGGCCTGTACCGTGTATGGCGTGACTCATATATCATTGCGTTTCATCCAAGTCCCTTCATGGGACCGTGTACTTGATAGTTATACCTTTAATGACTGCCTTGTACCCACTGGTTTCTTTATTTCCGTACATAACACTTGATTATATATTTGCTTGTTATGCTGTTATATATCTGTATCTTAAAAAATAAATAAAGATAACACTTATAAGGGCGCAGGAAAGTTTAAATTAAATTAAATTAACTCTTGTTCGTTTTGCAATCTCTTACATTAGCTTTTATTTTTATTCTTCTTTCTTTTGTGTTTATTAATTGAAGACTTAGCGCTCTGTCGTGATTCCAAAAAATAAAGACTATCATTTTGACGCATAATGTGGTCAAAAAATTAGAACAATCTTTTATTTACTACACAGACTACCAAATATACAGAAATGAACTAACGTAAACTCTTTGTTTCAATATTTTCAATTTAGTGTCACCCATATGATCATTTTGGTACCACTTTCGCAAGGAAATGGCTTCGCGACTGTTATATTATAATATATATGACTCGATTAGAACGAAAATTTAAAACTTGCGTAGTTTGATTTGTTGCAGAATTGGGTATTCGTACGTTGTACTGTCTACAGGATACGTAAAACTCTTCTCCAGTAGTACATTTTGTTTATTTTACGCTTGTCTTTATTGCGGACAGTCTGTATACAGTATCTGCTGCATTCATACATATTTTTTCAGGAAGCAATACAATATATTCCTTACCAATACGAGTTTGTACATTGACTGGACTTGTTGTGTCTCCTGTCCAGCCATGGATGGTTAGCTTGACTGGCTTGCGTATGTTGAAGTAGGATGTGGCTATGCTTGCTCGATCTCTTTTGTATATCCTCTGGGATATTTGAGGGTTTCTTCTAAAATAAAAGTTCATTCGCGCGGATTTAATTATCAACTTTGTAAACTTCTCTCACATTATTAAAACCTAAATAAAAATATTAACATCATTAATTTAATAAAAATGAAAATATATAAAGAAAACATTGTCATTGCAGTACAGGCACAAGTACTTTTCTCGTAGTATAGTATATGTATTGTATATAATACATACATGTATATTAAAATGTTATACATATTAAAATTTATATTATGTTTACCAAAAAAATGTTTTTTCTTAAAACAATGGGCTAAACTTGCAACGTCGCGTTATATTCGAGACCGCCAATTGGGCCAATACGGTGTATAAAATTATTTCTACATATGTATTTTTTCTCCAGAAAAAAATTATGTCCATCGTAAAAATCTTAAAAATCATAACAAAAATTATAAAATAATCTTCTTACTCTAGAATATTGTGGCCGCTATTAAATATATAAATAATATTTGTGTACCACAGACTACCAAATATATAAATATGAACTAACGTAAATTTCTTGTCCCAATATATGTTTGCGTTTAAATTTTCGTTCCAATCGAGTAATATTTTTTTTTAAAATCGCGTAGCTATTTGATTGCGTAAGTGGTATCAAAGTGATCACGTGGGTGACAATAAAATGAAAGAGACAAGAAATTTGCGTTTTTTTATGTATATATGTTTGATGGTCTGTGGTACGTTAATATTATAAGCTTATTGCATTCATGCATATTGCATTAACGTAAAAAATACATCATGTTTACACAAAGATTTAATTTTCGAAGAGTAAATACTTTTACTGTTGCATAAATGTGTCATAAACTATCGGACTTATGTTTCCACCAAGAAGTGTTTTCCATTAATGTTTCAAACCCCTCTTCTATATGTACACTTTATTTCATGTCTATTCATTTACCGGTCTGTGTTATGTACTAATATTTAAATTAAATGTATTATGGAATAACGATATATGAGTTTTTTGATAGGTTAATTGTTCATCATATTTTCAGTGTAATGTATTTGCAATGTACATAAATAATTTTATTAAACTTGAAAATATTTATTAACCTATCAACTTAAATGTGAGTAAAATAAAATAACGCGAAACCTAACAGTAATGTAGATATAACAAAAAAAAAGTGTGAATGTGCCTTTATGTCCGTGCGAGATATTAAAGAATGATGATTGATGTGTCAAATTCAAGAATAATTCAACAGTAATTACATAAGAGATTCGCTGGATATATAACTGCTGAGATTGATCTATATATATATACATATCAAAAAGATGATTTAACTTAGAGTTCATAGTTAGTTTGAAATCTCTGATAGTGAATGAATATTCTAGAAGTGGCGTGTGCCTCTGAGGAGCACGTAAAGCTATGCGAGAAACTATGACGCGGGAGTTAATCTTATGAATAATGCTATGCAGAAGTTTCATATCGAACACTGTGCGTCTGTTTACTAATTAATGTAATTTGTAACGTACCGCTCTTAAAGCGTAATTTGGTACATAGTTTTGGAGTACCTAATCGAATATGGCGTAATCTGAGTTCCTGCTAAGTCTGAGTTCCTGCTTTTTAAATATGTTAAATTTTTGTAAATATCATAAAATATAATACACGTTATCCGCTCATCTACAAGTTAAGAATAAAGACTGGAGAGAGCTATTATAACAAAACACCTGAGAATGAGTAATAGACAGATGACATTATCACAGTTAATCGTAAAATAACAAACTTTTAAATTGGTTAAAGAGTTATGTGACAAAAAACAATGATACCAAAAAAGATATAAATAGACGGATAAAATCAAGAAACACTTGTTATTTTGCTCTACGGAATATCTAGCTATCGTTAAGGTTGCTGTCATAGAATCTAAAAATTAAACTGCACAACGCTAATACAGTCAATTTTTTTATACAGAAGTAGAGCTTGGTCTTTTACTTTGGTGCAGAAATTCAGGTTGCAAGTCTCCGAAAATATAATCTAGTGTAAGATTTCCGGCTCATTCGTGATAACTTTACTTAAAAAATGGGGGAGTTTCTTTAACATGGAACTTCGGGAATGTTCCCGATAATTGAGGATGGTGAAAGCAACGAGGTTGCACTGAGTGACGTAACGAGAGTGGATAAGTCATATGACACAAAGCCCTTGTATATAAGCCAACAGAGTCAAGACCGAAGGGAAGACAGAGATATAGATGGGCAGATGATGTCATGATGGAGTTGCAAGGGTTGGGCAAGTACTCAGTAGACTGGACTACAACGGCGATGCCAAGGATGGATGGCGCTCTGTAGTGACTGCGATCATGGACATTAGGGTAACAAAAAAGAAGAAAGATGATAATATAAGAGACGACAACTCCAGAATACTTTGTATATAAGCAAATATGCACATTTTTAACTGTTTCGTTTTAGAAAATGGCCTTCAAGCACAGTTGACAAAACAAATAAATACTTGGTAAAAAAGATTTTTGTGTGACTGTATCACAATATTTATTTTTACTAAATCGTAATACGTTACTAAATCGGCAGTTTATTTTTTATAAGTGAGCTTATCGATGATTTGTACTACTCTTATAGTTTTTTGAAACATTTTAAATCTAGCTTGAACAGAGGTAACGAATTGCATAGAAAATCAGTACCTTATTGTTTTTTCTTACCGTGTGTACACATAGTATGCGATATCTTCATCAGCCATAAATCTACTTTCAGGTGGCGTCTCATCCTTCAAGTCCACTAAGTGTACCGTACCATTGCTGTCAGGAAACCAGGCGTATCGTGGGTCTTCAGGTTCCGGGAACTCATTTTCACAAGTCACTATGAATAAACTGTACCAATGAATCTTGCAAAATAAACTGTAAATCTAACTTATTTGTGATACTCTTAAATCAATGTAATCGAATATAAATATAAGTCGTGCTCTTGGGAGCTAAAGCTTTCTTTGTAGACAAATTTAAAAGGAAACATACTGGTGCTCCAGTAATTGTCAATCTTATTTGAAAGACGAATTAACTAGATGTCTAATCTTTTAAACTAATATCTTATTTTTTAAATGTTGCTCAATGTTGACACTTTCAAAGATTAAGTCTTGTCACTAAAATGAAACGCGGAAGTTAAAAATAATTAACTATTTTGCCATTTTCATTGAAATAAAATTATCAAGAAATCCAGGCCAGATGAAAATACGGATAATCCCTATTATCCCTATTATCTACTAAAATGACGTCATCTGGGACAATTTACATTGAACACAGTGTTTAAAATATAAATCTAAATTAATCAATAAATATCGCCCCGTCTTGCTAAAATTGTGTTCTGTTGTTGAACCCGGGAAACAGCTGCAGATGCGGGACCAAAAACTAATTTAACAGTAACTGTCTCTCGCTGGTTAAAAAAATAAGTGCCAATTATCCCTCGGGCAGAAATTGCACACCACTGTCGTTTTTGGAGATATCAGTATCTCATGTTCTGTTTATTAACATAACCATAAATATGAAAATGTGCTTCGTCAGTAAACGATATGTTTCCAAGCGTTCGTGCTCTTCCAAAACGTTCCAGCATCGTTCTCGCTAAGATTTCACGTAAAGAATAGTCGTTTACGTTGAGAAGCTGCACGATTTGCAGTTTGTATGGGTGAAACTGTAGTTTATTTTTCAAAATAACGTGCATTGTTGATTTTTTTATTCCCGTAAAGGCTGCAATCTTCCTTATCGATTTACGCGGATTGCGCATAATTTCACGTCAAACTTGAGCCACATGTTTTGGCATTCCTGCTGACGTTGATGGTCCCGGAGAAATTTGGTTACCTATTGTCCCTTCTTGTTTGAACTTTTGAACCCAACACCAGATAAGTTGCGTGCTCGGCCCATCACTAACTCGTCGAATATTAAAGTGAGTACAAAAATCGCGACGCGCACGAACCAATGAATCGCCGCACTTTAAATATTGCTCAACGGTGAAGTTAAGTAAATAAAAAAATACATATTTTATTTTAAGTCATTAATTAATACAAAAATTCTATACCTTTATATATATTTAAGGCGAGTATCACGATGTAAACAAATTTACAACATCTACTCATTGATGTACCACTTTAGTAGCAGACTGCTGGAAATGTAATTAAACACAAATTACGTGTATTATGTATTAATAAATTATTTGTTTAAGAGTATAGCCCGTTTTCTTACTCGTGTAAATGCGATCACTCCAAAAGCAATTCAATATTTATATTTTCTAGCAATCATTGTTTGGAGGAAAACACTGCAATAATGCGGAATATAAACACCCGCATTCGATAAGCAGTACACTAATATCATCAATCGCAAATATTCATATTACGTCAAGGCATAACCCTGACAAATAGTCCACCATTAAATAGATATGTATATATATATATTACTTCATGTCAGTATTATCAGCCGTAATCTATTATTGAGGTGAATCGTAATACAATGGAACCACGCTATTTGTACACAATTCATTTCAGGGGGCTGTTCGAATTGCGATTTGTACGAAAGGCAGATCAATTTTCTCATAAATAAATAATGTGAGTTAGATAAATCTGTTTCCGACGTCCATATTATAATTGTTTATTGTGTGGCTAGATTCCAGGCACGAGTGCCACTTTCAATATTCATAATGAGTTATTTTATCAGTTTTTTGTAACAATTATTGTACTTATTTTCAAAGAAAACCTTTAAAAATAATAAAGAAGTGTAATAAAATATCACGGATTTCATGGAGCTTGTATAAACGATGCTTAGCAAACAAGACCTAACATGAGACTAACCACGTGACTCGGACCGCGTGTTACGAATTCCGGATAATAATACGAATGCCGGGTCGAATTTTATTTAAAAAATAGACGAATATCGAGTTGTACAATTAGAGACATGTAAAAATGAAGTACTTGAGATCTCTTTCGTATTCTTAGATCATCTTTGTCAAAAATCAGACTATTACGTTATTTGTGAACATAGATATATATAATTAAACCATTACAATTTTATATCACTTACAGACTTCACCCACAGAAATTGATAATATTGGTCAGTAAGAGATAAAAAATGTAATACTTTTGGTTTATAAGTAGGTATATGATAAATATTAAATCAGTTTTCTCTATTATTTATTTCGTTCAAAATACTTTAAGATCTTAAAAATATTGCTGCGAAATACTTAATTTGGTTATTTGGTTCAATTTCATGTCACTTTATAAACAGATCATATATCTATACAAAGTTGAACATGTATCTTGACTGTGTCAAGATATTACAATTATTGTATAAAATATAAATTTTGATTGTCGTTGTATTTTAGTTTCAATAAGTATTTTCGTTATATAATATAAGTAATACATAGAAGTTGATTGAATAGAAATATAAACATTTTATTTTATTAATTTCAAACGAAGTATTAATTTGTCAACTATTTTCAATTATGTAAGTCGAAACGAGGACTAGATTATATCATGATAAATTGGTCATTACTGCATATCTCTCTCCCTTGGTAATATGGTGGTTCAGCATCCGTCATCAGGGCAAATATTCCCAGCCTGAAAGATGACAAATTGAAAATTAATTACCTCAGGGGTACTAAACAAATAATTTTCATGAAACTCTAATTCTTTTTTCCAATCTCAATTTTGCACAGTAAAATAATCATATATTTATAAATTCATAAAAAATCTAATAATTGCTTAGATCCACAGTAGAATAAGATTTATTCATATTTTTATTTGAATTATTATGAGTAATATTCGTATAGTGTTTTTTTTTGTACTTAAATATCCACATTAAATATTTCAGTTAACCGTGCGCAATTCTTAAGAGAGAAATTAATACGAAAATAATACTGGGTTAATGATATTGAAACGTCAAAAAAAAATCCAAAGCATTCGTACGTTAGAAAATAAAAATACTGTGAACTTACCCATCAACCTAATAGATCCTTTAATCCTTTTTATAAACCAAACTGGAGGTTTTATTATCAATGAATGAACAATATAACCAATATGTAAATGATTTGTAATAAGCGAGAGTGCTCCAAAATAAAAACGTACGAACATTTAATTTTGAAAACCTTTATTAGAGTAGTTTCAAAAAGCAATAATCTATATTTATAAATCATTTACATATATATATTCACATCTGAATAAACAGTAGTCTGGCATTCACTACTCCATCAAAACGTTATCCAATACAATAATAAAAACGTTCAGTTTCATAATTGTTTTTTTTTTAAATTTAATGTATTTTGTAATTTATTTTATTTTTGTACACCAACAAAAATGCGTTATCTATCTCAGACACATGTGACATACCATCCCTGTTTAGAATTATAAATATAATTTATTTTTCTGGTTTGAATAAAACATTCATGAATGTTGTTAAATAAATAAAATACCGAACTTGGATCCTGGTCTCGCTCGTGACTGACTTTTGGGTGGATATGAATGAGACGTGAAAATAGACGTTAATAAATATATTAAACTCTTTATGAATAAAGTATTTTACAAAAATCACCAGGTGTAACAATTGATGAAATAAAATTCAATATTGTACTAAAATTTGATACTAAGAATGTATAAATATATAAGTCAATGCACCAAATAATAACCCAAAAATGGATTATTTGATTACATGACAATTTAACACCACAGTCTACGAAGGTAATAGCAAGATAGTAGCGCGCTCGCTTACAAAACCCAAAATATTTTTAATTTCAAAAATGTTTCGAAAACGCCCGGTATCAGTAAAGGTGAAACTAAAAAAAGATACAAATGTTTTCGAAAAAAAAATTACTGGGACACCCGCGCTTTAAATATTTTCTATAATAAGTACAATTAGTGATAAGTTATAATTTATAGATAATAATTATTGCAACAGATAAATTAAGCATGCCTATGCACATGATATAATATTTGTAACAATTAATAAAGCATAAATATAAGGAAACTAGTATGTAGTAAAACTAAATAAATACATATGCACACATTCGACTACCTACGTATGTGACTTAAATTTCTCTTAATTTTATTAAAAATTTCTGTTGAATATTGGACTGAGTTCTAAAACCTTCATCAGACTTCTCAATGTTCAGGATAATTATTGGCGATTTACTTGATATGAAGAATACCGGATGCCACTATCTTGCGCTAATATCTGGGTTTCACCGGCGAGGTAACGAATATGGTTGTAACACTGACTTATATCATATACTGTTCAAATATTATATCTGAAATTAGCGTATAATTTTTATTTTATTCCATTTCGTATTTTAATAATCCTAAAATTTACAATGATATTCTTCTAAAAAATATATAGTAATACTCTTTCTCATACTATGTTATTTTTTTGTGTATTAGAGTTAATGTTTTAAAATATTTTTCCTTACACGTGAAATTAAAATTTCAAAACATTTTATTCGTATATGGCAAATCCCGTAGAAAAGTGTAGCAAGTCAATTTTTGTTTTTGTTTATAAACATGATTTTCTATGCCCTGTGAAAACCGTATAAAAGTTAGTTCACCTCTTCTCCGCGAGCGGTTTCTATTGTCTTTTTACGATGGGACTGCTTGTTTATCATTTCTCATAGTCAACAAAGTAAATTAGAAATAAACAAATGCCTACTCTGCTTTAATCCGGGATCCTCCCATGTACAGCGTCTGTTCCCCTGTGCAGTTAGCAACCCCTGCCACCGCCTCCGCTGTGGACTGACACTGTTTAGCCATGAATCCCTGATGATCTATCGAGCTGGCCATGTACTCGGTGGACCTGCTATGCGAGCAAGTTATGTCATTATTGCATCCGGGCATGTTTCTTCCACCGTTAGGATAGAAGTCATTGTGACCAACTGCGTCTGTCATCCCGAGGAGACCGGCATTTGTGTGGATCAGCTCTACATACTTGGCATCTGTATTTCTTATTCTTTCACTGTTAGGGCCCCAAGATGGATGAGCTGGATCCAAAGCTGAAAGTCTTATATGTAATTGAAATTTTTTTTTTTTTCTGTTACTTATAATTCTATTTACTACTATCTCTATAATAATGTTAACACGTTACGTATATATTGCAAATATTAAAATATTTTATTTTCATAATGAACTAAACATTGTACAACATCCAAGAAGTGTTTTTTTATGACTACTATCGTTTGGAAATGCAGTCCCTCTCATCATCACAACGAATGTGTAGCTTAATTTATTTAAAAAATTAAAGTTGCCATGTTGCATCACAAAGTAACCACCATGTTTATTAATGATATTAAAATTAAAATAAATCAATGATCATCCAATCCAAATACATTGAAAATCTGCGTTATTCAATTTGCCACACCTGGCCTATACGGTATGTTTCTTTCGCTATGCATTATTATATTACTTTATTAATACATGCAGATATATAAACATACAGACAGACTAAACATGTAAGTACTTATATGTTTTAGTTAGAAGAACAATTTTTATTAATTTAAAAAAATAACTAACTTTTTATAAACCACTTTGATTAATGTAATAAAGGTTTTGATACTACTGTATATTCGCTGAGATGGACATACTGATCCATTAAAAAAATATGCTGAGAAATCAATTATCATATTTCATAATATCTAACATTTCTAAATTATCTAATTAATTAACTAAGAACATATTTATGTGAGGGTTTTTTTTTTAAATTTCCATATCGTCTCGTTTGGTTGCAAAGCATCAACTAATAGAACAAAGTAGTTACACATAATTGCGTATTTAATAGGCAACCCGATACTGTGCAACAATAAACGTTAATAAATATTTTCATTAAATATGCATAATTTATACATCAAATCTTAAAAATACACGCGATCAAATATGTATTTTTACCAGTAAAATATGAACGTACTCCTATTTACCAATCTGAAGATACTGCTAGGATTGTTATTTTGAAGTTCAACCGTAGTATTTTAGATATCGACATGTTTCAAATAAACTGACTCAGTCTAGGATTTTCAGGAATTTCTGCTATTATGTAAAATGAGATCTCGCCTGACATGTTATTACAAGGGGAATATTATGTTCCTAGCCGATTTTCTTTGACCGCCATTTTGGTTTAGTAGATATTTGTCAGTTCGCATTTAGTAGTCGTAGTGATTACAATTTATTATGAAGAACGTCTCAACAACGTGTTGAAGTCGTTAAAACATTTTATCTAAATAAAAATGGCAATGCTTGCTAATGGTGATCGCTAACGTCACGTGTTGGAAAACTTCTTGGTGGCCGAATTGGATCGACTGGGCTTGCAACACATGTGGTTTCAACAGGACGGTACCACCTTACATACAGCCTGAGCTACGCTTAAAGTTTTGTGAGAATTTTTTCTGGCATAATGTCAAAAATATCACTTTTTCGACTGGCCTCCTCGATCACCTGATTTGACGGCTCCCGACTATTTTCTATAGGGGTACTTGAAAACAAAGGATTTACGTCAATAAGCCAATAATAATTTTGTCGCTACAGAATAGTATTCGAAATGAAATTGATTAATTATGAAAAATATGGTTATAAGATCATACATTTGTGTCGCTGCCAAAGGCAGCCATTTGGCCGATGTCATATGCCATACATAATTGCAATAATCCAAATAATCGATAAATAAAACGAAATTAAAAAATTGTGTTTCATTTCCTAGTTATTAAAAAACAACATTGGCCTACATAATATTTACCCTATATATGACTAATTTGCGATTTCTTCTTTATCATCATGACATATTATTTTATTTTTATATACCAAAACGTAATATTTTTGTTTTGTTATGTGTGGTACTTAATTTAAATTTTCGTTTGTGATGCGTAAGAAAATAAATTTAATTAAGAAAATAATATTTAAAGAAGTAATTTTTTGGATAGGTATTCAGTAAAAGTCATTATTTGAAGCAACCAAGTTTAGTTTAAGTTTATATTATAATCTTCTAAAATCTGAATTAGTTGCTAATTTGCTTTAATCTGCCCTGACAAAGGAGTGGACACTCTAAAACTGGTCGGCATCAAATAATTAAGTGGTCAAATACAAAATAATGTAATTTGAAAGAGAACGATACTTGGCTTGTACTACTACTACCGGTGTGGGTTTTATGTACGGATGTTTTTATTTTTATACAGAAATTTCATCATTTTTCGTCAATTATACTGTTTTTTTAAACCGGGAAATGTAGAAAATATTTTAACATATGCAGCGGTATCCCTAGATCAAGTCTACACTAAGTGGAAAATAGTGGTAATAAAAATAATCTTGGTAAAAAAAATTATCAACAAATTAACAAAAATACTCCTATTATTTTGTAATGAAATAAAAATACCATTACATAATACCAAATACCAGATTTAAAAAAAATACATTAATTAACTTTAATGTTTACGTTGACATTAACTTTATGGTAAGACATAACTATTAATACACGGATGAATACTAATTTAATTGTCTACGTCCGTCATAGCGAAGACACAGTAGTTTCGAAACCAGTCGATGTCATCAATACAAAGTTAGTTATTTGTTGAAATTAATTAATCTTCAGTGGCTTTATTTGCTCACCAGTTATATATTCTACCGGCCCGAGTCTACTGGATCTGGAAGCAATTCCAATCAGCTGTCCTCCGAGACTGTGACCAATCAGGTGCATGTTGGAGAAGTTTACACCTAAACTGTTCAACCAATCAAGTAACTCCCCCACACTTCCCGCAGCCTTGAGAACGTTCCTCACAGCCTCGATGTATCCCACATTCGCGCCAACTGACCAATCGACCGTTATCATATTGACGTCCATGACATTGAGGAAAGCTAGAATTAGAAAAACTGTATATTTATTTATGGGGAAAATGTAATATTTCACTGTAAATCCTTGTCATCACGTCTCAGTAGAGGTTGAAATGTTGCCACAACTGACTTTGACTATTTTATAATACGTCGTTACTATCTTATAATATGATTACTACTTTAACACACATGTGACTATCTAAATAATACGTTATTGCTCTATTTGTTTTTTTCATTTTCTAGTTAAATTCAATTCTATAACCTCGAAACGTGTTAAAAGATTCTTATTGTTTTTTTAGGTACCCATAACAATTGGGATTTCTACATACACACAATATTTTCTTTCTTATCCTATTAATAAAATAACGTTGTACATCTGAAGGTTAATCATAATCCAACCTTCAGACTAGTAACTGTTTATCTAACATATTTCATAAAATATATAACTAACATTTATTTCGAGCCTTGCTTAAAGAGTTCAATTCAAGAACATATGTTCCTATTAAGATTATATATTATCTAAGTATGCATCAACAAAACATTTTTAATGACTAATGCTTCAATATATAATACTGTGTCGTAAATTAATTGGTTTTAAACAATTTAAGATACTTAGGACAACGTGTCATCGTGAGCAATACCTATAACCCTTACATATCGTCAAAAAAATATAAAATGATAATATTTCGGCTCAGGATATTTTGTAGCTTTATTTTACATTTATTCAATTCAAGATCAAATTATAAAAATATTTGATTATATTATAGATATTTTTTTGTAAAAGATAAAATCATTCATAAAAACACAAACTTAATAGAATCTGTCTTAGACCGGGGGCGAAAATAGTACATAATTTATATAGTTATCTACCTGCGTATACTATCTAGAGTACACCAGCATTACAATTTTCTTTTTGTTTAATTTATGACAATATAGATAGACTTTCGTTTCGTTTTTTGGAAATTTTATATTTGTAAAATATACTAAGGAGAATACATTTTTGCTTTGAAGTTGCATTTTCAGAACATAATTAATCATCCAGAAAGACATACAGAAAAGATCTATTTATCGAAAAAATATTGAATTACTACCAGGATTCGAACCTGAATAATAATATAAAGTGAATTGCTTTAAAAATAGAATAATACATGTATCAATTAGAAATATTACAGAATATAAATTTAAAAATTTTGTCGATAATGTATTCGATTGCTGTAGCGAAATTAGAATGCGCCTCCTCGGATAGGAAGAGGTCCAGCTTCGAATCCCGGTAGAAATAAAATATTTTTTCGATAGATAGATCTTTTTAGTTGATTCATTTAACTTGTATTGAATAATATACCTTCATAATAAATACGTCACAAATCTACCAAGATGTATAATGTATAATCCACATTATCAAAGGAAATAAACTGTTCACTCCAATATCATATTCGTTTCAGTTTCCTTTCAAATTTCCGTATTAGTGACTGGGATACTTTTTCTATAAAGCGCTTAATTTATGTAAATGTTTCCATTTTTTAGAATAGATGGCGCTTTATTTGTTTTTTTTGGTATATGCCCGCGGTAAAATGGGTTATACTTTTTAAATATGAAAGAGAACTCCTTATATACAAATTTAAAAGATGTCGCTTTGATATATTTGTTATTTTTACTACGTTTTGTTATAACGGCGACATACTCGTAATTCATTTTCATCACATTACATCAAAAAAATGTTGAAAGTTTTTTCAAAATATAAACTTGTGCCAGTTGTATGACTATTTGATTAATACTAGTATATTTAGATAACAAATGTAAGATTGATAAAAAATCGTGATGTAGAAACAGTGTTATTATATTACACAAGGTACACAAGTGCTCTTGAACTAGGCAGTGTACTTAATAGTCCTCGTTTCCATTGCTTCTTATCTCTATTTTTCTGTTATGTTCATATTAATTATCTATTGTAGTACTTTAACAATTTTTTTGAGATATTAAAATTTACTGAAATTTTAAATATTTTTTTTTTGGATTTATAATTAGTAAAATTTGCCTTGGTAAAAATTAATCACATAACTGAGCGGTGTTTTCGAATTAATGAATATTATCCTAATCTCTTTTAATCTAATTTATTATACTTAGTATTTTGCCAATTCATCACTCATTGAGATAATAATTAAAAACCAATCAAAATCTTACCATCTCGGATTTTAGTATTTGTACCAGATGTATGATCTGCTATCCATCCGTGAACTGTGATTTTTACGGGTTTTGAAGGATCAAAGTTTGATTGTTCGATACCTTCAATGTCTCCTTTTCTGATTACCTGACCCTCCCTTGGATTTTTCCTGAAATTTTTAAAAAGCAGTAAGAAAAAACCTTATCGCCTGTTTGGAGTATTTAGAAAAATTATGGATTCAAAAATGTGTTTAATTTGTGAAGAGAAGGTTTACCACCTGTGCAACGTTGGGTTTATCAATAATGTTAATATCTATTTTATAACAGAAACAAAGCATTATTTACATAAGACTGTATTTTACATTATAAGTCGCAAAGTTTTGGAATCTTATATGGTTAACATAGCGAAATTAGTATTGCACTTCATGTTTCAGATTTGTATAATAGTGGCAATCAATATTACTTCGATAGATAGTTTTTCTCTATATCTTTCAAATGAATCAATCAAATTGCGTATATACATACCGCGTATACAGATAATATATAATGTCTTCGTCAGGTTCAAATCTCTGAGTCGGAGGAGAATCATCCTGCAGATCCACAAAGTGTATTTTTCCATGACTGTCGGGTATCCAAATATATCGAGGCTCTTCTTGATCTAATGGCAATGCGTGACAACATACTGAAATATTTTAATATTTTTTAAATATTATAATCGTATATTAAGTATATTTCAATTTCCTTACTTTTTTAAACTAAACGTCCTTGTGGAAATTAACTTATGGCCTATTCAAATTTGCCAATATCCACTATAAAAGTGTTTTATTTTTATTTTATATATATGTACTAGAACTAAATTGTTTGATCTGTCTATAAGATACTGACCTTATGATCAAGAGCTAGGAGCTCGGACTTTCTGATCCCGAGAGACCAACGAAGTAATTTTATTACACACTCATCGCAAAAAAATACAAGAAATTAAAAAATTATACAATTTTAATGCACGAATTATGTGTCACATCAATATTTATACAATTTTCAAACTAAGTTAAACGTTTGTACTGTGAAAATAGGACTAACTTACTAGTCTCCTGGAATGAGGCTCGAATCCCTGACCACTGGGTATAGATTCATCACTAGATGAGTGTCTTAACCACTAGATCAACATGCACTTATTGATTTGATTTAGGCAGTTCATATTTAAATACAAACTATAAAATTATAGGCTTCTTAATTTATAACAGACCTGTACCAAATAAAATAATTTTACAAGACCAATGAAAATATGTATAATACTTACATATAGAAACACTGACCACAAAGATGTGAAAATGGATACACATCATTTTGTATATACTAGGTATATTATTTGTCTTGACAAATCAAAGCAAAGTGTCACAGAATATCTGAATACTTCATAATGGCAGTTTATCATCAATCTTTCAATTAAGTAAATAAATTATAAATAGTACTTATTGAGATAAGACTCACAGATTAAAAAAAACCCTAACCCCTCAGTTACCTCGATTACATAAGCGGTTTCTGAATTGATTGAAAATACACTACTTACAGTAATATTTACTTGCTTCATATTTTATCTGCTTTTTTTAAAGCTTCATTGTCTTATTTTATGAAAATTTGTAAATGCTTATCATATGAAAATTAGTGAAATTAAACCTTGAAGGCATAATGTTCATAGAACTAATTTTTGGCGCATCTTGAGAATCGGCCGTGACCCATATTATTGACACCTTTCGCGTTCAAATTCCCACCCACCCCTTGATGTGAGCAGACTTCATCATGAACGATATTTGTTCGAGCGTAACATCGCAAGAGCATTAGCGATGTGGATTTTGTTCAACTCCGGTACATCAGTACTGTATTTTAATCGATTATTGTGTGAGCCGCGGGTGAAGTGAATGATATCGCCGTCTTTATTTGGAAGCGGAGATTTACCCGCTCGCATGCCGTTTGTGTGGTCTCGGCTGTGACTGCGAGAGTAACAGAGGCGTCATATACGAGGTAAGACGAGCAGTCCCGATTCCCCCGATCCACTGGTCCTTCGACTGGATTCCCTCCCATCATCGTCCCTTATCCGTTATTCCAAGTCCCCTTCCCTACTTCCTTCCTTCCTTTAACCCCCCACCCCTTCGGTGATTCCGATTTACGAACGAAATCGTCGTTATCCAATCCACGGGACGCACGACTCGAAGATCGAACAATTCGTTAGGTAGATCCTATCTGCGTAGGATCTATATCTGCTTTACATATAATATTAAAACAATCTTTATAGATCATTGTTTTATGATTCAAATATAATATCTCATATATCTGTATTAGAGAATGTGAAATGAAAGGTTTTAAACATACAGGATAGGTGAAACCTTTTCAAAAGTAACATAAATAGTGATAATGAATGAATGATAGTTCTTCTCCATGGCGGTATAGAAATTCTGTCAACTCTGGATATCGGGTTGGTTTCAACGGGGATACCATATAACACGATGTTCAGGAAGTTACTTGCTCGTTTATTCGAACGCAGGGATCGCACTCTGATTAATCGATAACATCGCACGTCAGAGTACAGGCACAAAGGCGATATATGAAATCAAATGGGGATACAACGATTGTCAATAAGTTGTCACCACAATACGTCAGTTGATACACCTGTACATATATGTGCCTACTCCACTTCGCATAAAAATACATATATGTGCCTACTCCACTTCGCATAAAAATACTAGTTTCGAGCATGACATGATATTTAATATTTTAAGATTTTAGTTCAATTCTCATTCGTTAAATAATTTCAAAATGGAAATCAATATTCGACATTTTTCAATTTAAAGTATGAAGAAAATCTAAATGTCATTATTTATAATACTTTCTCTTCTCTACTACCAGTAAGAAAAAACACTAAAGTAACATTTTTATTCAATCTAATGGAATTGCAAATCACGTGTGTAGATTATTCTACAAAATGTAGAAATTTTTTTTTTTTATCTCTTTATATACGTATGTTATTTAATATGCATTTCAAAAAGGGTCATTTAACTAGAAAATAAGCTCAACATCTACAGCTTTATTCATCTGCTAGCAAAAGCAATCTTCGAAAGCGGTTGCTTTCTGTTAGAAAACGATTTTATGGATATTCGTTTACTTGGAATATTAATTAAAATTAGCGGAATCTGATAACTGTATCAAAAAAATGATCGTCAATTATTATAATCATCGGATAATAAATTTTATGACATTCATCAATCAATCAAAATAACTAGTCCAAGTACCCATCTTTTTAATCTATAAGCAATCCATCTCAACTTTTTTGTCTCTTGTTTTCAGTCACCTGGCCCTGCTACACTAACATGTTTTTATCTTCACTATTGAAAATAAACAGTTTCCACCAAACATTATTTTATCTTTGTTACTAAGTGTATTTTTTATTACATGATATATCACTTCATGCACAAAGTGACATAATATACACAAATTAATTTATATTAAAATAGTTTAAAATCGCGTTAGTATAGCATTTTAGCGTGGAACCGATAAATGTAGTTTCAAACTCCTAGAACGGTTCCGGGAAAGGGTGAGTCCTTCCGGGGCCTACAAGGGTTTTTTATAAATGAATTATATGTTAAAAAACAATGTTAAAAAAAATAGAATAATTAACACTTATTTTTAATGATATATACATATATGAAGGTAATCCAATTAAATAGCAATGAGAAGGATACATCGCTCGGAGGATGAACAATCTTCAGACGAATGTAGTCATTTAGTGGTTCCCGAGGAGAAGGCAGACAGGGTGCCCTAAAATCCGCACATTAAGCGCGGCAGGGAATTACAATGGACCGAGAAAAGTGGCAGACGCTTGGGGTGTCCTTTATCCAACAATAATAATTATGATGACGATGATTTTGTATAATAAAGATAAATAATATTTTGATCAGTAAATAAATAATTCAGAAGAATTTTTGTTTACTGAAATTTATATTTTTGTCAGTATAAAAATAAAATTACAGTAATTATTATTAAGTCAGTATATTTTATTAATTTGGTTAGATTATTATTACGTACTGATATATACTGACCAAACATGTTAGAAAATACTGACCCAATAAATAGACGTAATTTAACTAGGTTTTTATATATTACTTATTGTAAATAATAATTACATCACAATTCTTCTAATGAGTAACTGACTCTCCCGTCAAGATTAATAATATTATTACTTTAATAATATTTTTACTCAATACGTTCCAAACTCCACTCACAAGTCCCGAAATGAGGACAATATTTGGCCAATGTCCTAATGTGCTCTTGGCTCCTAAGATTTTAAAATCTAAGTACCACTGAGAACAAACAATAAAAAAAAAAACTATTGTCTAATAGAAATCGATCGACAGAGATCACAACTACTTCTTACTCAAAAAATGAAGTAACTTTTTATATTATATAATCTTGTTTTTATTATGTTTCACGATTAATTATTGTTAATTGTTTAATTAATTTTCAATTTTCTTAATTTAGTTATTTTATAATTGATTACACATTATAAATTAAAATTCATGATAAAACACTGCGTACATTGATACGGACTATTATCTAGTGAGGGATACAATTTAATAAAGATACATATTAAAAATATACCTATTAAAATATTATTTATTTTATTTATAATCTACACTATCACATATTAAAGTATCTAAATAATATAAATAAACTATATAAATATGCGCTCAATTTGTTAAACTTTTTCCTTCCATGTATGATTTGAATTTCAATTTGCTCACTCGTACATGAAAATTCTTTGTTTTATATAAGGGTAATATGTAATGCACTTCTGAAATAAAAACTCAAAAAATATCCCAGAGATTTAGTATTTTAACATTTTTTAAATATTATTCGTTGATTTCTAATGAGCGCTATTTATTAGATTAATTAAAAAATATTTCATTTTAAGTCGCAGCACTCCGACACTTTTTTTTCAGTTAGATCTTTCTCTAAGATACGAGTAGGTACGCTATATGCGACAAGATCGCCCATCTACCGCTTAGAGTACATCAGCGCTGATTAATTTGCCACTTTTACTAACTACAAACATCTATAAATATATTTGTTAATTACATGAATTGGAAGGGCAAAAAATTCTTACAAAATACCCTGCACTCCAACTAGGGCGGGGCATGGCAATATTATGTGTATTGGTAAAATATCCGCAATGAAATAGAGACCACAGATAGCGTGGATCATCACAAAAATTTGTGCATACGTAAATATGACATCTAGCGGAATCTCTACAAACTTTATCCACAAATTATTATTATCTACTTTGTAAAGAAACCGCCAGTCGTCGCAAATTTACAAATATAAAATTATTATGCGATGAAACAATAAATTTTAAATACATACATTTTTTTTAAATGTGCCGTTCGAAAAAAAGATGTTTTTATTTAAAATGCTGTATATATTATACTTATTATAGTATTTTAATATCTACCTTACTGGGCTTTGCCCGTGCTGAGGCATACATTTTATACGGTTAGTCGATAAGCAATAGATGTATATACATTTTATACAGTTGTAAGTTAGTTAATAATCAGCATATAACCTATAAATAGAGAATAATGAAAAGAAAAGGAAGAAAATTATGTAATATTTGAACTTGAAAAATATATATGATAATATCTGAAATTTATTCATATTATGTACTTTAATTGTATTAAAATGAAATGGTTTTATCATTTAACGTTGGCATTAATCAGTATTGATATTTATTTTATTAAGTGTTAAGATAATACAACTTCAAATGTTAAATTATTGACAAATCTTTTTGGCTCAGATATAATCCGTCACTACTGCGTGGCAAGATATCTGACTTCTTTTCGATTGATATCATCGTTTCCTTTTAGCCTTCTATGTAAAGAATGTATTAAGAAATAGGTTACTTTTAATTGTTTTAGTACTTCGCATGTATTTAATAATTTATATAATTAAGTTTTTTTTTAAATTATTTTCAACGAAACATAATAGAATACAATCAATATATGAAAAAATACGGCTACTTAAATGCAAGCAAAGTACTAGAACAACTAAAGGTGGTAATTTATGTTTACTAATATTTGTTAAAATAAATGAGAGAAAAGTAAAAATAACTTTTTATTTACTGGGTCTTCATATAATATTTAAAAATAAATAATTATTATCAACAGTAATTCATATATGATCATAAATATTTTAATAATGTATTCCATTCCACATGTGTTAAGTGATTTGGTCACATAGAAAGAATAAATTGTAAGAGGATTGGTAAAAATATATAGATTACACGACTTTGATGGTATCAGAAATAACGTTCGTGAAAGATCTGGCATGACCAGGTATAGGTAGAGGCTTAAATAAACGGCGAGCATGGATGAGAAGATGTGTGAATATTTTTGAATATGCCAGAAATGTTGCGTACAAGCATAGATGCCGGAAGAATCTCAGGACTGGAAAGAATTTTGGCATTCACCACCGATCCGGAGTCTGCTGGCACCTTCAAATATATGGACTTATACTGTATATTTTCACACACTATTTCGTCATTTTTTCGAAAAAGAGTATAGACGCGAAGTTTCGAGATTTGTATAACAATATTAACTGAGTACTGGTTTAAGGTCGCCAATCGACTGTAGAACTTTATTCTCGCTGCCCGTCTCACTAGGAAACAGCATGATGTCATGGAAATAAGTAGGTAGTAGGTATAGTATTATCAAAAAAAAATGTATTTTAAATAAATGCTGATTTCAGAAGATGAGGCAGAATAACCATAAAAAATATATAATATTTTTTCAACAACTGTATTTCTGACATAATAATGAATAACGAAATTCAGTTTACAAAATGTAATAGTAAAGCATTTTAATTATTAATATCTGTTTATAGTTTTTCGTTAGTTTTTCTCACATAAAAATTAGTAATTGCTGATGACTTTGTCATTTTTACACATCGCTCTTCCTTGATAATAAGGTGATTCGGCATCTGTCGTGAGGGCAAAGACTCCAATCCTGAAAGACAAAATTAAATCAATTATTATCGCAAGTGGAGTAAATAATTATTTTATGTCAATATTTTATTCATATCATTCATGCAAAATTTGTGTATTATTTTAATATTTATATAGACATTAAAATTGAATTTTTGATCATTAAAAAAAATAGTTTGGTTATAATTGTTCTTGTAAGATTATTCTTGATTATTTTCAAACGTTTACTACTCTCGTTATTTTCATAATATTTTACATTTAATCTCGTTATCTAATTCATATTATTATGCGTTATAATATTAATATATGCAATGATTTTTGCAAGAATACAATAAGATATTTTTTCTCTTGCTAAACATTCAGCAAAAATATTGGGTTAAATTTAAAAATGATTTTTTTGAATACGCAAAATATATAAACTGATCAAAGTTATATTCTTTTGCATTGTTTTCGATTGACTTCCAGTACTGACAGTTTTTCACAAGAGTGGAAAAAAGAATGCGGAAACAATCTGATGAAGCTAATAGCTTAATCAAGAGAATAAAGCGAATGTGGAATAACTTCTCAACCGAGCTCTTGAATCACTGCTTTTGCCATGCCTTAACTCCTCGGTAAAACTCAAATAAAATGATATATCGGAAATGTTCGTTTTTTGTACTTAACATTCCATTTCCTTTAGCCAATACACGAACTACCGACAATTGAAAAATTCGAGACGTATTTAATAAAATGGCATTAACATTTCCCTTACGGTGCTAAAATAAAAACGCGGGTTCAGGTGTTGGAAACTCAGTGTACATGTAGACTTATGCGATTTTTACGTCGGATAAATATGAGTATTTTACATTTATTGCTTATATTAACCATTTAAATAATAGTTAACATATATATAAGTGTATATTTTTGTAAATTATTGTGTAAAAGTGCTAAAAATGAGAAAACACATTGATCATCATGAACGACAGCATAAGACAAATTCACGTCGGGTTCTTCGAGAAAACATTTTTTATTGTTGCGTGTGGTATATATAAATACTTATATATATTTTAATTATTTTATCCAATACATAAATATACTACGGAGGAAAACCTAAAATATGAACTCTGCATTTAGTATGTTTACAGAGATATTCACATAATTAGAGGCAATGTTAACTCAGTTTACATCATCAGAGAGAAAAGATTAAAATTATTTTTAACTTGCCTTGGAAAACAAAAACACTACAAACATAAGCATCAACCCAATATTAGTATTCTCGGTCCGCATAACTCACTCTGGTTTGATTGTTGATCCCCCCATGTGCAGCGTCTGAGTGCCTGTACAGTTAGCAACTCCCGCAATCGCCTCAGCAGATGATAGACATTGAATAGCCGTGAATTTCTGATTATCTATGGAATAGGCCATGTACTCTGCTGATCTACCATGCGAGCAATTAATGGTATTACCACAACCGGGCATACTTTTTCCCTTGTTAGGATAAAAGTCATTATGACCCACTGCGTCCAGCATTCCGAGAAGACCAGCATTTGTGTGAATAACTTCCACATATTTAGCATCCGTTTTCCTAATCCTTTCACTATTTGGACCCCACGATGGGTGGGCAGGATCCAATGCTATTAAATAAAGAGGAAATAATTTAGTAATTCTTGTATGATTATTATAATTTAGTAAGTATCATTACCATGTTTTGAAATAAGATTATGTATGACAAACATTAATCAATGTAACAAAATAATAATAATAAACAAAAAGTTATCTTCATCAAACAGACCAATCTCATCATCACATTTTTTCACTAACAGATAGCATGCTTAAATCTGTTAGACTGACGAAATACAACGAATAATAATGGACATTTGAGGTGGCTTTCATCCAAAAGTGGACAGAAAAATGGCTGGTGATAATAATTATTACAGTAATGTTTACATTTTGCTAGTTCTTCAATAACTTACCGGTAATATATTCCACTTGACCGAGTGTGGTCGACCTGCCAGCAATACCGATCAACTGCGCCCCGAGACTGTGTCCGGTTAAATGCATGTCTGAAAAACTGACACCCAGGGTGTTTAACCAGTCGAGGAAGCTACCCAAACTCTTCGCACCCGTGATAGCATTATTCACAGCCTCCGCGTACCCCGCTTTAGCACCAACCGACCAGTCTACTGTTATAATGTTCACGTCCATGACATTGAGAAAAGCTGGAAAATGAGATTTAAATTTGTGAAATATATTTTGTTACCATTTAAAATATGTCTGAAATTAATCAATATATTAATGATTAAATCATATCCAACTTAATGATGTCATATTATTTCATGATGTGCTTTAAATGTTATACTTTATAATTCATACTCATTTTGTTGGAGCAAAGTTTTTCCGAAAAAAAAATGTTTTATGTTACTCAATCACATATATAATATTGACTAATTTCCACATTGTTAATTTTTAAATAATTTGTTTAGATTATAGTTAAAAAGAAAAAAATGCAAATAAATATTACCATCTCGAATCATTGTATTTGTGAAGACACCGCAATTAGCTGTCCAGCCATGAACGGTGAATTTCACAGGTTTTGACGGATTAAAGTACGACGCTTCTATACTTCCGATGTTTCCTTTAATAATCACTTGACCCTCTCTGGGATTTTTTCTATATTTAAAAACAAACTATTGTGTATCTCGATTTTAATTTTCCAAAAACATGTATCTTTGATATCAAATCATGTTATTTGGTGTTTACGAGTAATTCACTATTTAAATGCATCGCATGTCGCAGATTAAATAATATATTACTAATGAGATAATTTATTTAGATTATTTTAAAATATATTATAATAACTCACAGTATCAAGAAATAAAATTGAATTAATATTCTTGAATATTTTTTCCTTTTGATTTGTATAAATAAATAGTTTAATGAAAGTATTATATTTAATAAGTAATTTGTTTTACACTATGTTTGGAACATTATATTGAAAAATTTAAGGAATTACACATTTATTTACATGTACTTAACATTATCATTATATATATATATTAAATGTAATATTGAACAATAAATATTATATATTTTGGTTGTGTAACGTACCTTGTGTATAGATAGTATATAATATCTTCATCAGGTACAAATCTCTGCGTCGGAGAAGAATCCTGAAGATCCTCGTAGTGCATTACACCATTACTATCGGGTATCCAAACATATCTTGGTTCTTCAGAATTTGCTGGCACGACGTGGCATCTGACTGAAAATAATTTATCATTCTCTAAAATTTTACTCGTTAAAATGTTTTTTAGCTTTTATTTATTTTTTATACTCAAGCATAATAAGATAAAACATTTCATCTTTAAATATATTGTATCAAAGAAAATAATGAAAAATATCTTATTTATCTTTATATGCGTACAATACTCTAAAAATTACTTATTTATTTATATTGTATGTACAATAATAATAAAATTTAACGTTCTTACACATTATTCATACAAAGGAATGGTCACGAAATCTGCAGCGAGACCTATCCACATAATATTTGCTTATATAATATGTAGTTATTGGTTGTTTAAAATTTACGTCAACATGCATTGTCAATATTTTATACGTAGTCTAGTTACAATATAGAAAAAAATATACACTACTAAGTTTACTCATATAAAATTACAATATCAATCTACGAAATTATTTAATATATTATTATATATTTAATATATTTTTACTCGAAAATTAAAATAAAATGTACATATATATTTTTATATTAAACATAAAAAAATATATTTTATTGAATTAAATATGATTGTTTTTTTTTCACATAATTAAGATGTATAATATTTGAGAGATAAAAATAAATAAAATTCAGAAACAAATAAATATTTTTTAATGAAAACACATTTTTTTTGTCAAGTTGCAATTTCAGAACATAGTTTTGTGGTATTTTTAATACAAATTAAATAAAATTATTTTAAATAAACATTTATCAGTAGTACAATTGTTATGCTATATTAATTTAATTTTGATCGTGCAGTAAATATTTTATATTAAAACATACGTATAAATTGTATGTATCTACTACGAACAATATTTATCTTTAAAAAATTAACGAAGTAAAATCAAGCAAGCCTTTATAACATAGCAGTGTTATGTGATAAATAGGTTTATCAAGTTAACATTATCTTTTTATGTAATTTTGTGGAGGTGTAAATAAAATACACATACGATAATATGAATTCTTTCAGATTATTTTATTCTTCGAAATGTGTGATAATAAAAATGTTGAAAATAGTAAAAATTATTAATATTAAAAATATTTTCGTCTTGTTTTCTTACCTATTGAAATAATTACGGCAAAAAGTAAAACTAAAATACACTTCATTTTTTCAAATAACTTTCAATGTTTACTTCTATATTTGTTTGTCTCAGGAAATAAGTGAAAACTGTCTCAGAAAATCTCTACCATTTGATTTAGCTTCTAACTTTATCAGAACTCTTTCGAGCACTTATACACGTTTAATATATCACGCGATACCAAAAACATTTGACTCTAATCATTCTCGTTGTGTAAATGTTATTAATATACAACTGATAAACTAGATAATTTATTGTGATTGGGTTATATTAGAGAGAATAAATGGATTTTTTATCGTTAAAGTTTATTGAAAAACTGATTTCACATTATCATCATTACCAGCCGTTTTCTATTAACTGTTGGGTGAAGGTTTTCCAAGTGAATCCTATTTTCTCTATCCATTGTTATTTAATGCCACGTATTTCCGCAGAACTTGATGATTTCGTCAGTCCGGCTGGTTTTAGGGTAACCCGTCGGCCTCTTGCCATTTTTTTCAATCATGATAATAAGTGAATATAAAACATATTGGAATATTTATTATAACTTTATATTAATAATCTTAAAATTTACTGTAGCACTATATAATAAATAAATACATTTCTTTGCAATAACAAGAATTTCTGAATAATTTACAAGACTTTAAAAGATAAATGTAATTTTCTTATATATATTTTTATTTTGATAGTAGTTTTTAAAATAAAATAAAACAATTTATATTTATATACAATTGCACACTAGAAATCGCCTAGTAATCGGGGACGTAAGTCGACTTAATTTTTATAACACAAACTTAAGTTTAAAAATAGGAAAAACATTGACCATATAAATATATGGAACTGGCGTCTCTTCTGCATACCATAGCATTTTTTGTAAATAGTTTCTAGGTCGACATTTTGACACGGTAACACGTGTCATTGTCAAGGTGTTACCTCAAAAAATTACGGCACAACAGTACTTTTTCGCAAAAATTTATCGAAAAAATATTTTTGTTGCTACCAAGATTCGGACCTGGACCATTTCCTATCCGAGAAAACGCGTTATTCAGTTTCGCCATATTAACTCAGTAGTTATACGACAAATTTTTGAACTTATGTATGAATATAAATGAAACAATGTTATAACTCTACTTGAGAACAGTAACTCAAGTAGTGCTAATAAATGCAAGTCAATTATAATATTATTTCATTTATATCCATACATTATGATAAAACTCTAAAGTTAACGTCAATTATTTCAATAATATTTAGAATTTACATTATATAGCTTTTTCAAATTAATAGATCTGTTGTTCCATTTATTAAAAAAGCAATCAACTTTATACAAGTATTCGGGGACAACTTTAAATAATAAATCTCTTCGAAAAAAAAGTTAATATTTGTATATTCCCGTATTTGAATTCGGCATGAAACGTTTTTTTTAATTTCCTATTCATGATTTTGTAGTAGCTCATTTATTTCTATCCAGCTAGCTGAACAGCGGTAACGGGTATAGTGGACGAATTTTAAACTAATGGGAGTACTAGAGTACACCAAGTCCAAATATTGTGTTTTTTTAAATTTATTATCGCCGTCAACAACACTAACCAAGAACAATGTAAGTATGAAGACTAATTTTTAAGAAAATATTTAATATTTTAATTATCTACTGTTCTTAAATATTCGTCAACTACTCGTAAATCATTGATATGGGTTTTTATTTACTGTTCTTGCTTTAAAATATAATTATTATAAATGTTTTCTTTGATTAAAAATAATAATTTTGTATTAAGCCTAGAAGTCCATAATTTTGTATTAAGCCTATAAAGTATCCATTTTTTGTTTACCTTGGAAGCATTAAAAGATTTTTAACCGGCATGCTAGCATTTTGATACTACATAAGACAATAATCATACATTACCTGATAGATTTTGGCATTTTCTTTAATATTTGATTGATTTCACATTATTCTTATTTCTTTTATTTCATCTTCTTCTTTCTTTTTATTCTTCACATTATTCCCTTCGGCTTATATAACGTTTAGTTCTGGTTTTTAAGAAAAGTTTATAAAATTGGTTAATGGAATCCTTTGATATTGTTATAATGCGAAATTACCCAAAATAATATTTTGTTCAAGGATACATAAACACTTGGTCGAAGTAAGGGACGGAGGGTAATAAAACTCGGTATTGTTAGACGCAGGTGCACCGACATACCGTGGGTACAGCAATAAGGAATGTGGCATACGTGACCAAAGTTAGGTCGGCAAATGCACCAAAAAGGATGCATCACCTTATGCGCGCAGTCTTCACCAAATCTCGGCCGGAAGAACTCGTTCCACAAAGACGGGATCTAATTTTCAATTAGAAAATAAAATCAATATCGTCTCTGAAATATTAAGCAAGCGCTTTATCAATTGTGATTCTGGGGAAAATTTTCACCGTGCACCTCGAGTTAAGCTTAGACTGTGATGTTTTCTGCGTTTAATCGTTGATGTAAAAGTATCAAAAAGGGTCCCGGTGGATCTATAAAAAAAGGTCGATTCACATAATTTGGTGTAGCGAGAACAAACTGTCGCTATCGGGATCCTATATTCTATAAGACACGCAAATATTGCATAAGAACATTGCGTCCAGAGTCCCGGTTTTCCTGGATAATTGGGAATCGTCTGGTGGTCAATCAACTACAAGCCTGAACTCCGTCACCCTATGCTGGCACCACAAGCAGCTGACCACACTTCACGTCCAGGATCCAGGACCATCCTGAGAGGTAATCCCTTACGTGAAGGACCTACATAATCTTAATCAGACAAGCGTCAACATAGACGATTTGGTAAATAACTTTATGCTGGCATGATGAACACACATATTTAGTGTTAATTTCATTGTAATTATTTTTGAATAGCCTTATTTATAAGTATTAAAGTTAAATGCTCATTTTCCACTTTTAATACCAGCAAGTATCATCAAATATAGATAATAAACATTCTTATAAAAAAATATTCTTTCATTTCATGACCATTTGACTTGACAATATTTAAAAAAGAACCAGTTAGGCTAGATGCCTCCCAGCTGAATATGAAGCCGAGGCAGAAATAAGAAATAACCTAACAATATTTCCAGTATAAACTGACCCGGTCCATGAAACCTGTTATATTTAATATCATAAACAAACCCGTGGACATATTTTTACATTACATCACGAACGCAATACACGAACAAGAAATTTAGTTAAATACTCTCTCAGTTTTGTAATATTTTATTAATTATCACTTAATCATTATTATACACATTTTAAAAATAAAACAGTTTAATATTTTTTATAAGACATTAATGATTTACCAAATTTAATATAAATTTTTGATGTCATCCTATTAATTAGCACATTTGCTTTAGTTGGACACAGCATACTGGTTATTATTTTAACCCTTATAGTAAGGAATTACACTGTTGGTTTCCAGGCGATATATTCCAGATCTAAAAATGTAAAATTTCAAGTATTAGTAATATAAATAAATTTATATGATATTTATATCTATATTTTTATATGGTATGGAATCATGGATCCTGAAAGCAAGGGAGAGAAGATAGATTGATGCATTTTAGATGTGGTGCTGGAGACACATGTTACGCATACCGAGACGCGCAAATGTCTTCATTCTGCAGAATCTGAAGATCAAGCAGTATGAATACAAATAAATAATGTCATGTAATGAAATTGATTTAAGAAAGCTAAAATTTGGCATTTCGGAAGAAAAATATTTTATTAAAAATAACGTTATATCTAGTTTATGCGATATCAAATTTATATTTTAATTTTATCTGAATTTTTATCATTTTCATGTTGTATACTCATTATTAAAAAATTATCTAATTTACCATTACTCTGATTTATTTATCAAATTTTAATTAGGAGATTAAAATATTTTTCAGTCAATAATGTTTTTTACTCAATTGTTTATAAGGTTTAGTGTTATATTGTTTTAGAATTAAACAAACACTTTTAGTAACGGAATAGTTTGTACTAATATTTTATTTTAAATTATATATACAGTTAGGGCAAAAGGTCATTTCAATTTTTGTTTTAATTTTCATATGTTATACGTAAATTATGAGTTACTCACGCAGACTTGGGCTTTGATCCTCCCATATGAAGGCTTCCGATATTGGCACACTTATTGCCAGTTGCCTCGTTGACAGAGTTGCACTTCTTTGCCATGAAGCCAGTATGGTCTAAGGAATCGGCATAGTACAGATAGGAGCGAGAGTGAGAGCATGCAATATTGATGCTGCATCCTGGCTGACCGCTGCCTCCGTTGGGGTAGAAGTCGGTATGTCCCACCTTGAGTTTTAAGGATAAGGACGTTGATTAAAAATAAATGTACTATATTTTCACCATGATGTTTCTAGCAATATTTATATTTACACGAAGGTATGCAGGGGTGGATTGCCATACAATGACACCGGTATAATAAATAGTAATTGAGTATTCGAGTTCAAATTTATGTTAATGCTCAACTTAATTTATTAGTTGGCAAAGATCGGAAGATCGAATTCACGAGAAAACTGAAAAATAATTTCCTCATCGTCATTTAATCAATCGTTTTGGAATTTTTTTCGCATGTATTAGATAAGAGGTACACATACATAAATTTTAAAAAAATGACCGAGTTTCAAACCCACCCGGCTCTACATTATCATTATAGTCGGTACGTACAATATTTTAGGAAATAAAAAGATTTAATGTAGATGCAATGAAAGTTAGTACTTGTTTAGAACTTTTTTAATTGACGACTAGTTTAGAATGAATTATAATTTTATCTTTTGTAAAATAAAAACAATAAACAAAAATCTGAATCATCGACGGGACACTTGAATTTCTCCCGGCGTCCCGCCCTGTATATATTATATATATGTATAATTCAAACAAGGATATAATAGACTTACTCCTTAATATGTACAAATTTTTAGTCAAATATATATTTGTAAAACTTTTGTACTGTTAAGATTTTTAAATTGGAATATTTTAATGATATGAATAATGGATATGCATAATATCTCGTTAGAATCTATCTGCAATACAAACAAGTATATTATGAAAACATAATCAAATTATAGAGTCGAAGATTTTCGGAAAATCCTGATTATATTTATCGATGATAATCCATATTTGATAGCCGAGGTTCCTCTCTCTGGAACGGTATACAATAATCATTTATATGAAATGCAATATATTTAATTAAAAATAATCATTTAAAATCAATCATATTGCTTACTTCAATCAAGTTTCTTGAATATTTATTAAAAATATTTTATTATCAGAATATCACAAAATTATCTAAAGTTTATTAACATCTCTGAAATGTTTGAGATTTTGCACACACAGATTACATTTTTATGACCTATTATCTATTATCCCTTATGTGCGAGGTGATAAAATGGGATATTTGAACATATTGTTACGTACACACCAAAGTAAAGTTAAAATTGTATCTACATTTAACTTTGTTTAACCCACTGTGTTGTTTTTACGTTAACCGGTTTCGATACAAACGTATCTTCGCCAGTCCTGACGTAGTAAGAGTAGTATCGAAACCGGTTGACGTTAAAACAACACAATGGTTTTAACAAAGTTAAATATAAATATATTTTTAAATTATGTCTAACCACAAAGTTAACGCCACAAACACCAACAATAAGTAAAGTTAACTTACAGCGTCTGTTAATCCAAGAGTTCCCGCGGCACTGTGGATTACCTCAACGTAGGCAGCATCTGAAGATCTAATACGGTCACTCTTCTCATCCCACAACGGGAGAGCAGGATCAAAAGCTGAAACAGAATTGAATTGAAATAATGTACACGGGTTCGATCTGTCTTTTTTCGGACTAGACCAGCACGGGAATTGCTGAAAGGCTAATGGGGTGTTTACTGAACAATTTCTGAAAAACAAATATAATATAAAAACGCTGCTCCATATGACACTTATTATGTTAGCCTGAACACGTTATAATTTTTTTAAATAAACCCAAAAACCTGAATTAATAAAGGATTCATGGAAATAAATAATCTATTGAAGCAAATATCGAAACAAAATCCAAAACAAATGTACGTTATAATTATATAAATACGTATTAAGCTTTAAGACAAGACAAATCCGACATTAAAACATGATGTAAAGTCTTGGTTTTATACAGAATGAATAGTATGTTCCAGGTCGATGTTGTTTCATTCATCAACATTTTAAGCGTATCTCGGGCTGTGTGTGAGTTGGCACCGTCCTGTTTAAACCGCCTGTGTTGTAGGCCCAATCGATCTATTTCGGTCACCAAGAAGTTTTTATAACATTGCCTCGTGCATCCTGAAAGAAATAGGGTCCAATGATTCCGCTGGCCCACATGGCGCACCATACAGTACTGTGTAAATGTAAATCTCACTGGTGGATCAATTGAGGATTTTCAGTGCCCTAATAATGACAGTTTTGTTTATTAATAAAACCTGCCAAATCGAAATGAACTTCGTCGCTCATGATAATTTTTTTTCTGAATATCGGATTTGTGTTTGTTTTAATGATTTCAACACGTTGTTGAGGCGTTAGATGCTCCAATATAAATTTTAATCAACAACTCTCAACGACTACCAAATGCGAACTGACAAATCTCTGCCAAACAAAATCAGCCTGGAATATAAATTCACCCTGTATCTCAATAAGTTTATCTTGAGAATTTGTATTGTTATTAGAACTTTTATGTTAATTAATTTGAACCATGAATTTACCGTTTTTCTTTTGTAATTATTATACTAGATATCTATACCAACTATTTTACGTACGAGTTTGAACAGTAAAATTATGAACATAATGTATTACCAATTTTTTTTTTCAAAATTTAAAAAAATACCTGTTATGTAGGGCACCTTTCCAGAGTTAATTCGTCTTCCACCAATACCGGATATGTGTCCTCCAAGACTGTGGCCCATAATGTGGAAGTCGTTCAAACTAGCTCCATTAACAATCAGCCAATCCACCAAGAAGGCCACGTGGGCACCGACCTTAGGAACGTTAATAACAGCCGTGGTGTACAAGCCATTACTTCCTATGCTCCAATCAACGAAGATCACATTCACATCAAGCACACGGAAAAACGCTGAAAATTTAATAAATAATTCGGTAATATTTTTAAAGACTGAATAATAACAAATTAATTAATATAATTATTATACAAATTAAATTAATAAACTGTGTACAATTTTCTAGGTTAATGTATGTCGTGTATATATGACCTTTCATATCAGTCCTTATGATGGACCCTACAATGGGATTAGAAACGTCGGCCGGAAAGGTCAGATATACACGGCAGATTATCCCTGTATACCGTACACAGAATATGAAAACCTAAGAACATTTTTAATGAAACATCTATAAAGATATACAGAAAAGCCTATTTATTTAAAAATATTTGGTTGCTACAGAGATTCAACCTGGACCTCTTCCTATCCGTGAAAAATGATTTACCATTTTTTCAATAGCAATCTAATACGTTTTTCGACAAATGTTGAACGTATATTCTGTGATCTTTTCAATAAGAGGTATAAATCAGAGTCCCGGTAGTAACAGAATATTTTAAATGTAAAAAGAGTAGTCGTGGTAAAACTGACTGATAATATAAGTAATAATCCCAAGTGACACTTTCTTCGATTGTTGGATGGAAGATAATCAGAAGAATAGTCTTGAAAAAATAAACCCCAATAAAGCTGAAGAGCAAAGAGAGAACAATGCTAGTTAATATGAAATATGAGATGTGTTATCCGCCATGAAAAGAGATAAAATCGCTCTCAAACCCAGAAAAGATGTCAGTTAAATATATGTAAGTATATGAACATCCTTATATATATATATATAGATAATTTACTTTAAAATCATATTAAATAAAAAAAAATCATCGTTAGAGGATTACCGTCTCTGGTAACCGAGTTAATTGTGCTGTCTTTGTCACTGTTCCATCCGTGGATTATAATTTTGGTGGGTTTGCTTTTACTGAATGGTGATGATATAAGACTATCGAGATTTCCAGTCTTAAGAATGTACGGAGTCGTTGGATTGTTTCTGTGGAGTAAATGTAAAATTATTATATATGCGGTCTATTACATATTTTTTTACAAATTTTTATATTTTTAGTGGAAGTTTTATAGAATCTTGTTATAGATTTTTTTCAATAGGGTCAAGAACAGGATAAAAAAGTGAAATGGGACGAAGATGATGGGGATCAGATGAGGGATCATACAGGCCGAGGGAGTTTATGGAAGGGTTTGGGTTGTAAACATTTCAAAATATTATATAATATTTAAAATGTTATTAATACAATATAATTTTTTCACATCATCCATAATGTGAGTCTCTTTACCTCGTATACAAGTACATCACGGTGTCAGTCGCTGCATCAAACCTATTTTCAGGCCCTTTTTCTTCCAAATCTACCAGATGCAGCCGATCGTTTCCGTCAGGGAAATAAAAATAGCGTTGTCCTTCCTTGTACTCAAAAAGAGACGGAAGAATGTTTCCTAGAAAAAATTTGATAACAATTAACTTTCCAATTTGCAAAATGTTATTTGCATTTAATTCAAAGATTGTCTATAACGACTTATATTTGAAATAATCCGAACGTTCGTAAATAATGTTAAAAATGTTAGTATTGACGTCTTGTAACTAACTCGATTTAGTCCAAAAATCAGGTCTAAATTTGTTGTATGAGCATTTTTAAAAGATATGACAATTTTTTAATGTAGCCCATTTATTCTAACTTAATTTGTATCATTAAACTGTTAAGAATCTGTGTTATATAAAATAAAAATAATAAAATAACATTTTTAAGAAACATGTTTTAAAAAAAAGAATGCAATATTGTTTCATTTTTCTTTGAGGTTTCGACCGTTTATATAAATATCTCTTTTATCCATATCGTGGCATAACAAATCTACAAGATGTTATAAAAATGATGATTTTATCTCTATATAAAATACACGAGATGTTATATGTATTAAAAAATATATATATATACATTATCATAATAATTTTAACCACCAAAAAATACCACAAATAATTTAATTATGTATATAAATTAATGTATATATTTAAATAATGTATAAAAATAAAATTACAATAAGTTATTTATTTACTAGATAACTCTACAATCATTACCAGAGGAAACCGCCATTCCCAATAAAAACACTACTAAGGAGGCTTTCATTTTACCTATTGCAAGCAAACTGTGGCAAATTAATCAAAATTCTTATTTATGTAAGTACGTAAAAACTATTATCGATTTACGATAATCTCTTAATTATCTCTTTTTTTCGTTTTGATTTAATCTTTATTTTGCAATAAAGGCAATTGATGTTTATCTCATGAATTATTCGATGCCATCATAATAAATTAAATGAATTATTATATAAATTAAATTAAAATATAAATAAATAAAAAGTTAATATATATAAATATAAACAAAATATAAATACTACATATATAAATACTTCTATATGTAGCTATTCTGTAGTTGTTGACATTCTCTGGTCAGGGAACCAGCTTTCCATAAAAGCTTGCACTAGAGAGTTGGTGGAGCTTTATCCCAGCAACTTGATGTCTTAGAAGCGGAACGAATCCATGTATACAGCCTTCGGCAAATATTGTAGATGCGCCGCAATAACGCGACATTCCGAACAGTATTTTGTATGAGTTGTTGTACTGAATTCGGAGACGGTTGTACGTCACTTGCTTGTATTTCGACCAGAGCCCGCTAGTGAAGAACGATTTAAACAGGATCCTCTTCACCTCCTTACTGCATCGGTAGAAACGCCGTGACAGCATATTTGCACGAACGCTCAACTGTCTTCTCTGCCATTCTATGTTATCATCGGCTTGTCCATTTTCATTGAATATATGGCTAAGGTATTTGAACGCTGAATTTCGTCCCATCCAGCCACATGTGAGGATCTATATAGTGTATATATATCTATATATATATCTCTATATAGTGTCTATTTTTTTATTTTATTAGTTCAGTATATATTTTGAAATACTTCATTTATATCTTATCGATCAAATGATGTTTGAAAAATATGAAATGATTTTTTTTTTATTCCTTCGTTTCAGTATTGACACATAATGGTCTCAGTTGAGACATGCCACATAATGGCCTCAGTTGAGACCTGACACATAATGGGCTCAGTTGAGACATGACTCATAATACACCTCCATAAGGCTCGGTTCTGGGTTGCCCTCGCAGCTGAATCTAGGGACATGTATGCACTCGTATTTAAATGATATTTATTACTCTATCATAATTATAACTAGCCGTGAATAGATTTGTTGCGGAAGGTTGAGTCATTCGTATGTCATGCTGCCCAGAAGATAGGGACATGTTTTAATGTTTCCATTGTTATAAATCGACACATCTAAGAAATATTTATACATACCTAACTAATGTTTTTTATTTAGTCAATGGTTCCTCTATGTGTTCGCATTCACCTAAATTTTATTTGATCATGAACTACATAGACAATTCCATAAATGAGGTATGTCCCTTTTAAGCATACGATGGGTCAATAGCAGTGGCGTGCAGTAGGTATAGATTTAGGTTATGCTATTACTAATTATATTATACGATCGTATATAATATATGCTGTAACGTTATAAATTTTTGGAAACAAGAAGTAAATAACGGTAGTACCTAACTTAAAATACAATCACCATGGCTGGTAAATTTCACGCGCAGAGCAAAACGCCGATCACCAGTTTCAAAGTTCGTTGCTAGGGCGACGGGGTGTACGTATCGGACCGGCGCAAGTAGGAGCTCACTTTGCATTCGCGTGTCAAGCTGTATGCCCGGTAGCCGTCCCACCATATTTCGGAACTTTTGCTTGGAGATAGAGTCTGAACGGAATCCAGGAGCGAATACGACGCCAAAATGGCATTTGAACGTCGCGCTCAGGATGCTGATTGAATGATAAATAAACGTTTATTTAATCGATCTCATAACGCACTCATTTCTAGCATTACAAAGTCTAATTGTATTGTAAAAATTTATATTGTTGCAGGAAATATTGAAATTTCCCTTCTTTTGACTTCTTTCTTTTTTATCCTTCATTTGACTTCTTTTTTTTATTCTTTCTTTGGAATTCTTCTTTTTAATCCTTCTTTTTCATAACATAATCTCCATAATCATAACAACACGAGGTGATTCTTGGCTTTCAGTAAATTATATCAATTATAAACAATTTTCACTTCTTCAATATTAGTAAAACTACTTTAACATGTTTGTTTATCAATATATAGTGGTTTTAACAAAGTGCTTTTATCTTATTATTTACATGAATAATTCATTTACTTTATTTTCAACCACTATGAGTTTATTATATTTCAATGAATAACCACAACGTGTTTGCGTTAAATATTTTTAAAAAATTCTATCAGCTCAATTTTAATCAGTGAGTCTCTATTAGGTTTAGAGAAAAATAACAAATATTTAAATGAAAAACAACTTTTTCTCTTCTATTGATTTATTGTTTTTATTAATTAATCTTTAGTCAGATAGGAATGGCAGAGGAAAAATATTAACGGAATTTTTTTCATTTTAAAACACTCGTTACCATACCATCGTTACATTTATTGGTGTTTCTAAATAATATAACATACTTGTACGTAAAATTTTTTAATAATATTATACGCAAAGTATGAATGCTTAGTACGAAAAATTAGGAGTGAGTGATCATGCAAAACTACGTAAGTGAGGAAAAATGACTAAGATTTGAGATACATTAGGAATATTACGATGAATCTCTGTCGAACTGAATGAAAAAACTAGGCTATAGTAGATGTATGATCAGTAGTTGTATTCCGACTCTCAAGGTTTAAAACTATAGCATTACTATTCTGTAAAATAGTACATGGTTTTGAGAACTTTTACTATTTAATTTAAAATGAGATTTATTACAAATCTTTTTTATATGAAATGTTGTCGTGAATGATAATTAACTTATTGTTCAATTTATGAATCATATTTATTTAATATAAAAATATATTATTACTAGTGCGTCTAAATGTTTTCTAGCATGTGTATTATACATTATATAACTAAGTGCAATTTTATATACTCTGTTTTTACATAAATATTATGTAGGCAGATAAATTATTGAATCATAGTTCATATTATAATATATATCTTATATAATGTCTAATGCTTGCAAAATGGTTTTTTGTCATTAGTTTCCAAGTAGAAAACACCGAGTCTGAAAGAAAAATAAATTAAATACATTAGTTTCGTTGAATATTCTCAGCAAACTAGCCAATTTAATGTTTGTTTTGACTTTAGAATTAAGGATATATGTAATTCAAATAGTATAAAGATATGCGTTTTATTTTGTTTTCTGTATATTAATGTGAGAGTAATTTAAAAATTATTTGAATACAGTATTTTTTAGACGAAAAAATATTTTCTTAACTTATTTAATCATTTATATTTGACTCTACCTCGGCTTGGTTTGCGTACCCCCCATATTTATTTGAGCAATATTAGAACATTTTCCACTTGACATCTCATCATAATCCTTGCATTGATATGCTGCAAATGCAGGATGGTCTAACGAATCGGCGTAGAATTCGTAGGACCTGGAATGAGAACAGCCTATGCTGAAGATGCTACAGCCTGGCTGACGGGAACCCCCATTAGGGTAGAAGTCGTTGTCACCAACTGGATATTTCAACCCTAGGTTACCCGCGTTTGTGTGTATCACTTCCACGTAGTCTGCATCTGATTTGCGAATTCTATCAGATGCACCACCCCATAGAGGGTTGGCTGGATCGAACGCTGGAAGATAATTAGTTGAAATCATTTTAGAGGATGTCTATTATTAATAAATATACGCAAATGCCTAGTTTGAACAGTAATCATACAATAAATTCACACGTAGAATTATTTTAGTGTTTTAAATAATAAAAAAATATTTTCATATAATATTGTTAACTTCTAGTGTATGTTAGTTTGCAATAAATTTATAACAAGAATAGTGAAAACGTCGTTAAATTCTGAATAATAACAAGGTTTTAAATTTTTTATGAATTTTGATAATTATCGTATTTTTAATAATGTTTACGATTTTAACACATTTAGATTTTTGTTATAAATCAATTCGATTATTTTGACGTTAATTGATTTTAAAAATTCATCGTGGTGATTTTTACAAAGATAGTTATTTTAAACATAATTCATTATTATTATTTACAATATTATTGGAATAAATTATATTTTTTAAATGATGTTGGCACAAAAATGAATGATTTTTAAAAATACATATTAATTCAATACAAGGTATCAAATCATTGGAAAAATTAGAATAAATTTTCATTATCATAATGTAGGATTGTTGAGTTGTTAAAAATATTAAAAGAATGATAATTGAAAGAATAATAATTTCTACAATTTATGTTAGGTACATACTAGATTTATTTTTAAATAGATTAAAAACATTAGAATGTGATAATTATATTTTTGGTTAGTTAATTTGACATCCCGAAGAAATAAATGGTTGTTTACGAAGTCAGTTGGTGAATTAATTATTATTTAAGTGGTTTATAAAATTATAAAACCTTTTATAGCTAAAAAATGAACATTAACCACAAAGTTATTACAAATATTAAAAATGTTTTTATGGTGTATCAAATTAATTCATTATTTCGTTCTGTGTTTTGCGTAGGTACCCTTATATTACCATATTTATACAGCAGTAACGATTTCCAACTTGTGTTCTGCGGAACCCCAGTATTCCGCTCATAAAATATGAAGTTACTGAATAAAATTAGTTTTTTTTTTTAATATATAAATCAGCTTTTATATTATGAACCTCATTTTATATTTTTAATAAATTACTTTTGACTATGACTCGAGTTTACCGGTTATTATGGGAATTATTCCGTTCCTTGTAGATCTAGCAGCAATCGCCACGAGGTGAGCACCCAAACTGTGGCCCATGAGATGAAATCTGTTCGGCTGGACTCCTTCCTCTATCATCCAGTCCAACAAGCTAGCTAAATGCCTGCCAGCTTTAGGTACATTTATCACAGCTGATGTATAAAGACCATTCGATCCCTTTCCCCAGTCTACGCAGATGACATTTACATCTTGGGTGGCAAGGAATGCTGAAATACAATAAAGTTATTTAATTAACTATTAAAATTTGTTATAGTTGTTACATACTCGTATTTGCCTAAATACATAACAGAAAATTTTGAATTAGTTGATTCCTTGGTTCTCGTCGAATACTTGATACCTTTGAGGCTTTTATTTACATAGTAATTAATCAACTAAATACGTTATCCCAAAATGTTTACTTACCTTCAATAAGCATTGTGTTAATATTACTTAAACCATCATTTCTCCAACCGTGTGCTATGAATTTAATTGGTTTATCTTTGTTAAATTTAGATTTTTCTAGACTTGCACGGTCTCCCTTAACAATATATTTCGGAAAGTATCGGTTGTTTCTAAAACATAAAAACAAAAATTTTCTGTCAAGCGCTGATATTTTTATAAGTCCACAATTTGTTACAAGAGAATATTATTACGATATTTTTATTTATTATCTTTGTTTTATTTACCACTTAATTGAGTTTAAATATATCTACTGGTTTCGAAAAATACCATTTTCTTCTTCAGGATGTCGTAACTAACCAAAACATATATTATTGATTCTTTACCAGAATCTATTTAAAAAAAAAAACAATTATTTAAAAAAAAAATTTATTACCTAACTCAAATTTACTTGAATAATTTTTAGGAAAAAATTTTAGAATGGGACTCGTAGTTAAATTTAGTTGGTTGTTTATAATTTTTTTTTTGATTAGTTTTACACGCTTTATTTATCTCCAACGATTCCAAATTATTTAATTTGTCACCAACACTTTATATGCAAAATTGACAATCCCAATTTTTTATCAAAACCATGACCATTTTCTATCAAATGATTAGAAAATTCTGAAAACCCACTATTGTTCAAACATCTCAAATGCTCCCTTACTCTTATATTAAAATTTCTACCCGTTTTACCAATATAAAATGCAGCACAATCCTTGCAACTAAGTTTATAGACACCAGAATTTCTGGAGAAAAATAAATAATTAAAAAGAAATATGATGAAATTGAAACAAAAAACAAAGAATGAACACACGAATCCTATATATGTAGTAATAGCTTAATAACAATCAAATACTTTCCTTTCAAATCACTCTAGAAATTTACAGTATCTTTATTTTGGAATAACAGAAATAACAAGATTTTTTTAGTGTTGGAGTCTAAATTGTTATTAATTTTGAGTGCTAAAAATAGGAAGTGTCTTAGTACAAATATTGTCTTCATATGTAGTAGTTTTTAATATTATTTAGATTGAAAATATAATATTTTCTACTCTAAAAGTTGATGAAATTTAATAAATCAATTTTTATAACATTTTCATAGTTACACAAGCCTTCACACCTTGTAAATAGTAAGAATTTAATATCATTGATTGCATTGAACCTGGGTTCAAATTTTTCTTCTTCGATGTCAACCAAATGAAGGTCACCACTTCCATCGGGAAAGAAGAAAAACCTCTGACCTTCTTCATACTCTTCCGTAAAAAGTGTTACAAGGGACTTTTCACCTGAAATTTACATTACAATTTTTAAAAATATGTTTTACTCTAACCCAAATAAATAATTAAAATCTCATTATTTATTACTGTACATTAAAAACTGAATTTATGTATTTAGTGTAGCAGGCAGGGTATCCAAATATATGTCTTATTTTCTTACTGATATGTTGTATTTACTTTGCCAAATTTTATATGCATACCCTCGGTACATTTGTCTGATATTTGAAATATTACGTAACACTCATAGTAATTAACTAGGTGAAAATGTATACTTAATGAATATTAATTTGAATGAGTAATACGTCAGACCGTTAGATATTATTTATCAATGTAAGTACATAATGCATGTAAAAAGTGAACCTAATAAATGTATTATTATTATTTTTAGTTAGATTATTCTGAAACACGAGCATCGTACCCGCAATGGAAAATCCAATTGTCGAAAGAATGATTAATAATATTTTGAACACAATCATTTTAAAATACTTGATACACTTCTTGTATTATAATAAAATTGATTAAATAATCAACTCAGATTAAACGAGCACAAAAAGCAGTGAATTTGTTTATTCTAGTAAAGTTTTAGCACATGAATAAAAACACCGTGATGAAACACAATTTTTACACAATTAGTTCATTATAAAATGTACCTCCTTTTATATCGTTATTTATTCCGTTTATCAATAACGCTATGAGCACTTAATATTATTTTTTATAAGTCAATAAAAATGACAATTATTCTGCGCAATTTATTGATAAAAGTTTCCAACAAAATAAACACATTGTTAAATGACCGATATCACCATACCAAAGGAATTTTCATTGTCTCGGCAATTTCACTAGGGTTGCACTTTCCTTTTTTGAAATGATAAATATCTTATTGTCTTTAGCGATAATTTAAAAAAAATGTATTTTTTATAAAACTATTATCAAAATTTCAATTATATATTTATTTAAAGAACATTGTAAACGATTAAAATAAACACACTTAATTGAGGAATAACTCAATCAGTGTTTAAAAATTATTTGTACTACCATGGACCTATTTATAGTGAATACAAAGTGTCGAATTCGTATAGCAATATATTATTGTAATTATTTATTCATAGAGAAATAGAACCATTCGTTTTACATTCTGTTACAAAGAAATTCAAATTTCAAAAGTTGAATTTATAAAAATTATTAAAGTATTATCGTTTTGACAATTATTTTCCGGTATCACCAACTCTGATTTAGTTTATGCTAAATACTTTAACGGGAGCGGGGGAGCTGTGGTTCGACGGGCAACGGAACTCGCTCAGGAGACGCCCCCCGGCCGCCGAAGAGAGTGGTCGGGGTCACGCACTTGTACGAGGCCGCAACGTAATTTAATACGAAGTACTATTATATTAGAAAGGTTAAATGTCTGGCAGAGTGTTTGGTCCTACCATACCCAGATGATAGCTTGATGACTATCCGGAAGATTGGGATTCAAACCTTCAATATGGGAAGTCTGTCGAGATATCGGACGCTCGGCGAACAGGAAAGGATACTAGGAATACTGAGCTCTCACCTCGGATCCCGCAAATGATAGACTTTGACGATAAAAATGATATGGCGGAAGAAAAAATAAGTGTGGTTAATTTACTGTGACTTTCAGATATTTATTTTACTTGAATTGTGTAGGATTAAGGTTGTTTGTACAGCAAGAAAATTCATGAATCTCATCAAGATTCATCCAATTTATCATGAATATATCATTTTTCTTATTTACTATAATTAATTTGCTTTTATTCTGGAATAACCAAACGCCGTACGAGGTAAGTAGGTGATCTGAATCTTGCAACGAACCCACATTATATCTTGTTCTCCCTTAACTAGCCGGTGGAGATTATCCAGCCTCACTAGATGGCTGGACCGCCAATAATATAACAAAATAAAATAACGCCGAAAAGTATCATAAGAAATATTAATAAAAGTATAAAAAACCTCGTTTTTAAAATGTATTTATTAATTTGTAAATTGGTAGGTACCTATACTTTTAAAATCAGCAATATTATCTTTGTGGTTAAGATTCATATTTTTATTTATTATCTTTGTTTTATTAACCACTAAAATGAGTTTAAATACATAAACCGGTTTCGAAAAATACCATTTTCTTCTTCAGGATGTCATAACTAACTAAAACATATATTGTTTCTTTGACGATTGTGATTAGGATTGTGCTGCATTTTATATTGGTAAAACGGGTAGAAATTTTAATATAAGAGTAAAGGAGCATTTGAGATGTTTGAACAATAGTGGGTTTTCAGAATTTGCTAATCATTTGATAGAAAATGGTCATGATTTTGATAAAAAATTGGGATTGTCAATTTTGCATATAAACGGTGTTGGTCACAAATTAAATAATTTGGAATCGTTGGAGATAAATAAAGCGTGTAAAACTAATCAAAAAATTATAAACAACCAACTAAATTTAACTACGAGTCCCATTCTAAAATTTTTTCCTAAAAATTATTCGAGTAAATTTGTATTAAGTAATGATTTGAGTTAGGAACTAAAAAAAAAAAAAAATTTTTTTTTTTTTTAAAATAGATTCCGTCAAAGAAACAATATATGTTTTAGTTAGTTATGACATCCTGAAGAAGAAAATGGTATTTTTCGAAACCGGTAGATGTATTTAAACTCATTTTAGTGGTTAATAAAACAAAGATAATAAATTAAAATATGGTAGGTACCTATTTACCGTGAAAAATACAAAACAAAAAATATATTACCCTAACCTTATGCCCTATCTCCATATAAATACTTTGATAATTCAGTTCAAAAACCTTTACATCAACTTGCTTTATTTATAGTTCATTATTAAATATGTCAATCAATAAATCATAATTGACTTTTTAAAATTTAGATGACAATTGTGTAAAAGATAATAACAAATTTAATCTATAATAAATTGTTTTGAATCCATCTTTATCATAACTTTAATTCAGAATTCAGAGTACATCTACACATATAGTAGATACTACTTGTATAATATTTAGATTGTTGCTCTCTCGATCGATATTGCACGCTATGTGTTTTATTTCCTAGGAGCTTCTACATTCGCTCCACTGTAGCAACTTGCTCATTAACGTTTGTTTCATCATTTTCTTGTTTCTTTTAACTTTCTCTCTATTACTATAGTTATAAATATATTGGAGAATGTGACCCAAATGTTTTCCTTGTCAGTTCGCTTTAAATATTTCAATTAGATTGCAATAAAATTTAGAATTTGCTGCCTTCTTCTTCATCGTCCTATATCGATTGTTGGATAACGGCCTCTCTTAATTTTTACCATTCTTTTATATCCTCTGTTTCCCATCCAGCAGCTTTCTGCGATAGTTCTTATGTCGTTGGTCCAGTGAGTTGGAGAGGAGGAGGACCTACGTTTTATCTTAAAATATGGGTTGAGGTGTGCCTTTGGTTGAGGTGTCCAGTCCATTTCCGTTTCAGATTTGTTTCGATGAACTGTTTCTGCTACTTTTATCCTTCGTGGATATTTCGTTCCGTGGCTCGCTAGACCTGTTGTAAGTGTTTCAGCGCCCTATGTCAGAACAAGTAAAACGCGATGATTAAAAACATTTATTTTGTGGCATTTCTTGTGGAAGAACTTGTCGTGTATACCTATTTCCAAATTTAAATTATGTCTTATTTTGTGAAAGATTTAATTTGATCATCACTTGACCGAATGCGTATCCGCTACGAAATAATATTCTCTCTAATATTTATAAATATTTACCTCTATTTTTTGAAAGATTGGATTTTATTTCCGCCACTTGAAGGACGGACTACCTGCAAAAATCATTTAAAAATAAAATCTATCTCTAGTTTTGTACACGTGTACAGTCTTAAGTACATATTTAGAAAATAATGACATCTCTAATATTCGTCCAAAGTGAGCATTCCAGTGTTATGACGCCAATCGGCTGAACACCTGCATGCCCCAAGTACATCTGTCTACCCTCGCATCAGAGCGACAATTCCCTCCCCCCCCCCACACGTTAGTCATGCAAATTTGAACAATATGTACATATAAACTTCTTGCTTTATGGGTCATAATCGCGTCCCTTCAACATTGTAACCGCAACTATATATGTATCTAAGAAGCTTATTTCAAATCATTCATTCATCAATTAGATCAGGTTCGGATGCATGTAGTTTTCTAAAACATCTCATGCCATATACCGGTTATTTGTTGTGCAAAGAACTAAACCTTAATCTAAAATGTTCAACATAAAGTGAATAATTAAAATAATTTATTTCAAGATGGTTTTATCTTATTCAACTAGTCATTTGTGATCTACTTCCCTGTCGAGATCCGCGATGGCTCACATAACACTTGATAATTGATGATTCAATTATCTAACTTTACCGCTACGTGATATTGATGAAATCAGAGTCAGACGTCGGCTTCTTCACTTCTCCGATGTTCTCCGTTCCTCTCTCTGCATATTAAATTGCATGATTAATTTCCGTAATCGGTTGCGTTTTTCTTCGCATCAAAATACAATGTACCGTGTTGTGTACAATTTATCGAGATTATTACTTCCAGGTTCAATGATAAATAATATTATTTATTCTATCGACTTTGAGCTATATTAAATGAAAATATATATTAATAATTATACAAAATACTTTGTTTAAACCACTTTTTATTCATTATTTTACATGTTTCGATACCTATGGTATCTTCATCGGGAAACAATGATTTGCAAATAGTCACCTTTTAAATTTATTTTCATATTAGTTCTTACTTATTCACCATTATATAGTTTCGTTTTTATCTATGCTTGTATTTTTTAATTTCAGTATACATTGTTTCCTAAAGAAGATATCAAGCCACAAAGTAGTTTTGCAAATATAGAAGTAAAATATATCTACAATGAACACTTTAACCGACGAATCATGTGAATTTGACTATTTCGGGAATAACTATGTCGCGTAGAAGTAATTTAAGCATTATTCAACAATTGGCTGATTAATTAAGTTTTATTGTTTACAAAGTTTCAAGTATATAAATTATTGTTGTCCTTCACTCAAACAATCTTATGTATGGAAACGAAATCAATAGCTTGTGGCTTTTCTAACATATTAGAAATTCTTATAGAATTGTAACATTTTAATTTTTTTTATTTTTATAAATAAATCTCTCTTAATACTCGCTCTCCGAGACTAAATTAAAGAATTGAAATCATCGCTATGTTAGCCACATCAGAAATAATTATATACTGTTCTCTACATTTATTCTCATAAATAAGGATTTTGTGTATTCTTGTTTCATGGTTATGTAAAATTTCAATTTTTTATCCTGGTGCCTCAAATACATACTTCATACTAACAATCTATTGAACGATAATATTTAATCTGATAACCTGTCTTTATTTTTAACCTTTGTTATACAGACATGTTTTTACTGCAAACTTTCATATTTTATTTAATGGTATCCTGCAATTTGGTACATAAAGATCAATAAGGTGTAAGGTCCTGAGTATTTCCCCCAGAGATAAAAGGTCCTGTCTTCATTTCCTGAGCAAGCTGTGGACCATATTAGTATAAAAGGCAAGTTTGTATCTACGAATAATAATTTTTATTTTATACACCTTTAAAGTTATTTACAACATACAATTTACCAATACAATATCCATTTATTTTGTAAGATTTTGATATCAAGGTGTGTTTAAATAACTTTCATCAATCGTGCTGTTACAATTAATATAGATCTTTTAGGGTGTTCCAGGCTTTTTAATATGATGTAATGCTTATAAATTCAATTTCATCGTTTGTTTATTTTAACTTATTATGATAATTCGATTTTTTCGCACCTATTCACGGTGGAGAGAAATAAAATTAATTTATAAAAATGATTGATATTATTGAATGAATTATTTTGGAATTTTATTTCATCAGATTTATTTTTAGATGTGTTTAAAGATATTTTGATTATTTATTTTTATTTTTATTTATTTAGACACATATAATATATAAGCATTGTACAGCTAAAAAAATACCGTTTGTTGTATATATATGTATTGCCCAATTAGGCAAGCTTGTTTTAGGGCAAAGTGGCAAACAAATTACATTTCACAAAACCAAATAACTCATTGAAGGCAAAACACGATCACGTATAAAGCGAAACATACAAGACAAGTAAACGTGAAAATATATAAAATGAGAGAAAAAAATACCTATGTGCAATACAATATGTAAAATCATGTAAGCACATACATGGTAAAGGAAAAAGATTGGTATATATTTGTATAGAATAACATGATAATTAGGTAAATTCTATGTGACACATTAATATTAATTATTATAAAAGCCATTGTTAAAATCAATTTATAAATAAGTGTACTAGTACAATATTTATGATAGTATGATTATATACAATGGTATTAATGAGATAAGAAAGGTAATCAGATATCGCAAATTATAATATTCTGAAATGAGAAGCATTTTATTATAAAATTTTATCGTATCCTTTTTTTATTATTAGGTATTTGTATACAAAAGAGGGCATCATTGGTGAAATTATAGTGATAATTCAAGAAAGATAATTATTATTAAAAGATTAGATTATTTTTATCATCATTTTCTGTATAAACAAATTATCATTTTTGGTGACAATTTCATAAATGATATTTTGGATTGAAAATGTTCAAGAATCTAATTATTTTGTTTCGTGTTCTATTTCAAAATAAATAGGCAGTTAGTTGCAAATACAAATAAATTTAAAAACCGAACTAAAATAATAAATTAAAAATGTTTTGTCACATTTCGTAAAAGAAATAATATTTAACATTAAAACGATTTATAGTAAATATGAAAACATTCTTAATTGTCTGGAATTGTATGTCATTTCGTACGGGAGCAATATTTTTATAAATTTGATCATGGTTTCTGGTATTTACGAATGTAAATAGGTACTTGAAGAAGCTTTGGGTGACCAACTGTCGGGGAACTATAATCGGGGGATCAGTGACCGGTGCACCCTCGCCTGGCACGTGATGGTCACCATCACAATTGAACAATTCTTCTTTCAAATAGGCATGTTTGCCAAATAAAATTGGCCTGGAACATAATTTGCACCTTGTATCGGTGATACAAATTCTTTTTTTTTCCAGTTAAAGTTTAATTTCTAAACAAATACCAGTACAGTATAGTTTTTAAATAAATAATTAAACATTTTGAAAACTGCAACTAAAAGTAAACGTAAAATAAATTAAATATATTAATTAGAAAGATATACATATAAAATCAATTTCATCGAAAAATATTGTTGTTGCTCCACCGGGATTCGAACCTGGATCTCTTTCCAAACTATGTTCTGAATAATTACAACTTCACAATAAGAATGTGCTCTCCTAATGATAAATTATTTTTTTACTAAAATTTTTTAGATATTAAATGCTTTGAATCAAATAAGGTTCCGGTTAACATCTTCATTGGGAAAGGTTCAAAGTTTATAAGTCGGATTAACTTTGAATTTACTTTCTAGTATTTTATTGAACTGAAAACTACAGATTCATACTCAAACTATAGTACATTGGGAATCTTTTGTTTTTATGAATGTTGAATGTATATGCATCCACGGAATACATATCACATCAATTTTCTTACTATTTTCAAACTAAGCTATGTACTCTGAAAATAAAACTAACTTATACTAGTCTCCTGCGATGAGGCTCGAACTCCCGACCACTGGATCACTAGGCGAGTACTTTAACTACAAGACCAATGACGATCGAATGATTTTTAAATAAAATTGTGTAGCCCAATAGCCTAAATGATTTTTTTAGCAATGGCGTATATTTCAGTAATATTCATATTTCACTATCGAAGTGAGTATTTTAAAAACAGACAAGATGAGTGATAATAATAATATTATTTACCTCCACATTATCCGTCACCGTTAAATTAGTTTGCGAGTGCTAGTAGCGATTAATAGAAATCTGATTTTAAAACTGTTCATAACACATTAATCAGAATTAAGATGAACTATAAAATAAATGTAACGATTTCCATGAAATAATATTTCCAAAATAATTATTTTTCAAGTATTGTGATGAAAATACCATGTCATATTTTTGGGTAAACTTCCTCTTCTATAGACTTTTTAAATAAAATACTTAAAGTGGGAAACCGTTAGATTCGGCTCCTTTATTTACATCGATTGTTTTAGCAAATATTTTATTTGGGTTAAACTTGTAGGAATATAACAGTATGAGTCAATCACTTACATATATCAGCTGATACGTTACCTTGACAGAACATAGATTGAAAATATTTTGCAAGATGTATAAAAGGGTTCAAGCACATGATAGATTAATATTTTTAAAATAGTGAGGAAAATATATGTAATTAGAAATGTATAAAATTAAAGAAATTATACTCTCAACACCAGAAGCTCATTTGATATAAAAACCAGATTGTTTTAAAAAGGACTTAAATATTATATAATATTGATAGTATTTTTAAAATTATTTAAAATCTAAACATTAAAAAATGAACTATAAACCCTACCCAATCAATTGAGTGCAATAAATAAAATAACAGATTTTTTAATTAAAATATTTATTTATTTTCCCGGATTTTATAAAGATTTTATTTTATATTATTTTACATAGATTTTACAACTAAAAGATTAGATATACATACATACTGGATATTCAAAAATATTTATTTATCCCTAAAATACTGAAGGGATTTATGACATTTAATTTATAAACATTTTTAAGCCTTTTTTTAAGTACTCATATATAAAACAGAAAACATATTATATAGGTAATAACATCAGCTAAAAAAGCAAAAATTTGCTTTTAATAATCCTTAATTTTTTAAATAAGAAAAATTTATATTTTACATCAATTTTCTGGAATAGGGATGTTATCCTTGGAAGTAAGGCTTGTTCGCATTGGTTTTTAGATAGAAAATTCCAACTCTGAAAAACAAAAATAAATTAATAATGTGTTTCGTGAAAAAAAAATACCACACTCCCACAATATTTTTAAGCACACTATAAAGCTCCGCTGCCGTCCAAGTAGGCACCTAAAAGATTATTACTAAGGGACTAATACGGAGAGGAAACTGATTACTGAAACGAGCCGAGTGTCTTACCCCTAAGTAATTAAATTGATGACATCGTTTCACATTGAACTCAATACAATGTTGAAATTAAAAGATGACATTCATTTCAAAAAGAATTGTTTCTCAATTGATATAATCCGAGTTGTATGCTGTTCTAGGTACAGATACTTTTTTTTAAATATGTCATTTTAGTTAATTAATTTAAGTATTCATTAAAATAATAATCAGATTTTTGGAATCAGAAAAAACATATTATGTTTCATTTAAAAAAAAAATTAAACTCACGCTGGTTTTGGTTCCGACCCTCCCATGTGCATTGAACTAAGATCTGCACATCGTCCCTTAGACATCTCATTATAATCTGTGCACTGAATAGCCCTGAAGCCGGTGTGGTCTAGAGAATCTGCGAAGTACTTCCAGGAGCGCCTGTGGGCACACCCCAAATCCAGGATCGAGCAGCCAGGCTGATGAGATCCACCGTTGGGATAGAAGTCATTGTGTCCTATCGGCTCGGCAATACCAATGCCAAGGACTCCACCGTCAGTATGGATGATTTCGACATAATCAGCATCCGTAGCTCTGATCCTATTACTACCCTTCCCCCAAAGATGATATGCAGGGTCGAGACCTGAAAATACATAATTCATGTAATAAATATAAGTAATTTACAATAGAACTCAAAGGGATCAAATCTACATGGGTGAGACAGTTATGGGGAATAAAACAAAAATTTAAGGAAAGGAAAATAAAAATATGTGTATGAAGTTTCCAGAAAACTTAATTTAGTGAACATGCCTTTGCTATGGGAGGTGTACCAAAATAATGCCCTCCATAATATGGCATAGTGCATCAAAAACTTTGTTTAACACACCTTTTTACAAAAGCTATCATGACGATTTTAAACATTAAATACTATTGTAGAGCTAAAGATATTACGCGCCCTTGAGGTGATATTTTTACGAAAGTGACGATATATAAACTATCTAATGTTATGTTACAATTATTATTTTAAATCTGAGTTGACAATAGTAAATTCAAATTTGTACAAAATTTTTATAAACTAGTGTTTCAGGAATATTAATTTCTATCTTCCAAAATTAATAATAAGTTAGTGAACAACTCAGCTTGACTTTGCCCTGCAAGGTTTGCTTTTTCAAAGGAATTAAGATGAGAGACAATAAATAATATATAGTATATATATACAATATATAATATATTACGAATTTATACTAAGATGTACGTACAGATTTTGAAATGTTTTCTAAAGCTTAATAATATAAACAAAGGTCTAGTAAAGATTCAAGCTATATTACATTTTTAATAAGGACACTGAAGAAGATTTTATATTAAAATATTTGATTAAATCATATTTTTACAATATGTAAAAAGGCTTTAAAAAAAATATATAATCTAAATTATTCTTGACTATTCTGATTTTATTGAATGATTAGTATTTATTATTTGGAATTATTTAAAAAAAAATCTAAACCTTAAACGAAAACCCACCTGTGATGTGGAATACCCTTCCTTTAGTCATAGATCTCCCCGCAATACCAGTCACGTGGGCTCCCATGCTGTGTCCTATCAGGTGAACTCTGTCTGTAGGAACACCCTCATCGACCAGCCAGTCTAGAACCTTGGCCAAGTACTCTCCAACTGAGGGGACGTTAAGGGCCGCCACAGGGTAGAGGCCACCTGCGCCCTTGCCCCAATCCACGACGATGACGTTCACATCCAAAACTTGGAGAAAAGCTAGTGGAAAAGGGCCATTCATTATTTAACAATTTACAAAATGGTTTATTCTTTCATTTTCAATAATAATTTCTGCAACATGGACAATTAGAAATTTAATTTAAGAATTAATTTTATTGCTATCTTTTTAAATACAATGAGCAATATATATTTAAAATAAATTAGTCTGTATAAATAAATTAAATGAATTAAATTTCGTAATTTCGTATTTTATTTTCACATTATACAATTTTTAATTGAATGTAATATTCGCAAATTCAATTCATTATAAACAATTCAGACAATTTCATGTCACAGCTATCTTTTTATTTTCCGATTTGTCTTTACGCCAACAAGATTACTTATTTAATAAAATATTATGAACAATACGGAATTTAGCACACTTTCCTAAGTGTGTATGCTTTCAATTGAAAATCCAGTTTTATCAAATGCAAAAGAAACATCAGTAGAGCTATCAGCAAAGAAATGTTATTACCGTCCTTAATTTCCCTGTTAATTTCGCTGCTCCCGCTCTCAGTCCATCCGTGAACGATGATTTTAATTGGTTTTGTTTCATCAAAGTTTGAACCCCTGAGTGTGGCGCTGTCACCGTTTGTGATTTTATCCGGATTCTTCTGATTATTTCTAAAAAACACATTATTTATGATGTGGTTATACATATACATAAATATTAATAAAATTACAGTGTCTCCCAAAAGTCTTTTTCATTTTGGTTCATTCCCTGCACTAAAGGAATGATTGGAGGGTATGCCGATCACTAGCTACGTCCTTTGGAATTCAGTCGCTATAGGGCGTGTCTTTATCTGTTGTTCGTGATAATTTCCCTGGACAATTGATATCCCGATGAGGTGACATAAACTGGCCTCCACGTAGCTCCGACTTGACACCAAGTGACTTTTTCTACGGGGCTAAATCAAAGATATACAGTAACAATCCTCCCTCTCTGGACCAATTAAAATAAAATATCCGAGATGAAATGGCAGCGATTGTCAGAAATTTCGCCTCCCGTTTAGAAAAGTGCTAGCGAAATAACGGATCACATTTAGAAAACATATTTTTTATAAATAAATTCCCAGGGACTGTACTTAAATACAAAATAAACATTTTTTATTAAACCCATCCATTATTTTATTATGAAAAATACTTTGGGACATGTTTCATAATTAATTAAATAACAATATAATAATTAATAAATATATAATATATAAATAATTCATAAATTCTTCGCCAGCTGCTAGAGATGCGTTTTTAAATATCGTGTATGGCGATACTATAATTTTATAGAAAATATGGAAATAAATTAAAAAAATACTAATTTCTTCAATTTTAAGTCATTATATCAAAAGTTGATGTTTTATTTTTATAATAATCATTAAATGTTGGTTTTTATATAAATATACATTAATATGTTATTACATTGAATATTATGTATTTAATCGTGTATTCTTACCTTGTATACAAGTAGAGGTTAAAATCCTTTTGAATTAAAAACCTTTGATTCTCTAGTTTTTCATCCGCATCCAAAATATGAATTTGTCCATGGCTGTCGGGAATATAGAAAAATCTTTGTCCTTCTTTATATGTTGTAACCTGTTGTACATGGCTGCTACCTAAAAATAATAAATATAAACTCACACTATTCACAAAGTATTAAAAAAGTATATAATATAATATAAATCAATTTGAATACCTTTGGTTAATGTAGCTAATAAAACAAAAACTGACAATTGATACATCGCCTTCATAGCTGTATGATATGTACACTAATAAGTAGTAAAAATTTACTCCTAAACATTTTTCAAAGGGCTGTCCATTTTATAAGAAAATAATTCCTTATCACTCATTGTATTATCAAATTTCGCATGAACCCGTAATTTTCATGTTTTCTGAAAAAATTGCTAGAATTCACTTAATGTGAGTAACTTTTAATTGATCTGATGAGTTCACTTAGCAAGAAAATGACAAATCATTGTATGTAGTTCATAAACAGAATTTATCACAGAAATATGGCTGTTGATATTTACCGAAGCAACACTGTATCGGGAATTCAAATTTACTTATGTAGACCTGCTCATTATTGTGCAGACGTACGGTCCATGTCCATTCTTAGACTATCAGAGGATGGAAAGGATAATTAATCTAAAGATCTGATAGTATATATTCAGTGGCTGATTTAAATTTTGATTGAGCATTTTCATATGCGAACCAATGGCAGTCGATGACTTTTTGTGGAAGGGATGCTGGATAACAAGTTTATACCGACTATCAAATATAACAATTCAATGTTTCAATAATTAGGCTTCAAATATTCAAGTCAAACTGTAAAAATTGCGTCACACAAACATATTTATCAAAACAATCCGCTCGCTTCGTAATATGTATGCTATTTTGTGTATTAAGCATTAAAGTCATTTTTTGTACGTTGGATGCTGTTAACGAATGCGTATACACTACTCGAAGACTTTAATAGGCGAAACTAAATGCGCATGCGCGAAAATCGAATAATTAGTTTATTTTATAGAGAATCACTATTTTGCACATGGACAGTCCCTTTTTGGTCTTGAACTCCTGGAGAAAGAACAAGTTTATATCTAATGTAAAAATGTTATCTGATTACACACCCTTTAAGAATGTAGTATTTTGGTCTAGTCTGCCGTATGTCTCGACCTCTCTAACCAACATTTCAGATCCCATTGCAGAGTCCATCATCATATCACTGATGTGATGTGCGAGTCTTGGTGCTATGTTAATCGATACTAATCTTAATGATGGACCCTGCAATGGTATCCAAAACGTCAGCCAGAAAGGAAAACCATCACAAAAATTTGTGCACATTGTAGAAAATGGATAGAGTCCTCATAATTGCTAGTTACGTATCGTCTAACCAACAACTTACTAAAATCATTAAATGTATTTATGAACCTCTGCATATGCAGTATTTAGGTAGATTATAGTCAATAATATATAATCTTTTTTTTTTATTATTCATGGTACAGTATAGTGTATTATTATAATAATCAGATAACATTGCAGCAAACTAAAACATATATTTCAGTACCCTGCCTGCTACATGTATCAAGTCATGCTATATGTGTCCAGTCAATAAGTTATAAGCCTATAATTTTTAAAAATATAGAAATATTTGTTGTTTATCAATATGTTACTAATATGTATTTTGTAGGGATAGTGGTTGTTTAATATGGTTGACTCATAATTGTGTCAAAAAGTTTTGTTGGTGTGTGAGACTGAAGCTCCTAACATCTTCTAGTCTCACGCGTGTTAGTTGTATACAGGGTATATGATGTGCGTGTCAAAGGGTGTGTGCTTAAAGTAACTGTTATTACTAGAGCAAGGTATTTAATTAAAAGAGATCATACTAAGTTTGGCGCTTATTGATAGATTGATTATATATTATATACTTCACAATAAGAATGTGTTCTCCTAATAATAAAGTTGTATCAATGTGTCCAAAATTGAACAAAAATGAATTGATAGTTCTGGCGTCTGCTATCAGTTTACTCAAAGGTATTTGAGATTCTGTAAAAATAAGGTAGATGGCTCTTTCAACTAATGAAACGATTAAATGTATTAATATAAAAAAAAGGTAACATATAGGTTCGAAAATTGTCGCTAAAAATATTGTCGCTGTGGCATAGTTGGATAATGCACCTTCCCCGGTTAGGAAAGAGATCCAGGTTCGTAACCCGGTGTCGCAACAACAATATTTTTCGATAAAATTGATTTTATATGTATATGTTTCTAATTAATATATTTAATTCATATTTAAAATAACACAGACCTATGTTCTGAATAATTATAACTTCACAATAAGAATGTGTTCTCTTTAATAATGGTATTTTTGATTATTTCTGTGCATACATACTTACGAAAGCAGCAATTATGCTATGAAATATACAAATATACGTAAGTTAGATAAATTACTTGCAACATAACACTAGAACGTTGTAATGTTATGTCCTAAAATACTAATATTACGTTAAATTT